>JAJEJO010000723.1:107178-145949 GCA_020662805.1 Glaucomys volans | reverse complement strand
AAAAAAAAAAAAAAAAAAAAAAAAAAAAAAAAAAAAAAAAAATCAGGATCTGAGAACGTATTGGTTCAACACTAAAGCAGCCACAAGAATCGGGAGTGGGGAAGGTGGAAGAGATAACCACACATTTTTAAACACTGGAAATGCAACCAAAATAAGCTGAGAAAAAACCCTATTGAGCTGGGTGCAGTGGCACATGCCTGTCATCCCAGCGGCTCTGGAGGCTGAGGCAGGAGGATCGCGAGTTCAAAGCCAGCCTCAGCAACTTAGCGACGCCCTAAGCAACTCAGTGAGACCCTGTCTCTAAATAAAATACAAAATAGGGCTGGGGATGTGGCTCAGTGGCCAAGTGCCCCTGGTACAAAAAAAACCCTATTGACACTTACGGAGAGTCCCCACAAGGCTCTTTCCAAGATTTTCATTCGAGGATCTTACAGACTAGGGGGTCCTCATATGCAAAGTAAAAGTAAGGGGCTTCCCTGACAGGTCGGGTGTTGCTCTGCACGCCTCCCCACCAGGCTTCCTGATGCACCAGGCCCGAGTCCCTAGACCTGAGAGGGATGCCACTCATCCCGCAGCCAATCCGCAGCCAGGGTCACATGGGCCTCCTCCCCTACGCAGAGAGTCCACTTAAAACCAAAGCAGAATTGAACCCTGTGCCTGTTGAGAAGCTTCTTACTGTGGCTTGATTGCAGGACGTCATGAACGGGGTTCAGTCCAGAGCCACACACCCTCTGCAGTGGGTCCTAGCACTTCCGTGGTGCTCCTCTGTAAGGACGCCTCATTTGAGGTCGCCTGTCCTCCACCCCTGGACATCAGCGAATGGCCGACCTTCCAGTCACTGACCACTGACACGGCCAGCCAAGCCACGTGACATGATTTCCCAGGACACATCCCGCCTAGCAGCAGGCTGGTGGTTCAGAGCGCAGCCTCCTCCAGCTCTGGGGACGTGCAGAGTCACACCGGGAGGCTCCCTGCTGACCGAGCCAGTGCTGTGCGGTCAGGGCGCTGCACCCTGCCCTGGGCAGGCCCAAGAGAACCTATGGAAGCCACACAGCAGAGCTCCCGCAGCCTTTCCCCCCAGGAGCCTCACCAGCTCTGCTCCATGGCGGGACCACCACAGGCCTGACTCGGTTTCCCAGGGCAGTTCCAACAGCGCCCAGAGACAGCGGGTCTGGGACCAGCCCGGTGGGCGTTGGAAGATGGGCCAGGAAGGAGGAACCCAGCCCCAGAAGTGGCATTTGGAGCAGAGGAAACCGCCCCAGAACTCAAGCTGACGTAACTCACAGCACAGGGCTAGACGCAGAGAAAACGGGAGCAGAACACCTTCTCTAGGGAGCCTGGGAAGTACGTGTTGCCCTTCAGAAAGAACAGTTTCTTCCAAGTATAAACACATTTCTGAAGGAATCTGCTTATGCTGGTTCGGGAGCTGTCTGGGTACAAAGCTCCAGTCCTAGTGAGGTTGAGCGGGGCACTCTCCAGCTCCCAAATCATCAGTGGCTCCCACTGTCCATTGCCTGGGGCAAGGTGTTCAAGGTCCCCCAAGAAACTAACCCAGTCCATGCTGCAGGACAAACCTCACCCCAGGTGCATGAAGAAGAGTCAAAGGACATTCAAGGCTGTTTAATGAAATGACACCTCTTCCTGGAAGCCTGTGTGGATTTCCCAGGCCAGTGCCTTCCAGCTCTCAGTTTACCTCATCAAAGGGCCTCGAGTCAGGGGTGTAAGTCTGAGGCCCTCTCTTTGCAGGACTGACACCCTCACTGAAGCCCACCCTGGGCACA
Source organism: Glaucomys volans (assembly GCA_020662805.1). NCBI lineage: Eukaryota > Metazoa > Chordata > Mammalia > Rodentia > Sciuridae > Glaucomys > Glaucomys volans. The sequence goes on along the minus strand of JAJEJO010000723.1, from coordinate 144,168 downwards.
GACCGCTCCCCAGAACCTACAACCTTCTAGTCACCGCTGCTGGGTGGGAGACGGCAGAGCGGGCAGCGCTGGGATCTGTGGAGCAGCAGCAGCCCACCTGGGACCCGAGGTGGTCTTGATGACACCGTCCGGAGGCGGCTTCCTTTCTGATCCTCACTGGCGCCCTGGGAAGTCCCTCAGGCAGCTCAGCCTGGTGCCGCTGGGGTTGAACAGTCTGAGTTCGGCACAGAGCAGAGGCCCCGGCCCAGGTCACTGCCGCCGCAGTGGCCGATGGGAAATACCATTTTATTTGCATTGTGTTTAACTTCTACTGTTATTTCCTATTTAAGGCAAGTGACATTGGTTTTCTGTTTACGGTGGAGACTGTTTTAAGGCTCCTTTTGAAATACATCTATTTAACTTCTGAAAAAGTGAGAAGTGTAAAGTAAGATAACAGCTCGCGGGCTATGTGGCCGTGGTCAAATTTTATGCAGGGGTTTTTTGTTGTTGTTGTTGTTTTTTATCTTTCTGTTGTTTAATCTGAGCAAGGGAAGTGGAAAGAACATGGTGCTGGAGCCGACGGTGGAGACGCAACGCCCCTTCCTAAATAAGACACTGGCTTTCTCAGCCTCCTTTGCAGTTAGGGGTGACCATGTGACCCAGTTGTGACCAAAACACAAAGAGCATAAGGGGAAAAGGAGATGACTTCTAAAGAGGCTTTTGCTTTGCTGATAAGACAGGCAGATGCAGCTTGTGGTGCTAACTCCCATTCCTCCTGTCTAGAACAAGGATGTGATGCCTGGAGTCACGACAGCCACCGTGGAACCAAGAGACCACAAGCCAGCATTTTTTAAGTTCATAGAAAAGACCTTGATGACATAGTCGTTCCATTGTGCTAACTCCAAACTGTTCTCTCGTTTTTTTTAACTGAAAAAATGGTACTTGTTTAAGCTATAGTTGGTTAAGCTTTCTCTTATTTGCAGGCAGAACACTTTACTAATGGACACAGGCGATTGGCACAGATGGGTCATTGGAGGAAATGTCTTCTAAGGGACACCACGAAGTAGCTGTGTTGCCTTGGGTCAAACAGTTCACCTCTCAGACCTCAGTTCATAAGCAAGTTCTAGGACACGGACCTGAGGGTTCCTAGGACAGAAGAAGATAGTGCATGCAAACACCCGCTGGAGGCTTGGCGCGTGGCACGCTTCTGCGATTGTGCAATGAATAATGTGCCACAAAACAGAGCATGGCGCCTCCCAGGGGGACTGTGGGTGGGTGGGATTGGGAGAAGACCCTCGTCTGGACTTTCAGGAGCAAAGGAGCAGCAGCTCTCTGATGAGGAATCTGAGAGGGGCAGTAATCCAGGGATTCCACCCAATCCAACCCTCAGGTGGCCCCGCTTGGCGAAGGGCCAAGGAACAGAACCGCCAGCCTCCCCAAAACCAGCGCGGGAAATGCCTGAGCGCCTCGGAGCCTGAGCCCAGGTCCAGCATCACAGCGTCTCAGCAGCTCCTCAGCCACCGCTCAGCCCTGGCCCCGCTCTGCCTGCTGTTCACGCTGCGCTGAGCCCGCAGGGACCCCGCGGTGCCACGTCCCCCTGGCCTCCCCAGGAGCTTCAGGCAACCAGCAGCCCCCACCACCCTGCTCCTGCACCCACATCCCAGGGCCCATGCGCCTGCCAGGACCCGGCACTGCCGGCCCTGGGGCAGGAGGACAGGCCTCCTGGCAGCACCTGGGCTTCCGTGTGGCCCAGGAAACTCGCCTGCCCCGCCTGCCGGGGAAGGGAGCCAGCCGGACACCCCGAGCTCATGGGATTGCTTTGTCCTGCGGCCTGTGACGCACTGGGCCTGGGAAGACCTGCGCTGGCGCTCACCATCCTCAAGGCACTAGCTGAGCGCTGGGTTCGTGCCAGAGGGCGCATTAAAGGAATTGTCCCTCCGGCCTACCTGGAGGCCAGGACCCTTGGATGGAGACCAGGGAGGCCCAGCCACCACCAGGTGGGAGCCGGGACATGAGCTCCGAGGCCTGGGCCTGGACCTCCTGGGGGTCCTCCTGACGGGGCGCCTGCTGCTGTGTGGACTGCACCCGGGTGCCCACCCTGGGGCTGTCAGCTGCCTCCAGGGTCCATGCGATTGTTCTCCCCATTCAACAGGGAGGTAAACTGAGGCTTGGAAAGAAAGCATGGTTAGCAGAATTGACCGCATGGACAGCCAGCAGATCCCTCACTCCAGAGGGTCTATCCTTGCCACTCACCCCTGCCACCTGGCACGGGACCCACTGGGCTCAGAGCAGGTTTTCTGGCGGGTTTGGGGGCAGAAGGTCCTTTCCTTGTGTGGTGGCCACTGTGACTGGAGTGACTGTGGCAGTGGAGCAAGCCCAAGGTCCCCAGGAAGAACTTGTCATCCACAGAATAGAGTCCTGGGAAGGCGTCCAGGTCTGATGCCCCAAGCCCTGAGTGTGACATGGCAAAGGGACCTTGCTGCTGTGACCGAGCTGGTACTCTTGAATGGGGAGATGACCCTGGATTCCCCGGGAAGTCAGGTGCCACCATGGGGGACCTTAAAAGAGGGGCAGAGTCAGAAAAGACGACGGAGGAATGGGTCAGAGGGATGCGGAGCCAAAGCCAAGGAGAATGGCAGCCCCTGGAACCTTCTAGAAGCCAGAGAAGGCAAGGAAGTGGGTTGCCCCCTGGAGCCTCAGGAGGGATGCACCTGTGCCAACCCATCTCAGACTTGGGCCTCTGGCTGGAGGTCACAGGTGGCCTCCTGGTCAGGCGCCCCGGGTGGCCAGGAGGGGGACTGAGCTGGACCCCGACTACCAGAGCTGCTGCCCCGGGGAGGGGAGTCCTCCAGCCTGGACCCAGGAGCACCAGAGGCCCAAGTGCCCAGTTCCTGCTCCTTGGACCCAACCAACAGCAGCAAATGCAGGAGGCAGACGGGGTCCTGAGTGTCCCGTAGCTAAGGAAACACAGAGCCACCGATGAAAATCAAAGACGATCTGAATTCAGTGCCTTGGCCTCCCCGGCCCATCCCAGGTGCCCAGCGGCCCTCGAGCTGACCTTGCTGGATGGAAGAAGGCCCGTCCTGTGCAGAGCCCAGGGCCGCCCCACACACAGGCAGGGACTGAGGCTCGGAGCAGTGGGGGCCTGGGCAGGAAGGTCCCGACTGCCCCTCACACTGTCCACCTCTCGCCAGGGAAGACGCAGCCGGGGGCTGAGGCTGCCCTGCCAGGCTTATTTAACTTGACCGCTAATCACCCCTTTGCTGTGTGTGACCGCTCAGGGCATCCTGGAGAATACAGGGGACACCAGGATGGAGGGGAAGCAGAAGCCCTGGGCTTAAAGAAGCTTCTGCAGAATGAAGGCTCCCAGGGACAAGGCCGCAGTGAGAGGCGCAGACCATCTGTGGTCCAGACTGAGGGACACGGAGCTCCCACCACCCACCCTTAATCACTGGCCGATGGGGCGCTGGAAATGCCTCTATCCCCAGGGCCAGGCTGGGGACACCGTCCTCCTCTGAGGAGGCGGGCAGGGCTCTCTGATTGACAGATGGTGGGCTGCCATGACGACCAGCAGATCTTTACACTTTGAGGTCAAGGCCCTTGCAAAGGTTTCCAGGGGGAAAGATGAAATACAATTAAAATAAAGTTTCAGGTTCATTTCCCTGGGGGGCGGTGAGGTCGGAAGGACGGGAGAGACACTGTTTCATTGTCCCCGCTCTGGGAACTACCCGTGCTGAATTTTGCAAGTGTGTTATCTGGCCGGATAAATAAATAACAGTTGAGTTTTGAAACATTTAGGAATAATGTGGACAGAAGGCCCCGTTTCCTGTCTTGTATAGGTGCATGTGGATGAGCATGAATACACACACACACACACACACACACACACACACACGCCAAGGTCATCTCCAACTGGCAGAAGCCACGTTTTCGTGGTTTTGTGAGTTAGCATGTCTGGGTTTTATATTAGCAAGAGTGGTTTCTGTCGACTCCGCAGTCAGGACGTTTCCATGTGAAGCACTTTGCAGATCCCGGCCACACCTGATCCCAGGCCACACCACTAACCGCTCTCTCACCTGCAGGACCCTGGCCCGGCCACCTCCTCCCTGGCCTCGTCCACTCTGGATCAGGAGTGAACAGCCCCTGGGCCCATGGGGGCACCTCAGTGAGGCCGAATGACTTGGGACAAGTGATCTTTAGTAACCTCTGCTGTCAGGAGACATCGGGGTGAAAGGCAGGCTGCAGACAGGATTCAAAGGTGTTTCCAAGTTGGCATGGAACCTCCATTCCACCAGCTAGCCCCCTCCTCGGTTGATACCCAAAGGACCTAAAATCAGCACGCTACAGTGACGCAGCCACACCAGTGTTCACAGCAGCTCAGTTCACAACAGCCAAGCTACGCAACCAGCCTCCGTGCCCTTCAGCAGGTGAGTGATAAAGAAACTGGTGCCTATACACAATTACGGTCAGGGCACTTTAGACACAGAGGAAAAAATTCTCTGCACGATCAACAGACGCAGGAAAGGAAATGAAAACAAACGAGAAGCGCAGGCTGGGACAGGCCCCATGTCCTCCAGGTGACGGGCGGGGCTGAGGCGGCTTCAGCCAAGGGCTTGCAGGGTCTGGGGCAGAACCCACAATGGCTCTTCCCTGCAGCCTAGGGCTCTCTAGGATTCTCTGGAGGGTCCCAGCAAAACATCCTGGCCTCTTAGCCACCAGTGAAGACGTTCTGGAACCATCCCAGAGTGCAGACGGGTCAGGTCCCTGATGAGTCACTGTGGCCTCTCCCCTGGATGTGTCCCGTCTAGCCCTGCTGCTGAAAGCACAGTCCCAGCTCCTAAATGCAGATAAACACCAGAACTCAGCTAAATACCACCTGGCCTACATTCTCCCAGACCCTAATCTTGCCCAGCATAATCGCCAGTTACTAAGATCTCAGAGGATGCTGGGGCGGGGGGGGGGGAGCAGGACACAGGGCTGGTGGCCAGGAGCCCCTGGTCTCATCCTGTCTGTGTCCCTCCATATGGCCATTCAGAGCATGGACTTCCAGAGTCAGTCATTTCCACCTCACTGCTGTGTGACCCTAGGCAACTCACTCCACTTCTCTGAGCCCTGCCTTCCTCATCTATAAAATGAAACTGAACTTAGCACGCTGGAGTTGCAGACTGAGTGAGATCACAGATTCAAAGTTCTTAGCATGATGCCCATGGTCACCTGGGGCATCGATGGGCAATCTCAGCAGCAGTTTTACTATTAACACTTTAAAGTCGGGGAGGCAGGAGCTGCAGGTAGGTCCTCCAGCTTCCGCCCGCACACGAGCAGGAAAAGGGGCAGGAAAGCAGGGGGAGTGGGGAGCTTTGTCCTCCACCCCACCCAGCCCCACATGCAGCAGGGAGATCTGGAGGATATACAGCAGGTGCTCTGCAGACAGAACCTCAGGCCATTATAAAACGCATCTTCAGAAGAAGCCCCCAGGAAAGTGCCCTCTCTGGGCCCCGTGATCCTCTTCTGCCCAAACTGCCCAGCCTGCGCCGAGGCAGGAACAGGAGGCCGCTCCCGGTCACTGCCTCTGGGTTCCTGGGAGGGGTGGCTCACCTGAGCCCTGGGTGCCCTCTGCCCCTGGAGCCAGCCAGGCTCAGCAGGGTGTGTCGCCCATGAGTGTCGGTCATCTTGGGAAGAACTTGCCCTGTCCTAGCAAATGCCACTGGCCCTGCCCACGACCTCTGTGCTGGAGTGTGACTTGCTTCTGCTGCTGGGGACAAACACTCAGCTCCCTGGTGCCAGGTGGGACCGTTCAGAAGTGCATTCCATGTCCTGCAGAGGTCCCCGGCACAGGTCAGCCCCAGGGCCCCAGAAGTGACCTGCTCCTCACCGCATTCCGATGGTGCCTTCATGCCCTGGCTAGCTGGCTTCTGGGGGAGCCCTCCCTGTGACAGCCCTCATTCCTGCAGGCACTGACTCACAGGGTTGGACCAGCCAGAACTTGGGTCTCTGGGGGCATCCTAATGCGGGCGAGGTGCACCCCACCAAGAAAGGGGTCTGCAAGCCACACCACTGAAGTGACGTCCAAGTGGTTTAAAGAGCCGGGCACAGTGGTGCACCCATCATCCCAGCGGCTCAGGAGGCTGAGGCGGGAGGATCGCGAGTCCAAAGCCAGCCTCAGCAATAGTGAGGCCCTAAGCAACTCAGTGAGACCCTGTCTCTAAATAAAATATAAAATAGGGCTGGGGAGGTTGCTCAGTGGTCGAGTGCCCCTGAGTTCAATCCCCTGTACCTGCCCCCACCCGCTCCCCCCCAAAAAGGGCAGGAAGGAACACAAGTATGCAAGGAGTAAACTTTCTGCATGTCCCTGGAGTGGAAAGCGGCAGGGTTGAGTCTGCAGGGGGCAGAGGGCAGTTCGGAGGGTGGAACTGCTGCCCAGGAGCCAGCCCCACCTCCCAGGGGCAGGCATCTCACATGCCCCATCCTCGGGCCTCAGGCCCAGGTGAGGACTGCTGGCTGGGGCAGGTGGAGGGGGAGGAGGACATGGCATGGCCTTGGGAGAGCTTCAGCTAGGGGGCCACGGGTGCACACGCCACCCCCAAGTCCTGCCTCCGGAGCCAGGGCCTGCTTCCTCAGTCTGCACCCCATTTCCCTCGCCCGTGGAATGGGCTGGGAACCCCATCTATTCTGAACAGGAGCCGAGATGTTTGCTGAGCACGCACTTGGAAACTGTGTGGCACTACTTATGCACATTGTTTGTACAGATCCAACTTTTCTTGCTCTCCTACTATGCACCAGGGGCTGTCCTAGACCAGGGATGCAGCTATGAACAAGAGGGGCCAAGGTCAGGCCCAGCAGGGGAAGAGGTCCAAAAGCTTACGGAAGTCAGCAGCGACAGAGGCAAAGCTTTCAAACGCACATGGTGGGTGTGTTCCCTCAGTCCAAGACTGACCCCATCCCCCAGGACAAGCCCAGGGCCTGTGCACCCTGCCAAGGTAAGGCTCCGTCTCCAGCAGACACCCAGGCAAAAGAAACCAGCTCCTGAGGGGATGCCCCGCCCCACGCCCCCAGACCGGGACCCCACAGCCCACAGACAATATCCTGGACCATTTCCCTGGGCCGAGGCCAGCTCTGCCCGGGTGGGGCCGCAGGGCACCTCTTCCAGTGCAGGATGAATCACGTCCTGTGAAGAGGGAGGCGCCGTCAGAGCAGACCCTGGAAATGCTGGTGCAGCCTGGCCCAGGAGGGGCGGGATGAGGGCCTGGGACCCTCTCCCCCAAGACAGTAGAGGACTCCGGCCCGCGATCCAGGCACATTGGGGCTCTGACACCAACTGCACTGAGATCACCTCCTCCATTCCTCAGTCGCTGGGGGCCTGCAAGCCTGACTGTCCCTTTGTCCCTTGAGAAAGGAAGACACTGAGGGTGGCAGAGGTGACGGCCTCAGCACATTCCAGAACCCAAAAGGCTGAGCTGCTGGGCAGGACCAGCAGGAATGGAGCTGATGACCCTCCAGCACCAGGAGGGTAGGTCCTCCAAGAGGCCTGGGTGGCAGGCACAGCCTGGAGGCCCTGGGTGCGGGGGCCTAGGAGGGCCTCTGGCCCTGCTCGTGACCTTGGCCATGAGACCTGAGTGTCCTGGCTCGATGTCTGGCTGGCCTGGCGTCCCGGGGCCCTCCCACAGACGGAGGGAAATCAGGTGCCGGCCAGCCAGCAGCGAGGGTCCAAGGCCAGCACTCTCACCACCTGTAAGGCCAGGTTCCCACCCTTCAGGGATGGGCAAGGACTGCTGCCTCATGCTCAGCACTCAGGGTGGCCTGTCCACACCAGGCTGGGGCTGGAGGCAGCCCAGAAGCATGTCAGTGTGAACAGTAGGCACACATGTGTGCACAGGGTGCCCAGCTGAGAGGGCTCCAGGAACATGCTTCCGGGTGGCCATGTGGGTGGGAGCTGTGGCGTGTTTGGGAGATGCCTAGGGACAGGAGAAGGTGACGGTGTGGACACTTCCTGGCCAGCACGGCCTGCAAGGCTGGGAACTGTATGTCCCCGGGGCTGTGTGAGTCACAGGGAGTGTGAGGGGCTGCCCATGTGCACGGAAAGGCTGGTACCATGGCTGGGGTGGGGATAAGGCCGGGGCTAAGGCTCAGGCTCCAGTACCAGCTGGCCAGGACTTCTATCCTGCTTTAGCCACTTGCGACTGCCGTCTCTCTGGGCTGGTTTCCCCATTGGAACACTCAAGTGGCAGCATATTAGGGGTTCTGCTCAGGAGTGCTTGCACAGTACCTGGATCATAGTAAGTGCTCAGTAAAGAGGGCCTCCCTGTTACCATGGCAGCAGTAGCATCTGCAGGTCTCCATGGTAACCACTGGCATTATGCAGATCCACATGCATGTCGATGGAGGAACTGGATGGGGTGTCCAGTGTCCCAGGGGTCATTTTCACCTTTGCCTCCTATTTGGGGGGCTAAAAATCTATTCTGCATGGGAATCATAAATCATGTTCACCCCCCACTCAACCTGTGAGAAGGCAAAGGAAGCTGAGCCTGGTTTCCACGACTCAGGAATGAAATCCTATGAGGCATGAAACTAACACCCATTGTCCCTTCCATGCCTTGAGCTGGACGCTGAGATTTGGGCAATGAACAGAGGGCAGGCAGGGGGGTCACACCCCTGCCCCAAGGTAGCTCCCCGTCTGGGGTTGGAGAGACAGGCAGACCTCAAAAAGAAACCCAAGAAAGGTTTAAAAACAAACTGTGATAAGGGCAAAAGAGTCATGTTAAGAAGGGTCAACAGGGGGAACAGCCAGGAACAGTGCATGCAAAGGTCCTGAGGCACTGGGGCCTTGGGAGGAGAGTACCTCGGGGCAGTGAGCCAGGCACACAGGGCTAGAGCGAAGGACCAAGATGTGAAATAACCAAAATGACCAATGATTAGGGATTTCTTGGACTGTGATGATCTGCTCTTTGGCCATTTTCTGCAGCTGTTCCGAGAACACACCCTGAAGAACTCAAGTTTACAACTGGCTCACGGCGGGGGGCTAAGTGAAAAGAAGCTGCAGGGCTGCGCTCACCTGCAGTTTGCAAAAGCAGGAGGAACTGGCAACGTTCACCTTCAGGAAACACAAACGCTTCCCGAGACAGAGCTCCCCTGCCGGAACTCCACTCCCGCGCTCTTCCCGGCGGTGGGTTCCCGGGAGGTCGCTGTTCTTCCCGCTGTTTGGGGAACATAATGTTCCCACCAGAAAAAAAAAAAATTTTTTTTCTTGTTTTACTGTTTAGGAGAGAGCCAGAAAACCCTGCCATCTTCTGTCCTGACCCCAAAACCCGAGGTTTCTGGAGCTGGGGTTTTGAGAGGACAGCCTTTTTCTGTTCAAATCGCAAATAAACAAGAGCCCCTTGGCGGAGGGCCCGCCCCAGCGCCAGCCCCGCAGCGGAGAGTCCTGCGTGTTCTCGGGGGAGCGGCGGGGAGGGGGCGCTGGAGCTCTCGCTAAGCCTCGGAACGCGCCCAAATAGTTTCTTCCCCACCCAGGGACCCTTCCTTTCCTGCGCTGGGGTCATCCCTCCTCCCACAATCCTGCCTTGGCTCATGCCCCCGCCCCCACCCCAGTCCTGGCCAGCACCGAAGTCCAGAATCTTCCACCCCGAAGACCTGGCAGCCCCAACTCCCTGGTTACAGCGGCGGAGACTGAGCTCGGACAGCAGGAGGCAGAGCAAGAGCCACCCTCAGCCGGACCGGTCACTCCAAAACTAGGGGTTCCCTGGGCACCTTCTGTGTGCGGGCACCTGTAGTCGTGGGGCACAGGGACGAAGCAACGGGCCAAGTGAACTGAGCGACTAAGGAGGGGTCAGATCTGGAAGGTGGAGCCACATGTCAGCGTGAGAGTGAAACCGATCCGATGGACAACAGGCCCAGGGCCGGGCGGGGGCGGGGCTCTCAGGGGAGCCACCTTGGAGCTGGCACCTGTGAACATGCGAACTGCCAGGAAAGAGCCTTCCAGAAAGGGCGCCAGCGCAGGGGGCAGGGAATGGGGCTGATGCCCCACGGGGCGGCCCTGCGGCGGGTCTCTGCAGAAGGCGCCAGGACGCCCCGGCCTCCCCCCGGGCTGTGAGCCATCTGCACACTCTGGGTCCCCACACAGGAAGCAAGCTGTGCAGGGTTTATGCTCCAAAAAGCCACAATATTCACTCTGGTCCTTAGAGAAGAGAGGCGCCCCCTGCTCCCTCTGGAGCTCCCGGGGTCGGGGCCTTGTCCTGTGCATGCTCGTCCCGGCTCCGCCTCCGGAGCACAGCCAGGTGCTCGGATAACTGGCGGCGGAGGAGCCACGGCCCCGCCCCGCCGAGCTGCCCGCGCAGGTGGGTGGAGGGACCACGCAGCTGTGGGCTCCAGGGGATGATGCCCTGGTGGAAGCCACCAGCGTCATCCCTTGGGAGACCCAGAGTCCCTCGGGCGTCCCCAACCCGAGCCTGGCACCCCCTGGGCGGGCACCGCTCCCACAGCATGGCCTTGACATTCTGTGGGCTCACAAAGGGAGGACGTGATTCATCCCCACCCCGCCACCCTGCCTTCCCCCAAGAAGGAAGCCGGAGCTCAGATCCTCCACCGAAAGCACCTCCTGGGCTCCACCGCCCCCTGCCTAGAACCCACCGCGCAGGCGTGGGCTCGGCCTGGCCGGCCAGGGAGGGGTCCAGCCCAGCCAGGGCCTCGCCTGCCCTCCAGGGAGCACCCCGCCCTCTCCACACACAGCTGGAGAAAGTCCTCCACGGAAAGGGAGGTGTGTGCTGCTGAAGAGCAACGGGCCTCCTCCCCGCGCCCTCCCTGTGTGGCTGAAAGGACCAAGACAAAGAAGGAACCACAGGAAGTGGACTGCAGGAAAGGAGGCCTGTCTCCACACTGGAAACTGCAGCGGGGAACAGCCAGGAACAGGAGGTCACTGGCACCCCTTGCCTGACCCAGGAACCTGTGACATTTTTGCTGTTTTTCTTTTTTTATGGGGGAGGGGCCTATAAACAGGGATTGAACTCAGGATACTCGGCCACTGAGTCACACCCCCAGCCCTGTTTTGTATTTAGAGACAGGGTCTCACTGAGTTGCTTAGGGCCTCGATGTTGCTGAGGCTGGCTTTGACCTCGTGATCCTCCTGCCTCAGCCTCCAGAGTTACTGGGATGACAGGCATGTGCCATAGCACCCTGCTTCGGGGGCGTTTTAAACCCGGGTTCGGGGGAGAACAGTCCACTTGACACTTGGGAATGTTTCAGCTTAACGACTGAGTTTTTTTACTTCCCCACGAAGAGCGTTCTGTCCCATGCAAGCACAGGTCTGGAATGGGAGAGGGACAGCAGCCTGAGGTCCTGGAACAGTCCCCATCATCCTGCTGACATCTCTGGCAACGCCTAGGGCCAGGGTTTTTTCCAAACCCTCTAAATGCTCAGGGGTGGAGAGCACAGTGGTCAGAGCAGCTCCCTCTGAAGGGAGGGAGCTCAGGGCCCACCAGTGGCTGAGATGGCCTCCCTCGCTGCACAGCTAAACCTTCTCTTAGCTGGGCAAATAATGGGTGTAAGACCCACACTCACCCATGCTCTCTGTCCTCGAGCATTTCCACAGACTCCCCGCTGTCTGTGAGGGTGGATGGTCACCTCCAGGTGTGTTGACCATTCATTCACACGACAGAAGGCACAGGCCGCAGCCTTGAGTTCCCTTCATCCTGGCTGTGTGATCCTGGGAAAACTGCTCACCCTCTCTGGGCCCCCCTTTCCTCAAAGGACAACAGTACTGCTCTGCCGACCTGGAAGGAGTTGGAGAATCCAAACCCTGAAGGGATGCACATGAGCTCGGGGGACCTCAGAGCAAGTACTCCATCGGTCACTGCCATGCCCCTCCCCAGTCAGAATGACCTCTTTCCAGAAGGGAATCCAGTCAACACCACACCCTGCTTAACCCCCCACACCTAACCAGGCATTTAAAATGAAACCCAAACCCCTTCCCGTGGCTCCACAGTGCAGGCCCCAGGCCAGCCCCCTCGGCCCCCACTGGCCCCTCTGCGCATGCTCCAGGCACTCAGGCTCCTGGCCTCCAGCCCCTCGGCCTCTGCACATGCGCCCCTGCCCGGGGACGCTCCTCCCGCCCCGGCATGCACGTCCTCCTAGTCTCGGCTCTAACTGCCCTTCCTCCCGCTTGCGGGTTTGATTCCTGTCCCCTGGGATCCGAAACGGGCTCGCTGCAGGCGTAATGACATGGACCTGAACGAGGACATCCTGGCCTGCGGTGCCTCTCATCCAACTAGAGAGGAAGACAGACAGACAGACAGACAGCTGCAAGCCAAGAAACTCCAGGCACTGCCAGAAGCCACGGACAGCTGGAAGAAAGGAAGGCTGCTCCTCTCCCGCCTCGGGGACAGCGTGGGGCCTGGGCTAGTCCACCTGGCCCACTTGCTCCGGAGCTGGCTGCTCTCCTTCCTCAGCGCAATGGCGGCCTCTGCCTCCTGCCCATCAGCCCCAGGCAGAAGGGGCTTCCGCCTTGGGTTCCCTGCAGCACCAATAAAGCCTGGCCCACAGCAGGTGTCAAGGAGTCTTTTCAGAGAGGTCAAGAGACTCACCCAAAGTCACACAGCACACAGGAGGCAGGGGAGGGTGGATGCTCAGACCACTGGCTTCCACATCAGTGCCCCAAAGAGCCGAGACGCTGCCTGTCACCCTGGGAGGACTCGGCCCCTGAGCTGGAACCTTCTGCCTCCTGCTCCCGCCTGCCTGACCTGGGCCCAGCCAAGAGTCCAGCCTTGGAAGGCCCTGCCCCAGCACAGTGACCCTGGAGATAAAAGGCTGTGTGACTCTCTGGAGGTTCTGGCCTCTGGAGGGCAAGAGTGCCCTTGAGTCCAGCTACCAGGACACCCACAGGGCAGATGCCAGCGACTGCACCGCATGTGGGAGAAACCGTCCTGTCCCACGGGCCCCTCTCGACACCTGTCCCCCAGCTCCATGCTTAGGCTGGGGTGCAGGGTCCACAGGCTGGACAGGAAGTGCCTGCCAGTGGGTCACCCTGTCCCGCTGACCTCTGATCCCTCTGCCACCCTAGCCACTGCAGCCTGGGCACAAGGCGGAGCCAGGCCTTCTCAGGCTCTCGCTCTCCGCCAAGGTGGCGTCCTTGGTGGGATCTTGGGACCACTGTTTGCTGTCCTTTGTGTTGATGGCCAGCGTGGCTTGCTGCTTCTAACCCACAGTGATGCTCAAGGACGGCCAGGTGGAGTGACTCCACATCTCGGTGAGCCACAACCCGGAGACAAGAGTCACAAAGGTGTGTATATGAGGAGCCGGGGGCTCTGCATGGCCCCTCCGTCCATCGGCTCACTCACGAGTGACAGTGACCCAGTCAGTCATGGGACAGGGCCGAGCTTCCAGAGGGTGCCCAGAAGAGCCTCCCAGAGCAGAGGCTCAGACCCATCCTGGGCCTGTGATCCAGTCCCCCACGGGGATCTCAGCGCCTGCGGATGCAGCGCTCCCAGGGGCCTCTCCCCAGCAGCTGGGAGTTTCCTTCCCCTGCATCCACAGAACATCCAGGAAGAACCTGAAATCTAGGTCTTAGGGTTCCGCCAACCAGGCACCAGCCAGGCGCACCCTGGTCAGAGAGAAATGGATTCTCTGGCCTCTCCTCAGCCATAGGGCACCGGGGTGCGGCCTTGGGGAGCACAGGCACCAGTGGGGGAAGCCGAGGTATTTCCAGGACCCATGTCACCAGGAACCAGCCTGGCGTCTCACCTCGTGTTAGCGGTTGACTCCCAGAAAACAGCCCTTAAGTCTCCCCAGAATCAGGGGACAGACAGCCTTCCCCACAAGGATGGTTACTGTTTAAACAAAGAGAAGGAAAATAGCCAGGCACTGTAGTGAGTACCTCAGGTACTCAAGAGGCTGAGGCAGGAGGATCCCAAGTTCAAGGCCAGCCTCAGCAACTTATGGCCCAGCTATTCCATTTCAAGACATACAATTAAAAAAAAAAATGAAAGCAGGACTCGGACAGGTATTTTGTACACCCACATTCAGCATTGTTATTCGCAATAACTAAATCAGGGAAACAACTCAGTGTCCCCTGATGGATGAATGGACCGAATGTAGGATGTGCACACTGGAATATTATTCAGCCCTGAAAATGAAAGAAATTCTGCCCCACACTACAAGGTGGGTGAATCTTTACAGGATCATGCCAAATGAAATAAGCCCAACTCGACAAAAACTGCGAGGTGTGGTGGCGCACGCCTGTCATCCCAGCGACTCAGGAGGCTGAGGCAGGGAGATTGTGAGTTCAAAACCAGCCTCAGCACGGGCAAGGCGCTAAGCAACTCAGTGAGACCCTGTCTCTAAATAAAATACAAAGTAGGGCTGGGGATGTGGCTCAGTGGTCGAGTGCCCCCGAGGTCAATCCCTGGGATGAATGAATGAATGGACAAATACTGTATGAGACGCTTGCAAGTCCCCAGAGCTGTCGAGCTCAGACACAGAAGGTGCGGAGGTGCCAGGGCCGGGGGGGGGGGGGCGGTGTTCGTGGGAACAGGGTTTTATTTTCCCACAGTAACGACAGAGTCCTGGAGGGGGACCGTGGTGGTGGCCACATGACTGTCTTCAACACCACCTGCAGAGGCCAAGGGGCAAATTACTGTCCCACATTTCATCACAAGTTAAAGAACAGACCATCTTTCCAAGTCAGGCTCCAGGGCACAGGCTTGGGTCCCCGCTGCTGGGTCACCCAGTCCTAAAGCGTGCCAGCTGGGTAGGCTTCAGGTCCCTTTGCTTCTCTGAACCTCAGTTTCCTCATCTGTGAAGCGGGGCCTGGGGGCCGGGGGAGGGTGAGCTGGTGTGGAGAGGGAGACGGGTGTGCAGGGGCAGCAAGTGCGCAGCATATCACCTGCTGTGACTCTGTGGTGGCCATCATGGCTCCCCTCTGGGATTCTGGGGCTTGGGGGGACCCACAGGAGGAAGCTGAGGGCACAGGGGACCCTGGCCTGTGGTCTGGGTGGCACATGCAGGGAAGCTGGGGACAGAGGCCACTTCGGCACAGAGGAGATGCTCCTGCCAGGAACCCATCCTCAGCTGGCAGAGCTGGGTGCAGGCCAAGGCCCTGCCCCGCATGGGGACCCCACCCCAGATCCTGCCAGAACCCACCCCAGGTGACCAGGGACTGAGGGCCTCAATCAGGCCTTCCTGCCCTGCCTCCAGGGCTCCACGAGGTCAGACCTGGGACCTTCCCCAGGGGCAGTGGGGACAGCGACCTTCCCAGCCTGAGCCCTGTCCAGGCACCAGCCCCCACAGGACCTGGCAAGGTAGATGACAGCACCGTCCCTGGCCTTGGAACAAACACTGCATCCACAGTCCTGGGACAGGAAGGGTCCCAAGAGGTCACAACGTCCAGCCCTGCCTCCACTGCCCATTGGGGCCCCTTTCACAAAGGCAGGTCCCTCAGTAAACACCCGTGGACACCGACTATGGAAACAGTACCGTCAACTTGGTGGTGACCCTGACCACAGCCCGTGCCCCTCAAAGGCCCTGAGCGGTTCGGCGCTCCCTCCAGCTGCACAGACCACCTGGACAGGAGCCTACCCGCTCTGCTCTGTTTACTGAGCACCTACTACGGTCCAGTACCCAGAGCCCCTGACCCAGGCACCCCATTGTGCAGACCAAAAAACTGCACTGGAGGAAGTGAGGGTCTGAGCAGAGGTGAGCCTGGACTCAGACCTGTCCCTGGGGAGCTGTGGTCGCCCACACCAGAGGGTCCCACATCCTGCCCTGCAGGCAGACTCCTGGGAGGCTGGCCTCTCAGCCTTCGCACTGTGCCCCTGACAGCCCCCCGGGAGCGCTCCTCCCACAAGCCTGGCAGGTGCTCCTGGGCAGAGCCGTGGGCTCGCAGGAAGCAGGCCACAGCCATTCCGCCGCCCACCAGGGTGCTGGGCGCTGACACCAACTTCACGTCCCCAAGGGCGGTGGGTGGGCTCTCCCTGCGCCCGTAGGCGCACCCAGGTCTGAACGGACAGCTCACGCCTGCGGGGGAGGGGCAGCAGACACAGTCCCTCCAGCAGAGTCCCAGGCAGCTGGGGGCAGGGAGGGCGCGGGCGGGACTTGCGCCAGGAGGCGGGGCCTGACCCCTCTCGGCCCCTGGCTGCCACCTTGGGCACCTTGGGCACAGCACGCATCCTCTCCAGAACTGCTGTCCCCTCCCCGCCAGGGAAACCTTCCAAAAGAAGGGAGCAAGTGTCCAGATGGCTGGCTGGGGCTGGGACCTGCTTCCCGCCCGCGGGAATCTGCTGTCCATGGGCAGAGCTGGCCCAGGGACAGAGCCCAGAGCAGGGCGGCTGGGGGAGGCGGGCTGAGTACGGCCTGAGGGAGATTCTCAGCCCTGCTCCGCCGGCCCACCCCAGGCCCAGTGCGGGGAGGCCGGGAGGCCCGCGCCCACCCCAGGCCCAGAAGCCTCAGCGAGGCCCCTGCTGGTGGGTCGGTAGCGGCCCTGCCTAGTGTCCAGCGAGGCCAGGAAACCAAACGAAAGGCACTGAGCAGGGAACCCAGGTCTCCGCCGCCCCAGCTTTGCTGTGTTCCCTGGGCTGAGTCGCCACCCTCTCTGAGGTTCAGCTTCCTTATTCGAAGAAGGGATGGATGTTGCTGCCGGGCCGCTGAACCCTCTGGAATGACCACGCCCCCCTGTCGCTGAGCTACAGAATCTGCGGTTTCAGAGCTCTGGGTCCACTCTGTGGACAGATGCGGATCTAGACAGGGCCATGGGCACAGTCAAGGCCAAAGGCAACTTTGGCGAACTTACTGCTTTGAGAAAGCAGCAAGCGAATGGGAGGAAGGACTTCCATGTGTCGTCTGGACAGGTGGAAAAAATCCGCTTGCTCACTCATGGGATGGAGACACACATCCCCGCAGGTCACAACCGCACCAGAACAGCCCTTCCGCAGGCAGCCCTGAGTCTGCAGGGTGGGGACAGCGCACCAGCGTGGGGCCGGCACCAGGGCGCAAATACACTTCCCGGGGTGGACTGCTGGTGCCTTGGGTGAAGTACAGCCAGCACCTCCAACACACTTTAAAATGGCTCTATGTAAGTTTTTGGAAACAGATTGAGGGCTGCAGGTGCAGCTCGGTGGCAGAATGCTGCCTAGCCCCTGCGAGACCCTGGGTTTGATCCCCAGCCCTGGGAATGAATAAACTTAAACATGAATCAAAATGTGGTCTACCTGGACAGGGGACTAGAACGCAAGTATGAAAAAGGAAAGAAACACCAGTTCTTACCACACTGATGACCCTGGGAACGTCCTGCTGAGTGGAAGATGTTGGTCACAAAGGGCACACGCTGAGACCCTTGAGATGACATGTCCAAGTGGACACGTCTACACCCTTAGAAACTAGATTCGCGGTCGCCTCACGCTCAGGGAGTGGGAGAAAAATGAGGAGCGACAGCTGATGAGGGTGAATTTCTTTCTGTGGTCATAAAATGTTCTCAAATTGCCAGGCACAGTGGCACATGCCTGTCATCCCAGTGACTCAGGAGGCTGAGGCAGGAGGATCGCAAGTTCAAAGCCAGCCTCAGCAAAATCAAGGCCCTAAGCAATGAGCAACTCAGTGAGACCCTGTCTCTAAACAAAATACAAAATAGGGCTGAGGAGGTGGCTCAGTGGTGGAGTGTCCTGGGTTCAATTCCTGGTACCAAAAATAAAAACAAAAAATAATAAAATAATAAATATTTTAAAAATCGTGGTAATAGTTGACATATCTGTGGATATAATAAGTCACTGAATCACATATTTTAAATGGATGGACTGGATGGTATGGATTCTCTCAATAAAGCTGTTACTTAAGAAGAGACAAGTTCAAGACAAACATTAACTGACAAACAGTCAAAAATCTGAAAAAAGAAAAACTTCAAAATAACACAAGAACGACGGGTTCAGGAAACACTGAATTCATGCATTAGCTCTACTTCAAACCCCAGCTCCCCCACCTCCCAGTCAATGACTGTGTGCTAGTGACATCACCTCTCTGAACGTCAGTCTCTTCATCTAGAAAACGCGCACATGAATAGCTGCTCCCTCATGGTGTCATGGTGAGAACAGAGAGAGCAAGAGCCTGGCGTGAGCAGGGGGCCAACGAGGGAAGCAGCGCTGCCTGCAGCCATCACGGCTCTGCCAGCAGGCTGTGGAGCAGGGCCCTGCCCGGGTCACGGCGGAGCAATCAAAGCTGGAAACCTGAACCTGAGTCTCCAAGTGCACAGAAGCGCTACCTCCCACGCACCCCAGCCCCGCACCCAGCACCCAGCACCCAGTCCAGCTGATCCAGGCCCAGCGCCTGCCAGCAGGCTCAGCACAGGCTGCTCCGGTCACGACCTGGCTGTCGCTGTCGGCCACCATCGCCTCGATCACCCCGTTCTCCCTGGAGCTCACTGGCCATTCACCCAGCGGGCACTGGCCGAGCACACCTACTCTGCCAGGCGCCTGCGGGGCCAGGCTGAGCACAAGTCCCTGCCCCTAGAACACAGGTCCCCGGAGGGTGGACAGACGTGATGGAAATGCAGACGTGGGTGACGGCCAACTGGGGTCTGCGCTGGGGAATGCGGTGGGGGGGCATCTTCAGCCCTGAGCCCTCCTGCCCCCCCCCAGACCTCTACCTCAGCTGCCTCTGTCTTCCGCTCTGCAAGCCCCTTCTCTGCTCAGCAGCCGGAGGGGTCTTTCTAAGGCTGGCCCCAGGTCCCGCCGTGAAGGGCCACGCACACCCCAGCGAGGCCAGGACGGTCCTTCTACCCTCCCGCCGGGCTCCCTGTGCACCTTTGCTTCTTCTGGCCTGCTCTGCCTCAGGGCCTTTGCACCTGCCCAGAACACTTTCCTGGGCTCTTTAGCCAGCTCCT
Organism: Glaucomys volans; assembly: GCA_020662805.1. Lineage (NCBI taxonomy): Eukaryota > Metazoa > Chordata > Mammalia > Rodentia > Sciuridae > Glaucomys > Glaucomys volans. The sequence continues at coordinate 125,336 of JAJEJO010000723.1, read as the reverse complement.
TCAAGTCCCACGGGTCTCAGCCCAAAGGTCACTTCTCCAAAGGGCCCTTCCCTAACCACCCAATCTAAGACACACGTGGATCCCTCAAAGCACCTCTTTCACCCTGGCCACTGCTCTGGATCACTGTCCACAGCTCCCATGTCATCAGGGGGCTGGGCTCTGCTTCTCCCCACTCGAGGCCCGGTTCACAAAGCCTGTAACCATCGTCAAAATCCTCAGCACCCGGAACAGTGCCTGGCAGAGTAGGTGCTCACCTAACACCGCCATGGGACGGATGGAGGGTAGGGTGAGGGTGGACGGGAAGGGCAGAGGGTGGGAGATGGACAGACGGAAGGACGCTGATGGGCAGGGTGAATGGAAGTACTGGTGGACGTGTAGGGCAGATGGGGGGATGAAAGGGCAGATGGACAGATGGATGGACAGATGGACAGACGGGTGATGGAAAGCCTGAATGAAGCGGGTGAAGGAGGCACAGAAGCCGAGGGAACAGGTGGACAATGGCGATGTCCATGAGCAAGTGCACAGACCTTTCAGGTGGCCCTGATGGTGACTGAGGGCAGAGTCCTGGACTCAGCCTCCAGGAGGACCGTCTTCTGTGGGGGTGAAGCGAGGCCACGGTGGGAGACTCAAGAAGCACTCAGGGATCCTCCCGGTCGCCAGTCACGTTCCTGCCGCTTGGTGGCACGTGGTGGCCCCCCTTCTGGCTCTCCTGCATCTCAGTGTCCTGCAGGGACCCTCTGATGACGACTGTCTTTGTGACAAGCACCCCCGAGATGTGCACTGAGCTCTGCGTCTCCCCAGCACCATCCTGATGCCCACGCCTGGCCCAGGTGGAAGGCGGTGCAGGGAGCAGTGGGCACTGGCCATCCCCTGCTGTCCCCTGGCAGCTCTGGAAAGACCCAGCCTGTTCAGGGTGGCCCTCCGGCCACTGCCCAGGGCAGCAGCAGACCTGGAGCCCAGGCAGGTCCACTCCCTGCCCCACCCAACTCCCTCCTCCGCAGCCCTCACAGAGGCCGTCACGGGTGCGGATTCAGGAACACCTCCCAGTGACAGCCCACAGTCACCCTGAGGTCACCCTGAGTCGGAGGGGGTGGAGATCTACGGGAGCAAAGCCCGACCCTGGGGGCCCAGGGCCCCAGGGAGGGATAATGATGTGGCACTGGAGTGTCAGACAAGTGACACACCAGGTGGGACCCCAGAAAGACTCTAGCTCCCCTCACGGGGGGTGGGGTCGGCGGGGAAGCCCTCCTGCCACACCAGCCTGGCCCTCGCGGCTCCCTGGCAGCCTTCCTGGGATCACTATCCCCGAGACACCACAGTGGGACAGAATCCCAGCACTGCGGGGCCAGAGAACCAGACGGTGGCATCAATGACAGCACCTGGGACGATCAAGAAGACCCAGAGGCGGAGCTCTGCAAGTGCCCCGCACAGCCAGCTCGGGGACAGGCTGGGGACAGGCCCGGGCCAGTCGCCTAGTCCCACAGGGCCCTGAACACAACGTGGCCGCCGGATGAGCTGAGCCTCAGCCCCGCTTCACTCAGGAGGAGGCTGCGCGCGGCTCCCGGGGACAGGTCAGGGCCCAGGACCAGGGGCTTGGGAGATGCCGCCCTCCAGGCCCCTGGGGGTCACTGACCCGTGCCCCTCCCCCAGCCACCAGCCCGCCCCCTGGGCAGGAGGCGGAGGCCCTGGGGGCCTGCCCGCCTGCCCCGCTGGAGTGTCCAGGAGCCCTCACTGGGAGGACAGCCAGGCCTGGGCGGGGACAGGAAGCATCCGGGCGATAGGGATCAGGGCGGGCTGGCTCTGAAGGCGCCCAGTGTGCTCCTGGTGGCTGGCCACCTGGCCCTGTCCCCAGTCCGGGCAGCCGCAGCCCAGGGAGAGAAAGGAAGCACCACTGTGTAGACCCAGCCGAGTGGTCGGGGTTGTGGCCCAGCCCGACATGGGTATCCCAAACAGCTGCAGATCCTTCCAGAAGGGGCTCCTCTCCCCAGAATAAGAAAGAGCTCACAGACGCATGCAGTGGCGGTTAGCAGGAGCTGAGCATTGGCCTCACGCCCCAAACCCTGCACCGGCACTAACTCATTGAATCTTCAGAGCAACCTCATCGGAAACAGGAGAAACTCAGGCTCAGAGAGGGTAAGTGACCTGCCCAAGGTCACACAGCTTGGAGGTCACAGGGCCAGGACTGGAATCCAAGCCATCTGAGAAGTGGACCCATACCCTATGCCCCAAGATCCAGGCTGACGTCTCTCCGCCAACAGGTGCATGCACAGCGTGCTGGGCGAGTTTAAAGCTCCAGCCCCGAGGTTGGCACGGGTTCTTTAGAACACGGGTGTCGGGAGGTCCCGCTGCTTTCTGCTAGAGCGTCTGTTTCTCCAGGTCCAGCGAAGGCGAGGTGCTGCTCCACGGCCAGGGAAAAGCCGTCACTTTGGAAGAGGAACCAAGAGTCATCCGCCAGGTCACCCGCTGGGCGGAGGCGACGGAGGCAGAACCCACCAAGGGTGGAGATGAAGGGAAAGACAGAGGCAGGGAACCCACCGCACTCCAGGGACTCCGTGCACACAGTGGGGGCTTCCCCAGCAGCACCCACCCTGCTGGGACGGCATGTCCCCCACGCCCCCCACGTGCACCACGTGACCTCGCTGAGCCCAGCAGGGACCCTGGTGTGGACCCCAGGCCGACAGGGCAGGCACACCCGGGCTGGGACAAGGCAGCGGGAGGTGACGGGCCGTGTGGCCCTGAGTCGGCAGCCCTCCAAAGCAGGCCTCAGAAAAGGCCCCAGGACCAGAGCCCGGCGGTGCCGCGGACCCCGGTGCAGCCAGGGGAGATGGTCAGCCGGCTCTGCTGGCCCCCAGCATTCTGGGCATTCCAAAAATTCTTCCAGGCTTCTTCCTGCCTCCCTCCGCCCCACCCCACCCTTTCAGTGAATCAGAGGAAGGAAGGGCCGAGGGCCCTGTCAAGACCCCTAGGGCCACCTCTGTGGAGCTAAGCAGGCAGTGACCAGGCCTCCACCACAGCGTCCCCCACCTAAGCACATCAGGAGGGACCCAGGTCAGAGCCCGGGCCTCACCAGCACCCAGGCAGACGGCTCTCTGCCTCCTGTTACCCTCTGCACCCTCTGCACCCAGCCCAGTAGGTGCTCAGTAAACACACAGATGAGCACAAGGAGTATTCCAAGAAAGCAGGGGACACAGGGCCTGGCGCTCCCAAGGCACAGGGTGGACGGGGACAGGACTTTGCAGGAGGCAGATCCCGACTGGGCCTCCTCCGACCCCAGCTGGGGATTGTGAGCACAGCCCTGCCCCTCGAGCCCCTCGAGCCCCTGGGGTCTGAGAAGGCAGGCACACAACCCAGCACTGGCGAGGGCCGGGAGCCACCCAACACACCCTGGCATGCTGTGGTTCCCTAGGTCCTGCCTTGCAAAGGGCTGGTTTTGGTTCTTCCAGAAGGTAACACAGGAATAGGAGGCACTGGGATCTACTTATCTAGTTCGCTTTATGCCTCTAAAAACAAACAAAAAACCAAACCAAACAAAAAGCTCAGAGAGGGGAAGGAACTTACTCAAGGACACACAGCAGAGAAGCCGGGGCTAGAACGCAGGAGGCCCGACTTCCGGCCCGGAGCTCTCTGTCCTGCTCCCCATCCTCTCCCCGGACCAGGGCCCCGCCGCGTGCCCAGCCCAGCTCCCAGGAGAATCCGCGCAGGAAACAAAGACAAGAGTGCTGGGCCCTGAGTGGAACGGACAGACGACCTGGCTGATGCCCAGGCCAAAGGGCCACAGGCTCCCCACCCAGTCACTCCCAGGCCCTGCCCAGTGCCCAAGGCAGTGCCTGCCCAGGCCCAATGTCGGGCAGGACAGAGGCCCAAGTTCACAGAGAACCCGGGTGTGCCCGACACACCTCGGGCCTCCCTTCTGCCCGGAGGTCCCCTTCCCACACCAATGCCCGCAGGACGGTCCCCAGAAAGCACGTGAGCCCCTGAGGAGGCGGGTCACAAAGAAATGTGGACAGTCACAGCCCGACCTGGGCCTCAGGAGCGCACTGCCTCCCCAGCAGGCAGTGAGGCCGGGCAGGGCTCTGGGCCTCCGCCCGGGCCGGGCAGTGTAGCCGGGCAGGGCAGCTGCCCTCTCCCAGCCTCCGTTTCCTCGTCTGTGAAATGGGAACAATGCCAGCCCCCATCCTGAAGGGTCACGAGGACCATCAAATAAAGCACCAGACCCACACTGGAGGGACGGGACGGGGACAGAAGCTCATTATTAGTTTTCGTCACCGCCACTGCTGATAATTCTGCCACGGCTGCAGACAAGGGTGACAGTGTGGCTTGCACCTTGGGAGAACTTACATCGTTTTTAAAGTGCCTACTGTGTGCAGAGAGCTTTTTACATTGTTATCCCATCTAACCCTACAACGACCCTGCAGGGAAAACCTTCGCTTTTTCTTTCAGTGCATGAACGGAGGCTCAGAGAGGTAAAGTCACTGGCCCTAAGTCACACAGCACTGATGTGCAGACAGGACCTTTCCATTCTACTTGGGAAAGAGTACAGGAAGAGACTCGGGTCATGGGGACTAGAGCCAGGCTGCCCAGATCCATGGTCCCCCTCCCTGGTGGCCCTGGATGAGTGACTCCTTCTCTGAGCCTCCGTTTCCTTGTCTGCAAAATGGGGGCACAGGATCAAATGCAGCGATGGAGCGGAAGGTGGGGAGGGAGAGCCTGGGCAGGGTGAATGCTCGCTCACAGGACCTGACTTGCTGCACAGAACACGGTCTTCCTCAAAAGCTGGGTCTCTGCGGGAAGAGGAGCGCCACCTCGGTCACCTCCCCCAAGCGGAGAGGCCAGTGCAGAAGCCACCGGCACCAATGGGTCAAAGGTTGCGCTCTCTTACCTCCAAGGACACACTGGCCCTCGAGACTCACTTCACAGACCAGAGAGGTGAGGTGAGCTGCCCAGGGTCACACAGGAAGCCCAGGTCTGAGCTGCCCCAGACTCCAGGGCCCGCTAGGCTTCTGTTCAGAGGCATCCCAGGACTCAGGACTCGGCGTGTGACTGATGTGTGATAAATGTTGACAAGGTGAACATGAAGGAGTGTGTGACCTCTGCCCCTGGCCCTCGCCGGGCAGCCTCCAGCAATGCCCGGGGCCCAGAAGCCTGCAGGTCCTTCAGGTTCCCCTGGGTCTCCCTGCTGGATCGGCTGCCTGGGGGGCTGCAGGCTGCTCTGCGGGACAGGCAGCCGCACCTGCTCCAGGAGCTCAGGGGCGGGCCCCCAGGGCACCTCCCTCTCCACCCGACTCCAGGCCCTGGGGCTCCCGGGAGGGAGGCACCCCAGGCCCCCCTACCGAGCAGTGCTGATAACCGTAACCATGACAACCACAAGTGGGGATGTGAATGCATGAAGATGCTGTTGACATCACCAGCCAGCGAGGCCTGGTCAGCTCTCCCATTCGGCCCAGAGTGGCTCACTGCCCTACCCGAAGCCACACAGCCGGCTGGTGGCGGGAGCTGGGATTTGGACCCAGGCGGTCTGGCTCCTCCCAGGCCAGGCAGGAGGCCCGCAGCTCCACGCCAGCTGTCAGGCCACCTATCGTCTACTTAGTGCCGAGCCTGTGACGGTCCCTCTTGCCCCTCTGAGCACCTCAAGTCCATTCTACAAAGTGTGAACCCAGCTGGGACCCGCGCACAGAGCCCCGGCTCCAGGTGCCACCAGAGCTGGAGCAACTGCAAGCGAGGCCCCAGCAAAGGTCACCACGAAGACGGTCACCCCCACCTGCGCCTCCCCTGCCCACCCGATACTGCATCCAGGCTTCCCAGCAGCTGAGCAGAGCTTTGCGCGCTGGCCCACCTTCCAGATGAGGAGACCGAGACTCGACGGGGGAACGACCTGTTCTGGGTTACCAGCTCCAACCCTGCTCTGGGCCCCTCATCCCACACAGACCGTGGGCCACGGTTCTTCCGCTCTCCTGGCAGATGCGCTGGTCCTCCCAGCACCCACCACTCCAGCAGAGCCGTGACCAGGCAGGCTGCAGAACCGCTCAGCAGTATGTGCCCAGCCTCCACAAGAGGGGCAGGCACCGGCTCACTGATGTGGGGCTTGGTCGTGTGCAGGGGACCACAGATCGAGGGCAGGAGCAACACCTTCTCAGTTCTGCACGAGGCACTCAGAGGCACTGAGACTCTGCTGAGCTCCTACACATCTGCTGTCCACACTGAAAAACATGCTCCCAGCCCCCAGAAGGCTGTCACCTGTCAGCTGGGGTATCTCAAAGAAGACCACTCGGAGCCTGGAGTCCAGCATGCAGGCCACGGCCAGACCAGATCGGTCCAAACACCTGCTGACCTGGAGTCATGAAACAAATGCCTGCCATACAAAAAGACCACTGAGATCTGGGAGATGCTTGTTACACAGCGGGACCACGGAAACCCTGACCAACACAAAAGGACTCGTGTGCACATGGGCAAATCCCAGTCTACTGCAAGAGCCGTTCAAGGACAACGGGGCAGGGGTGTGTGTCACAGCGCCGTGAGGCCCAGCAGAAGGCAGCTCTGTCCCGCAAAGGCAGACCCGGCGAATAACGGCACTTCCGCCCACTGGAGTGTTGCTGGACTTTTAAGGCGAATGGAGTAAATGGACATGTTCTCGGATGGGAGAGCGCCTGGACCCGGCTTTGACCTCTGTGGAACTCCTCATTTCACATTATCGTTGCAGAAGTTGCTGCTACTAGAAGTGGGGTCATTTATTCAACCCTTACTATTTGCTGAGCACCTACTGTGTCCGGCAGTTCCAGGATCACAGCCGTGAAGACAAATGGGGCTCCTGCCTTCTAGAGTTGAAAGTGGGGGAAACAGGCCATAATATCAACCCCCAAATAGGACCACCACTAGTAGTGACGAGGATAGTTAATAATAACCAGCACACATGTTGGGTGCATACCATCTGCCAACCTCTTCTCATTATTCCTCACTGCAACCCTCAGAAGTAGGTCCCACTACTATGCCCATTTATTGAGAAGGAAATGGGCTCAGAGAGGTCAAGTCAGCTGCCCAAGGTCACACAGCAGATGAGCAGCAGGGTCAAGATTCCAACCCATCCTTTTGATTCCAGAGTGAAGGTAAAAATATCATTGATAGCCAGGTGCGGTGGCGCCCGCCCGTAATCACAGAGGCTCAGGAGGCTGAGGCCCTAAGCACCTCAGTGAGACCCTGTCTCTAAATAAAATATTTTAAAAGGGCTGGGGATGTGGCTCAGTGGTTAAGCACCCCTGGGTTCAATCCCCTGTACTCCACCAACACACACACACACACAAAAAAAAAATCATTGACAATTAGCAGAGTGTGACAGGGACCAGGAAGGAAACAAACAGCATACAAGCGTGGGGGAAGCTTCGGGGGTCAAGAGAAACTCTGATTTTCCGAGAAGCTGACTTGGGAGCTCGGGTGGGAGACCCTTTCCGCTCAGTGGAAGATCAGTTTGCTGCCCTTGGGCGTGTGGTGTGCGACGAGTTATTTTCATGATACTTGGTGCATTTTGATGTGGGTTATCATTTCTGACTCAGCGACATGAAGAGCCATAGATCATGCTTTGCGAACATGCTTTATAATCTTAATGGAGACAAGGTCGTAAAACATCTCAAAGGTCACTAAACCGAGCAGTTAACAAATGGAGCCGTGATAACGCCTTCCCAAAAGTCAAGAGCATGATTCTTCACATTCTTCTTCATTCTACTGGATCCCATCCCTGACCAGAGGGTTCCTGAAGACGGGCATCTCTTGCAGTCTCGGCGAGCCTCGAACCTGGCACGCAGAAGGTTCTCGATAAAATATTGTATTGGTGGCAGAAAATGTGTCTGTCCCTCAATCCAAACAGTGGTGTTAGCTTTTAAATGACAGGCACTGAGTGGTGGGAATGGCCAGGGACACCCGCCCCTGCGCTGAGGGACAGAGCTGCTAAGCACATGGCTTTGAAGCAGACGGCTGAGTTCATTCCTGACTCTTACACCTCCCACCTGTGTGACCTTTTAAAGCTTTGGTTTCTCAAACCACAGACTGGGGAGTCCCCAAAGCAGGCACTGCCTGGGTTTGTTGCAAAGAATAGAAAAAAGGAATGAAAGAACCCAGACCAGATCCTGGCTCAAGGCAGCCGCTCTGATGTACTCTGAGCTTCTCTGTGTTCTCGCCAATCCTCCCATTTTAGAGGAAGAAACTGAGGTTCCCAGGGGAAAGCAACTTGTCTGGATTTACACTCCAATAATCTGATGGTGTCTGGGGGCAGGACTGCTACCTTCTAGGAGGGGACCTCCTACCCTTCCTGGACATTTAAGGAGTGGCTGGGGTGCAGAGAGATTTTTGGTTGGCGATGGTCTTTCATTCAGTCAATGCACCCTGTGTTCCAGGCCCGCCAACCATCACGCAGTTCTCCAAGGCAGCCATGATTCCTTCAGCAAGCCCTGCCTGCCCTCACCTCCTGACGCCAGGCCATGATGGTAATTCATGCCTGCTCTTCCCCAGCACAGTGGGCCAGACCCTGTGCCTGGCACTTCCCAGGCGCTGCTTCACCAAACCCAGAGAACACCCTTTGGACGAGGAGGACCCTTTCACCAGCCCATTTTACAGATGAGGAAACCGAGTATCAAACAAGCACCACGCCCAGGCCACAATCCACAGTCCAGTCAGGGAGCTTGGCCCCCAGGTATCCCTGGCTGGCTCCCTCCTGTCCTCCCGCCTCCTCCTGGAAGCCCCCTGGGTTTACCCAGCAGCACCCTCCTCTGTTCCTTCTGCCCCGTCGACCTCACCAACTCCCAACTTTGCCAAGTGCAAGCTGTGAGCAAGTTCAAATCCCCACTGCACTCCCTGTGGCTGCTAGACCTTGGGATGACTGAGCCCTGCGTCTGACTCGGGAGTAGGGAACCCCCACCTTCACACGGGGAGCTCCTGGGGACGGGGATGTTGGGTGACCATCCCTGTGCTGGCAGACAACGGTACTCAGGCTTGCTGAGCCAAGTGCCGACACTCACGTGATCTAAGCTGCCTCCCCCGATGGTGACCTTCTCCGGGGGACTTACACCTGGAGGAAGCAGTCTTCCCCAAGTGGCTCTCTGGATGCAGCACCAGCCCACGTCACAGCTGTCCGTCACAGCTGTCCATCAGCACCTTCAACACCAGTGCCAGGCTCCATGCAAGTTCAGCCCCCTGGATTTCCCCAGCAGCCTCCTTACTGGCCCTTGCCATCAGCCCCCCACATCAGCCAGGGGAAGAGGGACAGACACAGAACCTGCCGGGGCGCCCCACTGCCCAGGAATAAAGTCCAAGTCACTGTGCACAGTTGCCCGCCCTGGCCAACACCCCACACTCCCTCCCTCCTGCAGGCCTCTACTGTTGGTCTTTAGGACCCAGGATACCAACCTCTTCCTGCTGGCAGGAATCCAGGAAACTAAACTCTGCTGTGCTCCGTCCTGCTCAGGTCCCACCCCTCCTCTGGCCCCCAGCATACTGCTCTTCTAGACAAGTGCCTTTTCTCACAACCCTGCTCGCCTCCTCTCTGACAGTGTCCCAGCATATTTGCTGAATGAATGAATGAATGAATGCATGCACATCCAAATATCCTGGGAGGCTCTTCCCTGCATTGCTCAGGGATATATTCTGGTGATGCTGAGGGACAGATGCTCAGGGGCAGACAAGCTGGCCCCTCTGTTCTGCCAGGGTCTGTGTTAAACAAGAGTCAGCCCTCAGGACTCCAAGGGGAGGTTTCCAGCTCAGAATCAGGGGTGAGGGCGACATTCCCAACATCGCAAATCAGCACTAGACAGCAGGCCAAGTTACTGCTCCACGGCTAGAATGTCATTCCAGGAGGACAGATCCTGAGCTGCCCTGGGCCACGGCTACGGTGTCTGCATTTAGTCGGTGCTCAATCCGCAGAGGCTGAGTGGCCCAGCTCACCTGCCCGGCCACCGGTGCCCAGATGCCAAGTACTGAGACTCTGCCCTTCTCTCTGGCAATGGCACCTTTGTCAAGCGTGCAAATCTTTGTAAAAATATTCCCCCAAACCACCAAGACCTGGGCCTGAGTCTACACAACTACCTGGGGAACTGTCCCTGGCAGCGAATGGAAGGAGCCAGACGCCAGCGTCTGGAGTGAACACAAGTTTGTCCAGGCTCCTTTGACGGCCTAGCAATGGGAGAAGGCTTGTCCAAATGCCCGGTTACTGATTAGCCAACCCCAGAGCTGCTCTCCGCAAGCGGGGAAGAGAGGGGCAATTAACCCCTTAGCCTGAAAGACCGCAAGTTGGGTTTCTGGAACCTTCCCTCAAATAAGTAGGGGAAGTCCAGGGGATAAACAAGGGAAAGGAGGTGCGTGCTAATATTTATAGGAACATTTTTTAACCTATCATGTCTCTTCACCCTGACAGTTCCCGGCAAAAGGGGAAAGGGTGACGCCCCCGCTCACAACCCCATTTTGGTGCGAGTGAAAACCAGAGCTCAAACAGGGTAAGCGCCTTGTCCAAGGTCACCAAGAGTCTCCAAAGAAAAAGCTTTTCCTTTGTGCAACAGGTGCGGTCCTTACCCTTCCGAAAGGCAGTGGCTGGAGAAAGTTCACTCCGGGCCTGCAGGAAACCCTGAGCACTTAGGTATCCCGCGGAGGTCACACGCCTGCTCCGGACACGAAGAGCAGGGTTTCAGGGCGCCGTGCCGGATTCCGAGGCCAGTGCGTGCCGGCCGGGAGGGTGTGGAAAGGTCAGGCTCCGGTGGGGGTCAATGGGCAGCTTCCCTTCCCAGGGGCCCCGCCCGTGGCCCTGGGCGCCACCGTCACAGGGGCGGGGACCACACGGGGCCTTCTGGAGCAGGGAGACCGAGCCTTGATCTCATCAGGTCTTCCTCTGCCCAGGGAAGACACGCGGAGGAAGCGCAGGCCCCGCGGGGAGGACGCGTGCCGAGCCAGGCACCAGCGCGTTGCCCTCCGCCCACCCTCGCTGCCCCCAAGGCCCGCGCGCTCCGGCCCCCGCCCCGGTCGCCCACAGTCCACCTCCCGGGCCTCCGACCCGCACGGATGTCCAGCTCCTAGCAGCTGCAGCCTGGGTACCCCGGATCTCCAGCGATCCCCCAGCTGCTGGTCACCAGATCTCTCGGAATTCACTCCCAAGGCTCGGACCCGCGTGGAGGGGGAAGGATCCACCCTCGGTTGCCAATCACTTTCCGCGTCACTGCCTGACTGGGGATCCAGGGGGATCCCAGGCCTTCGGCGCCAGATCCCTCCTGGGATCGACTCCCAAGTGGCCAACCGGGTGGCGCGGGATCCATTGGCTGCCCTGTGCGGGATCTTCCCGCGGGATCCACTCCCAAGTCTCGGGAGACGGATTCCCCGGCTCCCAAACCGGGAAGCCCCTCCCCGCAGACCCGGAGCCCCGGGGATCCACCGGTTCCCCGCCTCTTCCTTGGCCAACTTTGCCAACTTTTCTCCCCCGGCCTCGGCCAGGCAGAAAGTTGGCGGCCCTCGCCCGCAGCCGCCTCCGCAGCCCGCTAGCGGGTCGGGACTGGGGGCACCTCGCCATCGCCCACCCCCGCGGCCGCCGCGCAACCTACCCTGGCGCCGCCGCCAGCCCGCGCCGCGCCGCCACCTGCCCGCGGCCGCCGCACCTGCCCGCGCCGGCCCCGCGCAGCCTAGCCTGCTGGGGGCGGGGCCTCGGGCGGGAAGCGCCCGGTCGCCATGGGAACCGGAGCCCGCGGCGCCTGCGCGGAGAGCCCGGGCGGAGCGCCGCGGCCGGACCCTACCCGCCCCGGGGCGTCCGGGCCTGGGACTGTCCGGTGCGTCAGAGGTCGGGAGGTCGGGGGGACACCCTTTCCGCTCCTCAAACCGTGCATCCGCCGCGTCCCCGGAGCCATCCCCAGGCATGGGTCGGAAAGCCCCGCGACTGGCACCGACCGGCAGCCGGGTGCGTGTCCCCCAGCGCCCCAGGCCGCCCGGCAATTCAGGAGGCTCTGGGCGAGGGCGTGTTTTTACACCACTGGGACTTGCGGACGCCGGCCGGGAGAGGCGAGGTCTGCACGGGGCGCTTTCGCCCCCTCGCGGAAGGCCTGGGACTGCACCTGCGTCCTCGCCGGGGCGCGCCTCCTGCTGTGAGCCGAGCTGGCTGCCTTGGTTTTGAGGAAGGAAGTGATGAGTGGACACTTGTGGACCAGTTGAGAAAATCGTAGGAAGTCGCCCTTGGGAGGGGAAATGCCTGTTCCGCTGTCCTGCTAACGGGTTCCCACTGTGTTGCCCTGGCTGACCTGGAATTCCTGAGCTCAAGCAGTCCTCCTGCCTCAGCCTCCGCAATAGCTGGGACTGCAGGCGCGCGCCACTGTGCTCAGCCAGCATATCTTTATTAAGCACCCACCCTTGGCTGCGTGCTGGGGACACAGCACTGAAGCTACTGGCAGCATCCAGGCTCTTCTGGAACTTACAGATTTTTTGCAGGGGCGAGGGGCGGTTAAACAAGTGTATCTAATTGCATTTGTGACACTGCTCCTAAGGACAATTTCTGGGCACGGATAACTGGAGATTTGACGTCATTTGTGCTTTTAAGTCAGCTAGACCTCGATAAGGTTGAGGGAGAAAAGAACATCACACCATGTGGCATCTGGAGAACTGTAGGAACACTCTCGCTTCATCATTAGCTCAAGGTGTTGGTGGGCAGGAGGGGCAGCTTGCGCAACCTTTTTCCCTGAACCCTTTTGAAATTGGGATCATCACCCTTATACTGAGGAACCACCTGAGGCTCCCCAAGAGATTTGCTGCAATGACAAAACCCAGAAATGATGATGTAGAGTCTCCGTGAGGTCTTAGTTGTTAGGATGTTCTCCTTGATCATCTGATGTCATGATGTCATCATGACAGTCATCAACAGGCCGGATCTCAGTGGCTTTTGCATAGGCCCACCACTACCACTTTGAGACTGGAAACAGGATGGTTAGAACAAAAGCTCAAAGTCAACTTTTTTTTTTCCCCAGGACCTGGAATTGAACCCAATGGCGTTTAACCACTGAGTCACATCCCTAGCCATTTTTAAATATGGTTTATTTAGAGACAGGGTCTCGCTAAGTTGCTTAGGGCCTCACTAAACTGCTGAGGCTGGGTTTAAATCCACCACCCTCCTGCCTCAGCCCCCCTAACCGCTGGGATCACAAGTGAGTGCCCCTGCGCCCAGAGGTTTTTTTTTTTTTTTTTTTTTTTGTGAAACGAAATCTCACTAAGCTGCTTAGTGCCTCGCTATATTGCTGAGGCTGTCCTGGAACGTTCCTTCCTTCTGCCTCCTGGGAGCCTCCTAGAAGGGACTCATGCCTTGTACAGATGTGGGGCACACAGTAGGCACTTGGAATGGATGTGAAGCCACAAGTGACCAACACCTGCTAAGGAACCATGTGCGGCCTGGCCTGTCTAACCTTGTAGGAACTTTTCATCTCCCTTGGGCAGAACCAGAATACAATGGCTGAGGTTCTGTTCAAATGAATGTTCGATGTTTCTCAGCCCCAGACAACTTAGTCCTCCCACTTGGCATCCCCTCTCTATTCCAAAACATAAACATGAGAGGGAACAAGACAGTCTTCCTCCTGAGGCCCCTGCAGAGACCCCTAGCCCAGATGTTTCCCCAGTAGTAACCTCCCCTTCCCCCATGCTGACGGGTGTCCACTCTTCTCCCACCATCAAGGTTCAAGGAATTCCCAGAAGCGCCTAACTACAACTCCCAGAATCCTTCTGGACGCACAGGAGGCGGGACTTCCTGGTCCAGCCCCTCCTCCCCCCGCCCCCGCACTCCTGTACCCTCCCTCTTAGTTCTCACGCAAGGATATCCCCCAGCCAAAGAGGTGTCAGGTTGTGCTTGTTTCCAGAATCAAACCCCAACCCCTAACCCCAGCCCTGACTTTTCCTCTTCATGAGGACAAAGGACAGTGCCAACCAGGGTCTTTCCTGGACCTCCTTCTCTGCCACCCTCTGCCTCCTCCTCCAGGAAGGCTGTCCTGATTAGGCTGCCAGTTCTCAGACACTCTAGTGAGTGTCCAATAGAACTTTCTACAATGATGGAGCCATTCTGCACCTTCACTGTCCGCCATTAGCCACAGATAAGCACCGAGCACCAAAAAGATGGCCTGCAAGACCGAGGGACTGAATTTTAAATTTCATTTTATTTTTAATTAATTTAAATGTGAATAGTTGCCCCACCCCGGGGACTGTGTCTACAGTGTTGAATAGTCAAGAACCCACGCACCGCTTGGCAGAGAGCCCGTTCACACATTCTTGTGGGTGCACCTTTATTCTTTTTGTTTTTCTTGTAACTTATGTGTCTTGAGGGTGACAGCCCGTGTATTCTTTGGGATTTTCCCTCAACACCAGACCTTTGCCCATGCGTGTCCCCTGCCAGGAAGACTTCGCCCTCTGTCATTTGGTTAATGACTACATGTCCCTTGGAGCTTAGCTGTAGCTCGGGGTCCTCCCAGGAGCCATCCCTGACTACTGAGAAGGGTTAGATGCCCAAGCCTGTGAATCCCATGTGCCTCCCCGACCCCCATTAAATCATGGATGGCACTGTAGTATAATTGCCCAGTTTTTTTCTCTGCCTCATCTTTGAGACTGTGAGGACAGGGAGGGCAGGGACTAGCATAATACCTGAAACCAAGCTGACACTCCATAAATATTCATGGAACTCAGTGTCAAATACATGTTTTCATATGATGGAATCCAGTGCCTGGTGAATAGCAATGAGATTAATAAACACTGTCATTTATTAAGGCAAGTGCTTTGCCTCTGCTGTCTCATTAAATGTCACCACAATTCTATAAGAGATGATCTGTTATTATCTCCTTTTCACAGATGAGGGATCTGAAGCTCAGACAGGTTAGGTAAATTGCCCAGAGTCACACAGCGAGTATCTCAGTCTGGCTTTCCTGAAAAACAGAGCCTGAGGCAAATCTTAGGTGCTCATGCTTCATTGGGGATGTAAACCCAGTCCAGCAAGGATGAAGGAAAGGGGACCTGGAGGGAAGGAGGGAGAGCAAATCTAAGTCATGCCACGTGGGGCTGGCCTCAGAATTTCAAGAAAACCCAGCCAGGAGTTCCATCACCCTGGGAGTCTGCAGAAGCCACGTGACACAGACCACTGTTGGGTCAGCTTGAATGGCACCTGGGGTGCTGGGAGCCTGGGCTGTCATGGGTCCCATGCCTGCAGGCCCAGCTGGCCAAGCGACTGCAGCCACCAACCCAGGCCGCCTGCAGGGAGGTGAGCAAGGTTGGAGGGAGTCCAGCGGCGCTGGGTGGCCCAGAGGGACAGAGTCCAGCTCATCTGCAAAGGTGTGTCAATCAAACCTGATACAGCCAGTAAACATCAGAACTGGGATCCAGATTCTTCCAAAGGCCACCAACAAACACCGATTGAAAGGACAAGTGGATAAATGAACGAGTGGATAAATGAGGAGCAGGGCCCACAGCCGCCACCTGGGCCAGCGGCTGCCAGTTTACAGGTGGAGAGACTGAGGCGCGGAGAGGCAGGGGTCCCCTAACTAAGGTCACCCCCAGTGTAGGGAGCGGGGCAAGGACCTGAGCCCATGTTTCAGACTTGGTCAGGTTTTCTGCACGGGGCTCGCTGGATCGTCCTGCTTCTGCAAGTGTCCACCGGCCCCTGGCCCTGTGTTCTGCTAGCAGTGTCTGAACACCGAGCTGAGGCCACTCATTCTCACCTGCCCAGGGTCCTCCCCGGCCCTTCCCATCCCCCGTCCTCCATCCCTGTGGGGTTTTTTGGGGGGTGGGGTTGAACCTCGTGACATCCCTGCCCTATCCTATTTCCAAACCCCAAGCCCCAATCCTGAGACCCAGGAACTGGATCAGAGCATCTCATTTCCCCGGCCATGGTGATTGCTTCATGGATGGGCACGTGACCCAAGTTTGTCTGATGAGAATTAATCACAATACTGGCTGCAGCTGTGTGCAGAGAGGAGCTTTCTTTACTCTGGGATAGATGGAAACTCTCAGAGGATCTGCCTGAGGTCAAGGCAGCCAAGCAGAAAATACTGAGAGGGGAAGAGAGACAAAGGGGTCCCAAAAATGTGGCTGTCTACCTGGATCCAGCTGTGCCTGAAGCCATGGATTTCCAGTTATGTGAGCCAGTAAATTCTTATTTCTACTTGAGCCAGTTGATGATCCAAGCGCCTGCTCTGTGCCTCGGCTTGCGCTGCACGCTGAGGGTAAAGGTAGTTCAGACACAGTGCCTGACTTCGGGAAGTTCACAGCTTGTAGGGAGGATCCTGCTGGAAATATGAAGACATGTCAGCCCTGGCTGGGGGGAGCACAGAAAGCTAGTGACCCCTGACTGTAAGTTCGTTAACGCCCATTCCTGGGCCCAGGAACCAGCATCCCCCAGCCCACCCCCTCTGGGGCTGGCTCTTCCGTCTCTCCCCAGCCCTGGAGTGAAAGGCTATTGATTTAAGGAAAGAAAACACACACACACGTGCACCCGGGCCAGCCTGCCCGAGCCTGGGGCTTTGTTCATTAACCCGAATGTTCCCTTCAAAGGCAAAGAGATCTCTTACAAGATCAGAGACTTGGCTCCAAAGCCAGAGCGGGAGCAGGGGCGGCCACCGTGGAGTCTTGACCGAGGACGTGGCGGGCCTGGAGAGAAGAGCCCTCAGGTGAGGCGGGAAGGGGAGGACACCCAGCTGGCCCCAAGCCACATCCAGGGGCCATGACAGGCTCCAGGGGGCCCTGAGCCCCGGAAGTTACAGAAGGTATCGTGTGGGTGCACATTCGAGCCTGCACAGGGACAGCAGCCATGAAATCAACTCCTATTTTGGGGTGAAGTTCCGCTGGTCTAGGACGTGACCCTTCTTTTGTAGATGGGGAAACGGAGGCTCAGAGCCATTGCATAATTTGTCCCAGGTGGCTCAGCCCCCTTGCCTGGCACTGACCCAGAAATGGGTTGTTCCTGGCATCTGCGAGCAGCTGGGAGAATCCGACCAGGGATGCTAGGCAGGCTTCCGCCCGGACGCCACCTGGACCCCCAGGCTGGGTCGGTGTCCTCCTCTGAGCTCCCCACCTGCTGGCCTGGCGTGGAGGGGTTGGTGGCGGGTTGGCACAGACACACGGCTCGGGCTCACTGGGAGCCTCCCCTGGCACACCTGCTCCTTGGGCAGGTTCCCAGCGTCACCTAATGCCCGCTCCCTCATCCCAGGTGCCCAGGAAGAACCCGAAGGCTGCCCAACCCCCTGCTTCTCTCCCACACTCCAGGTCCAGCCCTCAGCCGTAGGCTTCACCTGTCACCTGCGGAGCAGACCCGAACCCACGCCCCTGTCCCCACCCTCCTCCCTGCCTGTGGCAGCCCCAGCCTCTCACCTGAGGACCTGTGGCCGCCCTCGGCTCCCTGCTGTGGCTTTCCTCTCCCTGCGCTTCACCCAGGGGTCAGAGAGGTCTCCCCTGCTGGACAACATGGCAGATGCCCCAGCCACTCCGCAGTGAAAAGCCAAAGCTCTGTCCTTAAGACAAGCCCACCTGCCTCCCCACCTTCCCACCACATGGTCCCCCACCCGACTCCCCAAGTCCCTGGGCACTCACCTCAGGACTCTGCCACATGCTCCTCCAGGGCCTGAAGGCTCCACCATGACCAGGTGGCTCCTCCTTCACCTGCTCCAGGTCCTTGCTCAAAGGTCACCTTCTCCTAAGATTTCCCATGACCATCCCCCATCCCTCACCAGGCCCCCTGCACGCTTCATTTTTTGTCATGGTCTTATTCATATCAAGCATCAGATACTGACTCCTTTATCTCCTTGGTGTCTGAATCCCCCCCACCTCCGGGCTGTAAGATCCAAAGGAGGGTCGGTCTCTTTCCCTTTCTGCTGAATTCCCAGCACCTAGAACAGTACCTGGAACATGGCAGAATCTTAATATTTGTTGATGGATGGATAGAAGAATGGATGGATGGATGGATGGATGGATGGATGGATGGATGGATGAGTGGATGGATGGATGGATGGATGGATGAATAGATGGATGGAGGGATGGATGGATGGATGGATGGATGGATGGATGGATGGGTGGATGGATAGATGGGTAGGTGGATGGACAGGTGGGTTAGTGAATGGATGGATGGATGGATGGATGGATGGATGGATGGATGGATGGATGGGTAGGTGGATGGGTGGGTGGATGAGTGG
>JAJEJO010000723.1:79463-101247 GCA_020662805.1 Glaucomys volans | reverse complement strand
GCAGGGGTGGTTGGGGCAGTTGGTTTACTGTGCAGACAGACTGACGGATGGACGGATGCATCGTGGTCAGGGGATGGAGAGCATGAGCTGACTTGACTTGGTGGACGGATGGATGAGTGGTGGACAGATGGTGGAAGGGTAGCTGAGTGAATGAGGGAAGGGTGGGTGGACAGCGCAGGGATGGGCGAGGCTTGGGCGCAGGCTGGCCCGGTGCCCTGACCCACGCGTTGTCTCTCCCGTCCACTGTCTCCAGCCGCCACCACCATCGCAGGCCTGCTGCTTTTCCCAGTCAGCCTGGCCTCTCCGTTCGCCAAAGAAGTCTGCGAGGCCCCGGCCATGTACCGTGGTGGGAAGTGCCAGCTGGGTTGGGGCTATGTGACTGCCATCCTCAGCGCAATCCTGGCCAGCCTCCTGCCCATCATTGGGCGGCCCCGCATGACCGAGGTCCACGGGAGGGCCATCTTCTCCAGTGACACGGAGAGAATCATCTTTGTGTCAGAAATAAGCAAATAAAAATCTCCCAGGAAGAACAAAAAGAGTCTCCTCTGCAGTTGGATGAAATCACTCTGTGCTTCAGTTCAGATCCCACCTCTGCTGCTTCCTTGCTGTGTTCCTCAGGCAAGGCACTTCACCTCTCTGGACCCATTTATTCTTCTGTAAAACGGAGGGTTGTTATGACAAGTAACTCAAGACCTTCAGTGTAAATGAAGTACTTTGGCCCACAGAATTCCTTTCCTCCCTTCCAAATCCCAGGGAAGCAGTCTGACTGGTCAGCCCACCGTGGGAGGGGCATGCCAGCAGTCTCACTCACAGGGCTAGCGTTGGAGGGGTCACGGGTACTGGGATGCGGAAGGATGTGAGCATGTGAAAACATCCAATGGCCAGCTCTCGCTTTAATGGAGGCTTTATTTATTAAGACTATTTCACAAACATGAAGATTCAAGTTCAGAGAGGTAAAGCTATTTGCCCAAGGCCACACAGCTGATCACTGGCCAAGCTGGGATTTGAATCCACATCCGTCAGACTATGGTGGAGGTAAAAGAATACCTGGGCTTGCTTCCTCTGTCCCCACCCACTCAACTTGCATTGATAGATCACAGCAAAAAGCAGTTTGTTTTTATCTTTTAGAAAGAACAGTTAGGATGATTTGAGAACTTCTGCTTTGAAAAAATGGAATAAAGTAATAGTAAAACCTGGGCAGCCACCGAGCGAACCTGGGCACATCCCAAGACTCAACGCAGCAGGACGGGTGCCAAGAAGAAGGCCACACTCAATCTCAGGTCCCGCTCAAGCTTGGGGCAGGCCACCCCTCTGTTCACCCCACATGGCTCCCGAGGTCCTTCGTGGCTCTCTTTGAGTGGTTTCAGCAATGCCGAAGGGAACGAGCGTCCAGCCCGAAAAGCAAAACTGTTCACAGAGACTGTTGTTGGTTTCTTTTTTTGGGCAATAGACAGAGGGATCCTTCTTGATTGTTTTCTCTCCACCAAAAAGAGGTGTCCAATTTTTTTTTGGCCAGGAGCCTGGCACCTCCAAAGCCTGGAAGTCACCGTGCCTACAGGGGGAGAGAGCAGATTCCTGCCCCTTGTCCTAACGCAGCGGGGAACATCCGGGGGCCGGTCACGTCTGCCCTGGTGGTCAGCCAGGAGCTGACCGGCAAGCTGGCACTTCAAGCTGGGGCAGCTGTGCCTCTGTCCTGGGCTCGTCGTCCTCAATGTTCTCAGAGGCTCGGAAGCCAAGGGAGGGAGACCCCGAGCTCCTTCCCGACTCAGCAGAGTCAGACCAGACTGCAGCGCAGCCACGGAGCGCTCGGAACCTGCGGCCTCGACACCCCTGCTCTGGTCTTCACCCACAGCCCGGGACTGGGACCTCCTTGCTGGAGCCATGTCCTCTGACCTTGCAGAGACCACCTGAGAACCTGGGTTTCCAGCAGGAAACATCACCAGAGGAGCCACGGGCCAGACGCCAGGACGGAGTCAGAACCCAGAGGAGCTGTCATCTCCATTGCACAGCCATGACAGCCGCGGCTCCGGAGACGGTCACTCGCCATGGGCCAACAGTCCCGAGCAGCAGGTCTGGGATCCTGAGTCATCACACTCTGAAAGGGGGACAGAGGCAGATGGGATGGTGGTAGCGGACGCAGTGAGAAGTCCTTCCTGCTCTGCTTCTCCTTGAAGAAGACAGCGTCGCTGGGAGCTGGCAGGTTCTCGACTCCTCTCAAATCCTTTAATGTACCTTTGCTTAACTGAACCTTAAAGGTCCACCTGTTACAGGGTTGGTCCCCAGCATGGCGCTATTGGGAGGTGGTAGAACCTAGAAGAGGTGGGGCCTCGTGGGAGGGAGGTAAGTCTCTGGGGGTGCCCCTGCAGGGGACCCTTAGGGCCCTAGGCTCTTCCTCTCTTTCACTTCCCAGTCACGAGTTTGGTTCCACCACATGCTTTCACTGTGATGTGCTGCCCCACCCCAGAATGGGAAGAGCAGTGGGTCCCCCCGATCATGGACTGGAAGAGCCCAAACTGAGCCCAAATAAAACTTTTCTAAGTCACCTTAGGTGAATTTTATGGGACATAACATTGACTAATAGGCTCCGTGCTCCAAGCCTTCGGTGGGGAACTGTGCTTTGATTACATAACCAGACTTCACAGGTACCTTCGGTTTGTGCAGCTGATCCTGGTTTTGTATGTTGGAAGTTCAGAAAGCATGCTGATTTAAAGAAAGCCATTAGGACAGAGGATAGGGGTGGGCACAGACAACGGTCAACATCACCCAGGGGGAGGCGGGGACCCGAGCTGGGGAGATGCTGTCATAGAACAGGGTGAGGCTGGACATGGCGGCCCACACTGTAATCTTGGCTACTTGGGAGGCTGAGGCAGGAGGATGGCAAATTTGAGGCCCATCTGGGCAATTCAGCAGGAGCCTGTCTGGAAGTATTTTTTTTTAAGGGTTGAGAATGTAGCTCAGTGGTGCAGGGCTGGCTGAGCACGCACCAGGCCTGGGCTCCATCCCCAGCACCACCAAAATCAAAACCAGAAACAAAACAGGGAGAGGACTCACGGTGACTGGCTTAACGTCGGCCAAAGCCGAGAGTGTCTGGTGAGAAGGAAGGACGTCTGCACCGTCTCCTCCTCCTGGCCCTGGTCCCTCAGCTCCCATCCCCAGGGCTCCTGGGACCCCAGGAGAGAAAAAGAGGAAAGAAAGAGGGAAATGAACCCAGATGGTGCCAACCACCCTAGACGGGGACAGCCAGGGCCTTCACACTGCAGCCCACCGGAGTCCACAGCATCATTCGGGGAGGCCAGGCGGGCACGGCAGGTCCACAGTGCTGTCCACCCACCACAGGAAGAGGAGGAAGGAGAGAGAGCAGGGGGAGAAGGAGAGAGAGAGGTGGAGGGAGGAGGTGCAGAGGAGCCAGGAGCAGGAAGTGGGGTGGGCAGGGAGGAGGTCACAAGAACCACACCAGCAAGGGAACAAATGCTACTCTCGCCCAGTGGGGTCGTGGCCATGTGCCTCACGAGCAAGACTCACCTTTCCACGTCTATGCAAGGGTCAAGTCCATGCGTGCAGGAAAGTCTCTACAAGAACAAACAATGGTCTCTTAAGAATTTTTTTTTTATACCAGGGATTGAACCCAGGGCACTTAACCGCTGACCTGCACCCCAGCCCTTTTTTATTTTTAATTTTGAGACAGGGCCTGCCTAAGTTGCTGAGGCTGGTCTGGAACTTGTGATCCTCCTGCCTCAGCTTCCTGGGCCTCGAGGATTACAGGAGTGTGCCACCATGCCCAGCTCTTAGGAATTATTTTTACCCAGAAAATACTTCACCAGTTACCGTAGGCCCTAGTGCGTGCAGCCAGGCATTTGTGCGCGAACAGCTCCGGGAATCTCCCAGGCCATCCCCAACCAAGCGAGCAAGGGCTGACATCAGAGAGATGGGGCCGGCGACCCCAAGGACAGCAGAACACCAGGGCTGTTGCCCCTGAAGCCTCTGCCTCCCCAACCCCCCCCCCCCCACACCGCCGACAAGGAGAGCCCTGACACCAGCAGCCGGGCTGCTCCAGACCCCTCCTCGGCTCTGCTGGCTTATTTGCGAGTCTGACTTTCTGCACCAACCCGACCCCCAGGTGCTGGTGGTGCACCTTGGCGGGAGTCCAGCTTTGCTTCTGCAAGTGAAGTGGAGCCCATGTTTCCAGGATGCCGGTGGCGGACAGCCACGAGAAGCCCACTGCTGGAAGACCAGGGTCCTGCAGGGCAGCCGCCAAGAGGGATCTGGGATGCCAGGGACGGCAATGTCATGGTCTACGGGAACACCGGAGGTCACAGAAAGGTGCTGACTGGGTGGGGGGTGTGTATCTAACGGCCCACCCATGGCAGGGCCCGCTGGACACCGACCTGGGGTAATGTACCTTGTGCACTGCAAAAGTGGCCTCATTGATAGCGTCCTTCCGTATGGACAGGAGACTGAGTCCAGGACCCCCGGGACACCCAAATCCCAGGCTGCTCACGTCTCTCATATCAAGTGGGCAGTGTTTGCAGGTAACCTTGCGCATGAGTAACATCGCTAAGTCACCTAGACCTGATGGAGTCAGCGCCCTCCTCACACGTGTGAATGGGTGTCGCCCTGTGTTGTTCAGGGAATGAAGACAAGAGTGTCCTGACGCGGTCAGTGCAGATGCAGGTTTTTTTCTTTTTTCCCCCAATATTTAACTTTCCATCTGAGTTTGGTTGATCTGCAGATGTGGGACCCGTGGAGAGCTGACTGCATTTCCCTACCAGTGCCCACGTTCCTTTCCAAAGCCTCCTGTCAGCAAGTGGCATCTGCGTCCCCACCTTTGAGTCTGAACTCTGCAGAGGTGACTTTGTGCCATTGAAGCCCAGGGGTCGTGTGCTCTGCCTGCTCTCTGGGAATCTGCCATCAGGGCCCAGTGGACAAGCCTGAGCTGGCCTGCTGGAGGATGTGGCCGGCTTCCCAGCTGGCCTGGCCAACAGGCAGCCAACTGTCAGCTGACCGTAAACACAAGAAGTTCAGCAAGATCAAAAGAACCTCCCACTGAACCCAGCCCCAGTGGATGACCCACAGGCTCATGAGCTACACAAATGGGCGTCTGAAACCACTACATTTTGGGTGTTGCTACACAGCATTGTTGGGGTAATCGCTAGCCGATATGCAAGGTGAGAAGTGCCTCACCTGAATGGACCTTTCTTGAGAAAAGCCAGGCAGCTCCCATGAGGCTCTGATCCCAAGTGTGTATGGGGCAGGAGGAAACAGTTTGGAAACAACCTTATTTCAAATTAAAAAAAGAATTTCTCCAAATGAGAGAGAGAAAAAATCATGCAGACTCACATTTCTCTGCTCATATATATTTTCTCTCCATAAATAGACACGATTCTTCAGTAAACATTTACAAGATATGTGGACAACACTGAGAAAACAGGGCACCCCACAGGCAGGGGCCTCGCACACGTCACTTCCAGGACACAAAGACACACACAGCCAGCGGGGTCTGAATCAGGCGCGGTAAACCGAATAAATACAAGTCACTCCCAATCACAACCACAAACACTCGGGCACACCACAAGGGAAGGCAGAGAAGAGATCTTGTGCTGTACCTCCAGACTTGTCTGGTAAAAAAATAAATAAGAGTGAGGAGGTCTGGGGCCTGGGTTGTGCTAAAATAACTTCCTCTGTAGTGAACAGCTGAATGGCAAAGTAAACTCTTATCCTGAAGACCTTTCCCAAGTTGTCCCCGTCTTGGGAAGCTGGGGACCAGCCTGTCCCCGCTTCCTACTGTGGTGGGCAGGGCAGGAGCTGGGTAGGGTGGAGGCTGCTGCAGCTTCAAGTCTCCCAAGGGGCTCTCCCCAGGACGCGGCCGGGCCTCACGGTCCACCCCGTCCCTGGGGTGCAGGGTGGCGTTCAGACGCAGCAGGAGGAAGGGAAGCCAGGAAGAGTCCGCCCTGACCTGGGCTGCAGCCTCTGAGGATGCTTCAACATGCTTTCCCACTTCCTCCCCCCAACTCCCCACTGGCACACTGACCAGCAGACGCAGCGGGTCTGGCGGGAAGAGCTTCCTCCCGGCCTCTTGCTATCTGCCCCGTCCAGCTCCACCCTTTGACAGGTGAGCTGGACAGGCTGCTCTACTGGAGGGGCAGGTGGGCAGCGGCTCTAGCTCATCCGACGTCTGTCTGCGGACTGATGTCCCTTGCTGTGCTGTGTGCAGGGGACACTTCCTAGACCCAGCCATGGCCTTGTGCCCAGCTCATCAGCAGATGCTTCCTGAGGAAAACAAGCCAACTCCGCCCTGGCCAATCCCTGCCTGGTTTCCCTCCTTTGTCCTGAGTGAACAAAGGCGCTTAGAGGGAAGTCGGCCTCCACCCAAGCCTCTGCGCACCAGGCCAGTGAGTGGGTGGTGGGGTGAGGTCTTCCCTGGAAGGGGGATGGGAGGGTGGACGTGCCCTGCTTGGGAGCTCTGTGCAGGGCCCCAAGAGCCTCTGACACCTCGTGCCCACAGACGGCTTCTCGGATCCCATCAAGATACTTTTCTTCAAAAGAAGAAAAGAAGAACCTGCTGGCAACGGGTGGAGGAGGAAAAATGAGCAAATGTAGCCACGGAGCCCCAGACTCAGGAGAGACGAGGGAGGGACTCCCAGGTGCCTCTTCTACTGGGGAGGCCTCAGGACAGAGGGGGGCTTGGCATAAACAGAGGCAGGGGAGACACCTGCATCCCCCTCAGAGCCAGGGGTTCTCAAATGGGGACAATTTCATCCTGCAGGGGACATCCAGTGATGTCCCAGACATTTAGGATTGTCACATGGAGGAGGTGGGGACAGAGCCACTGGCCTCTGGGCAGAAGCAGGGGAGGCTGCTCAGCATCCACACGTGCAACGCAGCCCCGCCACGAAGGATCTGCCGACCTCAAAGGCCAGCACTGCCGAAGGGGACCCTGAGTTCAGCCAGCCTTCTGGTACCTTCCTAAATGTCTCCAAAGGGCCCTTCCAGGGGTCAGTGGGAGCCTCGGAGCCTCTCCAGGTCTCATCTGAGCAGATGAAGAAGGGTCAGGGAGACAACAGTGGAGAGGAAGACGCCTCCTCCGTCCACCGCAGCCCGGCTCCTGTGGCCAGGAGCCAGGCTCGGGCAATCTTTGGTCAAACAGGAAACGTAAGGCTGAACTGAGGGGCAACCCTGAGCCCCCTGCCCGGCGGCCACAGTCGGGGCGTTTCTCTCTGCACTGAAGTCCACGTTCGTGAGCAGACACCGGGACCCTGTACCCGGGCCGGGCTCTGGAGGGAGGAAGAGGGCAGGACAGGTCCGGGGCCTCACTTGTTCTCGATCAGAGTCTGCACCTTGTACACCAGGTCCCGGGCCAGCTGCAGCACTTGCTTGGTGTTGTGTCGCTCGGCCATTTCTGAAAAGAGCAGAAGGTGCACCTCTGAGCTGCTTTCCGTGCCTGTCCTCGGGACAGCCGTGGCTCCTGGAGTGGACCCAGAGGCAGTCCCACAGAGACCCGTGAGCAGAGACCCTGGGCCAGGCCTGCACCTCCAGCCTCAGTTTCCTCCTAAGATGGGGACGGTAACAGTGGCCATCACTCAAGGCTGCCATGGGGACCAAATGAGGCCATGTGGGTCCACAGCCTGTGCTGAAAACAGCCTTAGGTCTCTCCACCCTGATCCTACAAAAAGAACGCCTGGGAACCTTTAAGAAAAAAGGCAGATGAGAGATGCTTAATGATACTATGGGAAGGAAGGAAGCAATGGAGGGAGAGAAGAGGGGAAGGCGGGGAGAAAGAGGGAAAAGCAGAAAAATAATTTTTTGGAGAGGTGCACACAATGGTCAGAGTAGACGCTGCTGTGAAGGAACCGATTACTACAGAGCAAAGAGATGAGGCACCAAGGCCACGTTCCCAAACTGGGTGCCAAGGCACCCCTGGAGTTCCACAGGGGTTGCACCATGGGATAGTCAGTAATTTGGAGGGAACCACTGAAACAGCCCACGTCCATCAGGCACCACGCCAACTCTTCACTTGCTAGGTTGTTAGTAGTTGCCGTGATACAGAGCAAGCGCTGTGTGAGAGTCACTGGCACAGGAAGTGAAGGGCGGAAGGTTGGAGAAGTCAGGTCCAGTCCAACAGGTGCACATACCCCACAACTGGACTTAGTCTAAGAATAGAATATAAAAGATGCGTTCTTTCAGTTTACGTTGTTAGCACATGAAAACTTGGTGAGTGATTTGGCCGGAACTGCTTACTAAGTGGAACGTTTGGCCTGGGGTGCTGTGAAACATCACAGAGATGCGGGGTGGCCCTGGGCTGAGAAGGTCTGAGACCCTGGAGGCTAAGGTGCGAATTGCTTTTGTTTCTCAGTCACATCTTCAAACTGAAAACAAGGCGCCCAAGGAGTGGTCCAGTAAGTGACAGGGCGGTCTGTCGCTCAGGGCATGCTCTGCGTGTGAACAAAGGGGTATGTGGGAGACCTTTTTGACATGTTAATTTAAAAAACTAGACGTGACTGGGTTCTAGGAAGGTGATAACGTATGAATACACAATTGTGGACTGAACAGGATGGATTTCTCTTCTTTAAACAAGCCTGCTAAAGCAATGTGGTTTCCTGTTTGGATCAGGGACACGAGTGACAACCAGGTGAAATCCAAGTGCGTCTGCAGTGTTGGGAGCACCCAGACCCTGTGAGACGCTCACTGTGGGCCAAAAGGGGCAAAGCGGATCACGAATTTGACACACTGTCTTGGCAACACTTCCGTAAATCTGGAAGAGTTCTAAATGTCAAATTTTAGTAGGTGAATAAAATCCAAAATTATTCCAAAATTAAAAGTTTACATAAAAAAAAACCTTAATTCTTTTCCCCAGGGAAATCAAAGGGGATAGGCTTTTTTTTTGTTTGTTTGTTTCCCCTTCTTTTGATTTTTCTAGACTGTTTAAGTTTTTTTCTTTTCTTCCTTTTTTTGTTTTAGGTTTTCGGATCTGGGGATTGAACTCAGGGCCTCAGGCGTGCTGAGCATGTGCTGTGTCACTGAGCTGCACTCCCTGCCTCCAGGTTTTCATTTTTATTTTTATTTATTTGTTAATTAATTTATTTTTGCGGTGCTGGGGACTGAACCCAGGGCCTTGTAGTTGCGAGGCAAGCACTCTACTCACTGAGCTACATCCCCAGCCCTAAGTTTTCATTTTTAAATGGTGAAAACAGTAGCACTGGCTTTCATTTGTCCGGCCTCCTATGGGCTAGGAACCCAGTGAGGAGACTGACCCATCCTCTCCTTTAACCCTTCAGACCTCCCTGAGTGAGAAGCGATGTCAGTACCATTTTATCCCAGAAGAATTTGAGGCCCAGAGACATGAAGTCTCTTGGACAAGTCACACAGCTCCCCAGGGGCAGAGCTGGGATCGGATCCCACACGAGTCTGGTTTCAAAGGTGGTGGCCCTCCCACCGCCCGTTCCTCTTTCCCTGCACAGAGCAGTCCTCCCACGCTGACCCTGCTCCCCATTCCACAGACGAGGAGGAGGATGTTCACAGTGGGGACACGCCTGGCCCAGGGTACAGCTGGTCACCGCAGAGGCAGGCTTTGCCCTGAGCCTGATCCCAACACTCACGACCCCTCTGCCAGGTCCTTGAGAAAGATGCGTCCTCGGCATTACAAGACACCAACTCATCCTTTCAGACCGCAAAAAACGGGCACAACTCCCTCCGACCCCTCCCTGCACCAGCCTCTCAGAGCCCCGCCCCTCAGACGGGACCCCGCCACGTGGGTACCATTGAAGAACTTGATGATGTCCGTGAAGTCCATGTTGTTCTCCAGGATGATGTCGCGGTAGACTTCCACCAGAGCCAGCGCGATGAACAGGACGTAGTGGGCGGAGGAGACGTGCTTGGCTGCCCAGATGGTCTCCCAGACCGCGAAGACGTCATCGTAGATGAGCTCTGCAAGACAGCAAGGCACATGTGCACAGAGGTCAGCCACGGCCCTCCCGGTGCTGCCCTCCCTGGTGGAGATCCGGCTGTGGAAACTCGGGGCCAGCCGAGCTTCGTGCCTGTGTCCTGGTGCAGTAGAGCTCTGGCTGTGAGTCGGGGCTGGGCGCCTGGACCCTCTCATCTGACCCTGGGAAGCCTCGGTTTTCCCATTCAGTAAAACAGGTTCCTAAATTTCTTCCAGCCCCGAGTGGGGGAACTAAGCAGGTGCAGGTTTGATTGACATGGAGCTGTGCCCGCCCTGGCTCCTGCCAGGGCCCACCCTCCATCACCCCTTAGCCTGCCCATGGCAGTAGTGGCTGCTGCATGAGGTTAGTGAGGAGGTGAAAGAGTGTAGTGGATATCACAAGGCTTCCATTAAACTGGATGTGTAGGCCCGCAACATAATCCCAGTGACTCAGGAGGCTGAGGCAGGAGGATAGCAAGTTTGAGGCCAGTCTCAGGAACTTAGTGGAACACTGAGCCGCGTTGCGAGAATCTGTCTCAAAAGATAAAAAGGGCTGGGGATGGGCTCTGGTTAAGGACCCTGGGTTCAATCCACAGTGCTCCCCCCCCCCAAAAAAAAACCCTGTAAAATTTTATTCCTAAATATTTGATTCTTTCTGATGCTGTTACAAACGTATTTGTTCCGAGCTTCCTTTTTCATTGTTAGCTGCTAATGTATAAAACTGCAGCTGATTCTTGGTGTTGATCTGTATCCTACCCCCTTGCTGAGCTCCTCTGTTAGTTCTGATAGCTGTGTGGGTGGGTTCCTTAGGGTTTTCAGAACGCTTTTTTGTACACAATAGTGTTTTCTGCAAA
Source organism: Glaucomys volans (assembly GCA_020662805.1). Lineage (NCBI taxonomy): Eukaryota > Metazoa > Chordata > Mammalia > Rodentia > Sciuridae > Glaucomys > Glaucomys volans. Next base: position 90,477 of record JAJEJO010000723.1, on the reverse strand, counting down.
CAGAACATTTTCTGCTTCTTCCTTTCCTGGTGGAGGCTCTTCCTTCCTCCTGCCTAACTGCTCTCGTGAGCACGTCCAGTAGCGTGGTGAGAAACGACCAGAGCAGAAACCCTGGTCTCACTCTTCCTCTCAGGGGGCTGGTGGCCCTTCAGCAGGGAGTGCGATGGCAGCTGCGTGTTGGAAGCGTCCTGTTTTTCTGGTCCGAGCCCCCTCTGTTCCTGGTTGGGTGTTTTGTCATGAAGGGTTAGATTTTTGTCAAATGCTTTTCTGTTTCACTGCCAATTTTTTTCCTACATATCTGTTTAGGTGATCATATGATTTTTTCCCTTATTCTGTGGATACGATGTATTCCACTGAATGCTTTTCAAAGATAAATAACCTTGCATTCATTTCCGAGATAAAGTTCACTTATATATGGTGAAAAAAAGGAGAGAGAGAGAGAGAGAGAGAGAAAGAAAGAACACACTCGCGCAAGGCTTCCTTCCCATTTCTAATTAACTGAATGCACATCCAGCTCTGGGGCCTCAGGCTGGCTGCCTCTCTCTGAGCCTCTCCCCGTCTGCAGGTGGGTGATGCTGGTGACAGCAAAGGGCCACAGATAACACACAAATGTGTGGCACTTGAGAAACACCTCCAAATGTGAGTTACTATAAGCTTCACCCCAAATTTGCACAGCAGCAGTGCATCTTTAGGTGACGTCACTTCCGAGTCATGTAGGCAACGCGCAGGAAGCCGCTCCCATTGGGTCTTTGCTAAGCGCAGCACGAATGGGAGGGGCGGGGCTCCGGAGGGAGAGGGAGGGAGCTTGGAGCTCGGAGGCCGGCTCCGCCACTCCCTGTTCTGGACGAATCTTTCTCAGCCTGAGTTTTCTTGGCTGCAAGGCGGGACCCTAACAGTCCCCACTGCAGAGTGCCTTTGCAAGGTCAGGCGGAACACCTGGCCGACTGTGGGCACTGCTGTCCTGTGCTGCCCCTGCTGCCTTGGCCTGGCATCCGCTCAGCCTTGCCTCCATCGTCTCATCCCCAAGGTCCTGCTACAACGTCTGGGACAAGGCCCAGGTTTGGAGTCAGTACCTCGTTTGAAATCCAGCAGGAACCAGCGGTAGCAGAAGTAGAAGTGGGTGTAGTCCCCATTCTGATGCATCAGCTCAAAGAGCTCTGAGTCCAGGATCTGTGAAAGGAAGAAAACGGGTGGCATCAGCATCTGGAGAAAGGCTGGGACCGGGGGACAGGTGAGTCAAGCCCACAGCACACACCAATGGCCCTCAGTGACCAGGGGGCTAAAGCAGACAGAGGCTGTGAGTGGATGTTTCTCCAGAGACTTCCAAGTGGCCAGTGAGCACACCAAAGACGCTCAGCACCATCAGCCATCAGGGAGACGGAAACTGAACTGCGGAGACCCACTCACACTGCGGGGTGGTTCAGTCCAATGACAGATAATAATAAGTGCTGGCGAGGACGTGGAGAAACTGGAACCCTTGTCCACTGCTCCTGGGAGTGTGAACTGGGGCAGCTGTTGTGGAAAACATTTTGATAGCTTCTCAAAAAGTCAAACGTGGAGCTGCCCTATGACTGCCTGGGTGTGTTCCCGAGAGAATAGAAAACAGGGCCATGAAGTAATTTGTGCATGAACGTGCAGAGCAGCCAATTCCAAATAGCCAGTGACCGGAAGCAGTCTGGATGGCCATCAAAAGACGAATGGATGAGCAAACTGTGGCTGTAAGAAAACAGGGCAGAGAACACCTATGGCCACCAGACACTCTTCTCGCAGGGAAAAAAGCAGGTTTGAAGCAGTCTGCCCAGAAAGGGGAAACACATACAGTGGAGTCTAATTGTGCACAAAGTGCTCACAAAAGGTGAGCAAAACACCAACAGGCAATTCACAGAAAGCGATCCAAAGGACTCCAAAGAGGAGAGAGAGGGCAAGACCTTCAGCTGCCTCGTTAAGAAAATGCACAGGCAGAGCTGGGGCTGTGACTCAGTGGCAGAGCCAGCAGGTGTGAGGCACTGGGTCCCGTCCTCAGCACCACATAAAAATAAACAAAATAAAGGTTAAAAAAATGAATAGACCAAGCAAATTCACTGAGTATATGCTTAAATAGGTTAAATCATTAAAAAAACGCTTAAAAAAAAAGAAAATGCAAATAAAACCACAGTGCGTTGCCACAACTGCACCCATGAGACTGGCAAAATTAAGACGCGTGACACTGTCAGGTAAGGATGACGTGTGTCCAAACATCTTGTAAGTGTTGGGCGTGGTGGTGCACGCCTGTGATCCTGAGGCAGGAGGCTCCAGGTCTAGGGAGGCAGGAGGATCTAGTGCAAGTTCAAGGTCAGCCTCAGCGACTTAGGGAGACCCTGTCTCGAGATTTAAGAAAAAAAATAAAAGCCTGGGAGTGTAGCTCATGCTAAGAGCACCTGCCTAGCCTGAGCAAGGTCCTAGGTTTGGTCCCCAATACCAAAACAACACAACACACACACACACACACACACACAGGCACACACACACACACACAGCCTTTTACACTGCTCTTGGGACAACTGATGGTTTTGGAGGATGATCTAGCCGTGCCCCATGAAGCCCCAGCAAAGCTCATGCAGGCTTGGGGACAGGCACAAGGACTTCTTAACAGCACCCTTCATAAAGGCTAAAACCAAACCCCCAATTCCCCAAAGCAAAAGGAAACAAACAAAAAATGAAAACAACCAAAAAGGGCTAGGAAGGCCCTGGGGCCTGCCATGGGAGACTCTGGAAGTGAGGCGGGAACCTCAGGGGAGGAGCCTCAGGCCTGCCTGTGGGCGGTGCACACGTGGTAAAAGGAGTTGTGCAAACACATTTTACTGATAAACACAACGTTCCAGAAAGCGGTTACCACTAGGAGGACAGGAGTGAGGACCCGCCATGCACAGGGGACACGGGATGGCAGGACAGCTAGGGTCAGTGCTTTATGTCTCGGGCAGGGGGGCTGGAAACACAGATATCCATTATGTCACCATTTCTCTTTTGTCCAAAATGTCTGGTGACACCTTTTAGCTTCACCAAAGAAGTATTCAGAATTGACTTGATCACGGCTGCAGTGGCATTGCTGGTGCCCAGGTAGTGACGTGCCCCTGTCACCTGCTTGGTTAACCCATTTCTAGTCCTTCCAATCGAAGAGGTAAATGTCTGAATTCCTCTGGGAGCGGACGGAGGGAGCTACTCGCTGGCATTCAGCACTGCGCCTCCACACTTCAGTGTGCACCCGGGTCACTGGAGAGGGTCATGAGACAGACGGACGGGTCCAGCTCAGTGCTTCCGAGTCAGGGGGAGGGAACACTAACCTGCATTTCTATCAAGTTTCCAGGTGACGCAGCTGCTGTTGGTCACGAACCCTGGCGGGCACTGTGCTCAGCACTATAAATGCATTAGTTTATTTCACTTCCATAACTGTAATAATTCATTAGGAATCAGATAAGTGGGAAAATAACCCACTTCCCAGATGAGGAAACTGAGGCCCAGAGAGATAAAAGCTTAGGCTCACCAGCTAGTGAGGAGGGGAAATGGGACTCAAAGGCACCGTGACACCAAATTGCTCTGTCTTCAGTCACCGAGCAATACCTACTGGCTCCCAGAAGAGCTGGAGGCAGGACTGGACGCCTGGTCTTACCTGGATCAGTGACCTCATGTTGGCAAAGTGCGTGTCCATGGCGCCTCCATGGGGAAAGTTCTGGTTCATCCTCTTCATGAGCTCCGTGAAGCAGCTGAAGGCCAGGGCCTCTGGGGAGGCAGCATGGGACAAACGTTAGTGACACCACTGCCCAAGGCCTGGGCTCCCCAGGAGAAGTGCTGCTCAGGCTGGTTCACAAGGTCCACAGCCAGCGGGGCAACGCCAACCCAGATTCGGTTCCCAGGGACACTTTCCAGCCTGAGGGGATCGTGCCCCTCTCACTTCGCAGCTGTTGGCATGCCCTGGTTTAGAAAATGATGGTGTAGCAGAGGCTCTTTTTAAAAGGCCTCTGTTTGCTCCAGTAAGAAGTTGACAACGTTTTTTTGGTACCAAATTTTTTCTTCTTTTTTGAAATTCTACTGGGAATTGCAAGTCTGAGCACCACTGCACTCAAGCGGGAACTCTGAGCATTGGAAAGGCTTCTACAGACCATACACAAAGGGTCAAAGTGCTCTGGAAAATGCTGCTTAGACGATCTACTGCTCAGAATACCTGTGTGTACATATAGGAGAAAATAAAGGCTCTGAGAAGTCCTGCAACAGAGAAACCTGTTTCAGACCATCCAGTGATTCACAAACTAACTTGAAAATGGTAGTTTTTTCTTCCCTCCTGAGTAATTGATAACTTTGGGGAGAGTTATGTGAGACTGGCAGATTTCCCAAGGCCAGTAGGATTTCATTCATTTTTTAAAACACTCTATTTATTTTTTGGAACCAGGGATTCAACCCACTGAATCACCTGTTTTTCCCAGCCTGTTTTTATTTTGAAACAGGGTCTTGCTAAGTTGCTGAGGCTGGTCTTCAACTTGCGATCCTCCTGCCTCAGCCTCCTGAGTCACCGGGATTACAGGCGTGCACCACTACACCCTGCTTAAGACTTTATTTTTACAACAGTTTAGATTTATAGAAACACTGAGAAGAGAGCAGAGAGTTCTTGCATGGCCCACACCTTGTTCCCTCTGTTATTAACGTCTTCACCTGAGCACGGATCATTTGTTGTATACTTACATACCAACACCTTATGTCATTAACTGAAGTTCGCACATATTCTGATTTCCTGGTCAGTCACCTATTGTCCTCTCTCTGTTGCGGGACCTCGTGCTGGATGACACAACATACAGATATCACGTCTCCTTAGGTTCCTCTTGGCTCCTGTGTTTCTCGGGCTTTCTTGTTTTCGATGACCACGACAGTTCTGAAGAGGCCTGGCCTCTTTGTAGGATGGCCCTTTACTAGCAGGGGACTTTGATGTTTTTGTCACAATGAGATGAGGTTATGAGTTTTGGGGAGGAAGATCCCAAAGATGAAGTGCATTTTAACCACACCACGTCAAGGGTCCACACTGTCAATATGACCCATGATGGCTGATGTGGACCCGGGTCACCTGATGGAGGGAGTCTGTCCCAGTGTCTCTCCACCGTGACATTTCCTTCATTTCCAGCCCCATCCCCTCTCACACTGGACTTTTTGGGAGGAAGTCACTAGGTGCAGTCCATGTATAAGAGTGGGGACTTCTTTTTTCTTTCTTTCTTCCTTTTTTTGTGGAGCTGGGGATTTGGTCAGCCAGTGCCGCCTCGGCAGTTCTGTCTTGGAGTCCGTGAGCATGAGACAGCTTCTCATCATTTGGATTTTCTTTGGTTTCTTCCAACAATGCTTTGTAGTTTTCAACGCCCTAACCTTGCCTGTCCTTGCCTGAGGTTTGTTCCTAAGCATCCTGTGTTTGAGTTGCTATTGCAAAATGGGATTGTCTTCCTCATTTCATTTTGGAATTGTTCATTCCAAATCAACAAAAACACAACAGACTTTGGTTTATTGATCTCATATTCTGCAAAATCAATGAATTTATTAGTTCTATTTTTTTTTTTTTATTCTGTAGGATTTTCTATCTGCAAAGTCATGCCAACCAGGAACAGAGTTTTACTTCCTCTCCAATGACTTCCTTTTCTTCTTTCGCTGCCCTAGCTGGAACCTTCAGTGGCAAAAGCTGACATCTTGGTCTTGTTCCAGATCCGAGGAGGAAGTGTTCGGTCTCTCACCACTGAGTTTGATGTTAACGGTGGTTTTTCAAGTTCCCTTCTGTTCCTAGTTCCTTGAGTGTGTTTATCATGGAAGGTGTTGGGTTTTGTCACATTTTTCTGTGTCCACTGAGATGAATGATTGTTTACCTGTAATTTTATTCATATTGTGAATCGTGCTTATTATTTTTGCATGGCGAGCCCCCATTGTATTCCTGGGATAAACCCCACCGGTCATGGTGTGTAATGCTTTTTATTTCTTACTGGGGGCACGGCTCAGTATTAGAGCACTTGCCCAGAAGGTGTGGGGCGCTGGACTCAAACCCCCATAAAAACAAAACAAAACAAAACAAAACTCTCACTTTTTATATATTGTTGGAATTGGCCTGTTGGTATTCTGTGGAGGATTTCTGCACTCCTATCCATGAGAGACACTGGTGTGCAGCTTTCTTGAGATGGTTTGTCTGGTATGGGAATCAGTCTGACCATCAGCTACCAGTCCTTACGTGAGGGCTGCCCTCACAGAATGAGCTGGAGGCCTTCCTTCTTCCCTTCCTGATACAGGGATTGAACTTGGGACTTGTTCATTTTCTTTTTAGAAGAGTCTGTGAAGAAGTGGTATTAAATCTTCCCCAAATATTTGTTACCCTCACCAGGTAAGCCACCTGGCCTGGGTTCCCTCTGCTGTCACTCTTGTGTGTACAATCCGTGGCTGGCAGAGGCCGGGCGGGTCCTTAGTGTTGGACTCTGTGGCACAGGACTCTTTTTCACTGGGACCCTGATGTGGTCCCCAGACAGGTCTTCTGAGCCCCTACCCTGCCCATTCCATGGACCCACTGAGTAGGGTCACCCCCTTCCCTGTGGTGGGAAGGAGACTGACCCCCAGCCTAGGATAGGGGAAATATACTCACCATCATCCAGGATGACCAGCAGTGGAGCCAGAAGGTCACACATGCCCTGGACGTAGCCGATCTCAATGTGCTGCCAGATATAGCTGTGAGAGAGACAGGGCGCAGTGATGCACCACCAGCCACCTCCTGTCACCCCTCACCTGGAGCGTGCACTCAGCCTGACGCCCGCAGGTTCACCCTGCCTCATGCTCCTAAGACACCCTGGGTGCAGCCACCTCCAAATGTCCAGCTCAAGGGGCCACTGCATGCTCAGAGGACTTCACAAGCTTCCTGCTGTCGAGCGGGGGTGACATCCAGACTCCCTTACTGGGGCACAGGCACTCAGCGCCTCCCCCACTCACCTTCAGAGCCCCGGGCAGCACCTCCTGGTGCCTCCTCCTCTCCGGCCACAGGCAGGTGTTGCTTGGCACAAGTAAACCACAGGCTTACGTCTCTGTGCCTTTACCCTTGGGGGTCCTGTTTCTGAAACTCTGATCAGCCTCTCATTAATAATAGCTCATATTTACTGAGCATTTACTGTACACTTAGCCCAATGTACACTTACTGCACCTTTGGACTTTCAAAATAATCATATAAAATAAACATCATTAATACCCTCTTCACAGACTAGGAGACTGAGGCATGGACAGGCAAGTGTCACCCCCAAAGTCATACGCCTAAAGTAAGTGGTTGCTGCAGTTTCTGAACCCAGGAAGCCTCGCTTGAGGGTACGTGATCTTAAACTCCATGCTAAATGGTTTCTTTAGAATCTTGTTTAATTTTGTCAAAGTCTATCAGGGGGGTCCCCATCTCTTTTGAGTCTCTCGGTGATTTCTCCCTATGCTCATGACCAGAAAAAGCCAGTCCACTCTTTCTTCCCCTCCCTGAGCACTTTTCTTTAACTATAACATCTATCTCTATAGTTGAAAACACTAAAATATATTGTATCATAGAATACACAATGCATCCGTGCTGCAGCACACAGCACGGGCATGTGATCAATTAGATCATTAAGTATATATGTGGTGATGGAAGATATTTACTAGGTTGCTAGCTGTCATTATTTCTGCATGCGTGTCACTGACAGGTCGAGACAGAGGAAGTTTTTCTTTGCATCTTAGGACCTTCTGACTTCCTTGATTGATTCTGATGTTTAATGTGCATGGGTTTTACATCTTAAGAAATGCCAGTAATAATTTTTAAGGAACAATAATAAGTAGTCTTAGATCTTGGCTTAAAATAAAGAGAAAAATGACAGATGTTAGCCAGAGAGACGTGGCCGTGATTCCCCTGAGCCTGAGGACACTCCACCTCCTCACCCATCAAAGGGGATGAAAGACTATGTGAGCTGAGGACAGTAGAGGTCTCGGGACAGTGCCTGGTATACAGTAAGCGCTCAAGAACCCGTGTGTCGTTATCCCTGCTGTTATTTGTCAGTGTGGTGGCCGGCTTCAGGGGCTGAACCAAGTTCCCGCTGGGCTCCCCACAGCCCCCAGGGGCCCCACAGGGAGCCACCTGCACATGATGTTGCGCAGCTTCTCCAGGTTGGCGGGCGTGAAGTACCAGTAGTTGCGGTCACACCTCTGCACGTCCTTCTCGATGCGGTGCAGATTCACGGTGTAGAGGTCCAGCAGCTCTGGCTGCAGGTGCCCAAGAGAAGACAAGGAATTATACCCAAACTCACCACTGGGGGGCGGGATCCCCGCTCCTCCTCCTGATCCTTTCCTGTGGACAGAGAAAAGCACATCTCCCGCCTGGACCAGCTGGGTGCTTATTTATTTGCACATTTTGAGTTTATATGATGAAAATGCCTCCTATTCCTTTTTAAATAAAGCCACCTCATGAAGTGCACTAGTTATTATCCCCATTTTATTGACGAGAAAACCAAGATCTGGAGTTACAACTATAGCTGGAAGTGCCCCCTCTCTGCTAAAAATTGCAGAACAGTGGAAGAGTTGAACCCAGGACCAGTTCTGGTGTCGTATCAGACCAGACCCTGTGGCCATCGACTGATACAACGACTCAATGACACAGCAAGAAAATAAGGAACACTCACGGACCAGAAACCAACTAGAAAAGCGACAAAATACCAAAACTGGTTTGCCTTGAGGGAAACTGACAAACCAGGGAGATCAAGCTTGGTTCAACCCTGCATACACCTTGCCAGGCTGAGCCTCGCAAGAGGCCCGCCCAGCAAGACAGGACCCCAAAGAGCCACAGCTGCCAAGAGGAAAAACTAGGAAATAACCCACACACCTTCTGGGACCTGAACATGACTGCTCGACTGCATTTGAACACAGATGATTTGGCATAAAAGGTCTCTCTCTGGATAACTAAAGGCCAAAAGTCAAGTTTATAACTCATGCAGGTTTCTAACCCAAATTCCCACTGCCTGCGTGGTCTGAAAGACTGGAGAATTTAAAGTCATGTCAGAGTTGTTATGCCTCTGGTACTGGGATGGATGAAGCAAAGGGAATCCCTCGGGAGGAGCTGACCTTCCACCCAGGCCTCAACAGATGAAATCCATGAAATATAAGCTTATGTTGAAATCACAAAATGCTCAGAGACAGAGGACCACAAACAACAGCTGGAAGGAACAAGAGGTGGCAGAATGAGAACCACAAGGGCCTCTGTTATTAGAAGTATCAGGAACAGAATATCAAATTAGTCTGCTTAATATACTTAAAGAAAAAAGGATGTTAAGGAAATAGCAACTCTATAAAATGATCAGTCTCTATAGCATATATGAAAAAATTCAAGTGAAACTTTGGAAAACATTAAACACTCATTACAGACATGTAACAGAAAATTAGACTGTGTGTGTGTGAGTGTGAGAGTGTGTGTGTGTGTGTTTGTGTGTGTGTGTGTGTGAGAGAGAGAGAGAGAGAGAGAGAGAGAGTGTGTGTGTGTGTTACTGGGGATCAAGCCCAGGGCCTTGTGAATGCTAGGCAAGTGCTCTATGACTGAGCTACATCTCTAGCCTGAAAATTTGACTTTCTTGAAGAGAAAGAGATCTAAAGAAACTACCCAGGATTCAGCAGAGAGAAAAAGAAATGGTAAAACTAAAGAGCAATAACAGAGACAGAGGAGATCTAACAAGCATGTCATCAGAGCTACTGGTGAGACAGGGAGGGGGGGAGGAGCAACAGCTGACTGAACAATAGATGAGAATTTTCTAGAACTGACTGAAGACATCAATCTGTAGAAACATACAGCCCAACAAACCCTGGCTGGGAAACAGAAAAAGAAAGTCACACTTAGGTACATAACGGCACACAGTGGCACACAATATTGAAACGATCTTAAAAAGAGAAAAGGAGGTTTTCTTCAAAGAGACGACAGACACCTGACTTCTCAAGAGCAGCCATGGAAACTGGACGGAAGTGGAAGAGTATCTTCAAGGTGCCGATGCATCTGGGCTCATGGTGGGGCCACGGCCTGACACGGGCATAGGAAGGAGCAAGGCGAGGCTCAGCCACACAGTGCACTGTACAGCATTGGGGTTTCTTTGCCCTTGTGATGGTGTGGCTGACTGCCGGCTGTGGCCACTGCCCCCGCCCAGCATCATGAGCAAGGATTGTCCTGTGTATCACTAGCCCAGGGAAAAAAATCCAAATTCAAAGTTTGAAGTACAGTTTCTACCAAATGTGTATTACTTTTGTGCCACTGTGAGCGTCGAAAGTCACAAATCAAACCATCCTAAGTTGGGGACCATCTGTACTGAGAAAAAATAACTGCACTCTGGAGTTGCACACTCAGTAAAAATATCTTTCAAGAACGAAGGCAACGTGAGTATCACCCCAGATACACGGTGGGCCCGTCTGCTCGGGAATGCACGTCACACAATGACAAGGACCCCAGGCGGGCCTGCCACATCAGAAGGATGAGAAGCAAAACATGCAGCAAGCACTGAGCTGTGCGCTCCCCCAGACAAGGTGTGAACAAAGAAAGGGGAAAGCGGGAGGCCTGGGAGCTGGAGTGAGACGAAGGAGACTGGTGGTGAGCAGGAAGCAGGGCCCTGAACTCCCCTGGGGAGAATTCTTCCAACATCCAGAGCACACGGAACGTCTGCTGGGTCTGAGGACTGAGGAGGGGCTCAGAAACCTCCTGAGGAGTTTGGGGCAATGAATTGGTGATAAATATGCAACAAACCAAGTAAAAACAAAAAAATGAAAACATATCCAGGATTTGTTTTCCTTTTGCAGGAAAAATAAACATAGCTGCCTACGTGGCTGAGACGTTAGGCTGTCATGACCACGTGACCCCTGAGCAGTCATTCACCGCACAGGATCATGTAGCAATGTTGGAAAGAGGGGCGTGGCAGTGTTGCTCCTGTGGGGAGGGGGACACGGGAGCTAAATCCTCTGCTTCCATAGAGGGGCTCAAGGGACAGTGTCTAAAACC
>JAJEJO010000723.1:11168-79063 GCA_020662805.1 Glaucomys volans | reverse complement strand
TTGGTCTTCCTGGCAGGTTGAAAGGATGATAGACCTGAGTCAAAAGCAAGATGGTGACCATCAAGGCTGCTGTGGATCGGGTGCTGAACACACAGGACTTCAGAGTGTTAATTCTGAAAGTGACTCGGAAGGTGGGTGCTAGGCAGATGGGGAGACCGAGGCACGGGAGGGTTAAGATGATCTCTAAAGCTGGGATTGGACCCCAGGAATGCCTCCTGCGAAGTCTGTGTGCCTTAAGTCGTCTCGGTTGAGCACCCCTTAACTGAAACGCTCAGGACTGGGGTGTCTGGGAGGTTTTCAGGACTTTGGGCCATATCCATATCTGTATCTGTGTCTCTCTGTCCAACTCTATCTAATGAGATATCTTGGAACAGGACCTGAGTCCAAATGTGACTCCACCTGTGCTTCATGCAGCCCTGACACACATACCCGGGAGGGAATTTTATGTGGTATTTTGTGGTATTTTGAATAATTTTGTGCATTTTGACAGCAGCCCACCCCATGAGGCCAGGTGCGGGATTTTGCTTGTGGCATATACTGGTAACCAAACGCTTTGGGGTTTTGGAGTACTCTGCAGAGGAGATTTTGTTCGTGTGTTTCTGATGACAGCGTCTGGCTCTGCTTCCCAGGCTGGCCTTGAACCCAAGGGCTCAGTGATCCTCCTGCCTCAGCCTCCCGAGTAGCTGGATGACAGGTGCTCACCACTGCACTCGCTTGAGCATTGAATTTTGAGTTTTAGGTTAGGGACGTGCCTCTCTCAAATGGGTACCTGCAGTGGACCCTGGTGATGGGAGAGGGAAGCCAACCAACCACCGCTGTCCTGTCGGGTCGCTGCACCCCTCCCCCCACAGCCGGCTGGCGGAGAGCCCTGGAGACTCACGGAGTAGGTGACGCCGCTGGAAGACACGGGGGACGCCTCACTGTTGGCAGAGGTGGTCACAACCAGGGAAGCCAGGGCAGGGAAGAGGCTCTCCATCTCGGGCTCCTCGGAGAGGTTGTCCTCGCTGTCTGCCTGGCCGCGCTTCTCCGCCTCGCCGCCCCGCCAGCCCTCCCCCACTGCGCCGTCCTTTTCAGGCAGGGCCACGTCCATGCTGCCAGGGACGGACATGAACTCGTCCAGGCTCTCGTTCGCAAGGAGGTCACTCTCCAGACTGTCCTGCACGGCCAGTGCCTCGTGAGGGGCTTCGTCCCGGGAAGTGGTGGCCTCGCTGCTCTGCCCGTCCTCCACGCTGCTGTCCCCAGGCCGAAGCACCGGAGGCATGCTCCGCTGGGCATCCAAGACGCTGTCTTCAGTGCTCAGGCTGGGCTCTGAGTGCTCAGAGAGGCCAGAGGAGAAGTTGTGGGAAGATGGATGACCAGAGTCTGGGGAGCACGTGCCGTTTGCCAGGTTCCCATTGGGGATCTTGGGCTGTTTCTCCTCCAGTCTGCCTTCGCCTTCTGCCTGCTCTGCCTCATCCACGGACTCAAATACCTGAGGAGAAGGTGAACAGACAGATGGGCTAGGTGGGCTAGGTGTCCACTGTGACACTGCCAAGCAGCACCCTAGGTATTCAACAACTGGGGACTGGTTTACTGCATGCACTGGAATACTATACAGTCAGTGAAAAGAGTCTGGTGGAGGAGGTGTCATTAATGCTGTTTGTAACACATAACTAAGGGATCTATGCACTTGTGTATGCAGGAAGAATTCAGAGAGAAACAAGAAAGCACTACAGCCCTCTAAATAGGGCTACCAGGGAATTGAAATGGTGGAGAGAAATTCATCAGATAGACTTTCACCCTGAACTTTTTCAAACTAAAAAATTAGTGACCGTAAGGAACAGGCTGACAACATATCACGGCGTATTGGTGGTTCTTTGTGTCCTTAGGCCATGTCCCTTCAAGGACAGACAGTAAAAGACCATTTTCCAAAGTCACTTGCAGTAGTCTCTCTGCTGACATGATTTATGGTTAATTTTGTACATCACTTTGTTTTTTAAATTTCTTTTTCATTCAGTTGACTTAATGTGTACAAAAGTTCATCTGACTCAGAGTCAAAATGAGAACTTTTCGACTGCAAAGTCAAAAGGAGAAAACTGACCTAGTCAGGGACACACAGCTTCCCCTCGTCCCTGTCCCCTCTCTCCTGGGTACCCACTTTGGGTGGTTCTGACTTATCTCTCGCTGTTTTTGAAAGTGGATGTGAATGCATACATGTCCTGACATGCCCCCTTTCTACACAAAAGCTGTCATCCTGTGCACCTTTTTGGCACCTGGCTTTTTTCTTTAATATTGAGAGAGATGGAATTAAGTGTTTTCAGCGAGTGAAATGGAAAGCCACCGAAGAATTCACACGATGGCATTTACGTAGAAAAATTTAGAAACTACAAATGTTGCTGTGTACCATCTACACATTTCAGCGTGTGGGGAAGATTCTGAAAGAACACAGTGGATTATTGATGGTGGTGTTATTTTTAAGGGCAGGCAGGGGGATGAAGGAAGATAGGAGCAAGTTTAGCTTCCTCTGCAATGTTTTAATGTTCTACGGGGATGGAGGATTCATAGAGTGAGTCCTCCATTGTCCCCGGATGCCACATCCACAGATTCCACCAATGGTGGACTGGAAATATTTGGAAAGAAAAAAAGACCACGTCCATGCTGGATGCATGCCGACTCTCTTTCGTGTCATGATATCCCCTGAACAACACAGTACAGCAACTATTTCAATGGCATGTCCATTGTGTCAGGGATTCTAAGTCACTAGAGCACACAGAAGGCTGTGCAAAGGGCCTCTGCAAATACTGCGCCATTTTGCATAGGGATCTGAGCATCCTGGAGTTTGGTATCTATGGGGTTCCTTGAACCAGTTCACTGTGGATACCAAATCCCACTTTTTTTTTTTTTTTTTTTTTGGTACCAGGGATTGAACCTGGGGCACTTAACCACCCAGCCACATCCTCAGCCCTTTTATATATTTTATTAGAGACAGGGTTTCTTAGGGCTTCATTAAGTTGCTGAGGCTGGCTTTGAACTCATGATCCTCCTGCCTCAGCCTCCCAATCACTGGGATGACAGGCGTGTGCCACTGCGTCTGACTTAAAAATAGAAATTTGAAAGCTAATATAAAGAGTTAAGACATAAACCAAAAAGGCAGCAGCAGATGACAGACATCCAATGCCCGCTACCCCAGGGACATGGTGGGGTGTGGGCGGGAGAGGGCAGTGCCTCCGGAAGGTCACCTGTGTGCTGCTGCTGGAGTCGCTCTGCAGGCGGAGGTTCTGGCGGCCGGAACTGCAGCTCTGGGAAGACTGAGAGGAAACAGGCATCAGAAAAGTGGGTGAGGCCCCGCACAGGAGGGACTGCTGGGCTGGGAGCCAGGAAGTCTGGCTTCATCTCTGTTCCTGGCTGGGAGAAGCAACCTCGGGAGACCTCGGCTTCCCAGCTGAGATGAAGGAGGGGAATCCCTGCTCCCCAGAGTCCAGCTCCCTGGACACACGGCTTTGCCCTCTAACTTCACAGTCCCTGCCCACGTGACCGGCTTCCATCAGGGGTGCGAGGAACCTCAACAGAGCAAGAACTCAAAACACGCACGTGCATTTCTGCTTTTTTTCTCTCAGCACCTGCTTTCCCTGGGACAGCATGCCCAGGCTCCTGGAGGACGAGGCACATGGAGAAGAGCCGAGTCCCCCAAACTGCTGAGAGAGCCCAACCTAATCAACAAGCTTTAGGTGACCAGCCACTGACAGCTGGCATCAGAGTGAGCCCCACCTAGGCCTGCTCAGGGCACCGCTGGGCTGATCTGTAGACTTATGAGCAAAACTAACAAGGACCACGCTGATGGCTGAGGTCACTGGATTCAGCTGGCTGGTTGCTATGCCATGCTCCTATGGCCACCGCAGGGACACATCACTGGTGAGGACAGCACGTTCCTCTGAGCTCCTGCTTTGGCCTCTTCAGCTGGTGGTTATGTAAGAGTGACATGTCTGCCTTGGCTACTGGAACATTCTGGACATTCTGGGACATTCCTGACAGTACCTGGCACATAGTAGGTACTTGATCAGCACGGCTGACTACATGGAACTCAGGCACTGTGGGAGTCATCTGATACACACAGTCTTGTCTGAGCTGCACACAGACCTCCTCATGACCGATTATTCTGTTTAGATGCAAAAGTGAAGGCTAGGAGGAAAGGCCTCGTGGGAGACCCAGGGCTGATGCTGGGATCTGAACTCAGGTCTGGGTCCAAAGTCACCCCCTCACAAAAATAAAGAAATAAAAAGCATTTAAGGGTGAGATGGTCGACTGTCCGCAGGCCTGGGACACGCAGCCTTGGCCACTCTTCTCAGAACCATCTGATGGAGAGATTCAGCCTCCCGCCCCCTCTGGCTCCCCTGGTCAGCTGTCCGTCACCTCATTGCTGATGGTGGAGTCCCTGTGCATCATCCGGTGCAGGTGGCTGTCCAGGCTGGCCCCCGATGAGCACTTGGCCAGGGCAGCCGCGTGGGACTCCCGCTCCCTCTGCCGCACGATAGCCTCGCATCCCAGCCACTCTGCCATGGTCTGTGCGTAGCAGGCGTGGATCTGCTCGTCCACCTGCAGGGCGGATGCGAGGTTAGCCAGGGTGCAGGTGCTGGGCATGGGCAGAGTCAGCTGGGTCTGGAGGAGGAGTCTGAGCCGCCCGACACCCCTGCAGTGAGCATCCTACACAATGCCTGGCACTCGCCTGACCTGAAAATACACAAGTGAGCAAGGCTCCGTCCTTCCCTGCCTCCTTCTCAGCCCACTGTGTGCTGGAGAGTCTACTCAGCTCTGGAGGTAGAAATGAGAAGATCGCTTCTTTACTTATTGTACTACTGCCCTTCTCTGCCTCCTCGTTCCTTCATTTCCTCATTCATTTAATTTGAAAGTATCTACTGTGTGCCAGGCACCTCATCAGGCATGCGGAACACAAGATGGGCCAGATTCTCACACCCGCCCATCCACTCACTCAGGGCGTTTGCTGAGGGCTTCCTGCCCACCCAGCATGGGCCCAGGAACCGGGATACAAGATGAGCACCACCTGGCTTCCCCTCCCTTCCCTTCCCTGCCTGAGGGAAGGGCCACAGATTTCAAGCTGTTCCCTTGTGGGATGTCAGCAGGTCGGGCGAGCTTTCGAGCTTTCGTTGTTCCTGGGTTATGCAGCCCAGGTGACTGGGGTTCCCAAGCTGCCAGATGGCTGGGCATGGTGTGCAGAGGACACGGGCAGGGGACAGATGCAGGAGCTCTCTCCTGGAGAGAGAGGCAGTGGAGGAAGGCCGACGTTTGTAACACACAGGCCCGGAGCCCAACCTCAACCCAAATGACACAACAGATGCAAAAATGAACTTGAAGTGGATCATGGACTTAAAAATAAAATGTCAAACTATAAATCTTTAAGAAAAAATCATAGAAGAGCTTGGGTAACTAGGGCTCGTCAAGAAAGTTTTAGACTTGAACCCCAAACACAATCTGTAAAAGGAAAAAATGGGTAAAATTGCACTTCCATCAAAGTATCTAGAGGGGATCAGGGGCCTGCTGGGTGGCGGGTGCTCTCCTGGCACGTGGGAGGCCTGGGCTCCCTCCCGGCACCACAGACACAAATAACAGATAAAAAATTAACATTTGTTTTGCAAAAGACCCTGTTAAGAAGATAAAAAGACAAGCTACAGACCAGGAGAGAGTGTTTATAAACCTCTCGCCTGAGGAAGGACGGTCACCTAGAGTTCACAGGGAACTCTGCAGCTCGGCACTCAAATCCAAACAACCCAATTCAAAATGGACAAAAGACAGGAGCAGACACTCTGAGGAAGAGCCACAAGGGGCGATGTGTGCAGGGAAGATGCTCAACCTCACGGCCCTTTGGAAAAGGCAAATTAAAGCCACAATGAAACATCACTGACACAGCTGTGAGAGTAGCTAAATTAAAAAACAGGGACATCACCAACCTCTGATGAAGATGCAGGTGTGGACTGCTCCATGGCTGGGGGGAGAGTAAAAGGGCCCAGCCCTGCCAAGGTCTGAACATGCAGCTACCCTGGGACCCGTCGAGTCATACGGCTGAGCACTCATCCCAGGAAAATGACAACCCACGCTGACACGAAACCCTGCACACGAATGTCCACTGTGGCTTTGCTCCCACAGCCAAAAAACTGGTAGAACGGAGCTCCCTGCCGACAGGTGAAGAGCTTGTGGTACACCCAGGCCATGGAATACTGCCCAGCCAGGAAAAGGAATCAACTACTGGGACAGTGACCAGGAGGAATCTCCAGAGGCTCGAGCTGCACGAGAAGAGTCAGTCCCCAAAGGGGCATGCTCGTGGTTCCACTGGTCTAACACTCTGGAGCTGAGAACCACAGCAACGAAGGACAGATGGGAGGCTGCCAGAGGTCAGGGATGGCAGTGGGGCAGGGCTGTGTTCTGCATGTCGACTGCGGAGGTGGGCACAGATCTCCACTGTGAGGAAACCAAGAGAACTAAACACACCCAGTGCCGACACGAGTGCGGCTGAGACCAGGAAGCCCAAGCATGACAGGTGTGTCCCCTGCGCCGAGGCCCCAGGGGTGCATCGTGCTGCATCAGTTTTGCTAGATGTTGCCACCACGGGAACTGGTAAAGGACATGCGAGATCCTCTGCTGCATTTCTCACAACTGCGTATTAATGTATAATTATCTCAAACTAGAAGATTTATTTTTAAAATGACGTAGGCAGCTTGTGTTGTACGTCCATTGGACAGGAAATACGGGGAGCCAAGGACCTTGAGGTCTCCCCTTACCTCCCTGCCGACCTTGGTCCATCATGGAACCAGAGCTCCCCAGGCCCACAGTGTCCAGCTCCTTTTGTTGCAGGAGACCCCACAGCCCACAGGGGTAACCAACCTCCTTCCTGTCTGTCTCCGTCATCCCGAACTGATAGTGGCCCAGGAGGAAGGGCCACACGGCCTTGCGGATCTCGGGCTGGATGCCTCCGTAGTAGATGAGCCGCAGCAGCTCCTGCTCCTCGTAACTCTGAGCGGGAAGGAAGCAGAGGGCTTAGGCAACAGAGAACCAGCGGGTGGGCTTCAGCTCTGCTGCTTCCTGGAGCCAGCCCGAGATCCCAGGAGCATGAGCGAGGCCATGCGTACCTGAGTGTTAACTGTGGCATTGCAGGGAAGAGCAAAACCTACCAACGCCCCCGCTGCCCACCAACGGGGAACTGGCATCCCGACCTGGGAACCACACAGAGGTTGCAGGGTGGGAGGTGCATTTATGAGGCTTGATGCCAGAGGGGCTGATTTCTGGCTGGCCAAACAGTCCTGGGTGGGCACTTCTGGTGAAGGGCACCTCTCCTCCCCAGGCTCCTTCAGTCTGTGCCCCCACCATTCTCCAGGGCCTCATCGTTGCCTTCTTCAGCAGAAGGGGAAGTAGACAGTGTGGAGGGAACTCACAGGAAAGGTTCAATCCTTGTTAAGTGAAAAATAAAAAAGCCCGATCCAGAACATGTCTAGGGTGACTAGAGCATGTGGAGGGTTTTTGCAAAAAATTAATAGCATGAGTGTGTTGGATATTCATTGTATATTATGGTATGTTAATTGGTATGTAATAATTCACATGTGTATTTAATTTTAAGCCAATGCTTCGTATTGTGTATATTTGGAGATATTGTCATGTAGTTATTAGTATGAACTCGGCTCTACGAAAACTTGAAAGGGACTGAATCTAGAAGGAACGGTTCCAGTTGCTCCTTTGTACAGTAGTGGCTTCTGCGCACCCTGGCATGACTTCGCAGCTGTCTGCTGTTCTGCGTGGAGCTGATTTTCCCACTTGGTCATTACTCCACAAAGGCTTCCCAGTGAGGACTGGTGAGCCGAGAAGCAGCAGACCCCTGCTGGACTGTGCCTGTGGAAGGGACCAATGGGGCAGGAGGCTGCTCTGAAGCCCCAGGGCCTCTCCTATCACCTCTTTATTTCACATTCCAACATTGAAAGCGTATTGCACATGGGAAGGCTCGTCTTGGGCGTACCCAACAACAATGAGAAAAACAGCCCCTCTTTCATCCTTGGGATTCTCATTTCCACTGTGTGGATGGCCTTGTCAAAGCTGCTTCAAATCAGAAGACAATTGTCACTGAGGCTGATCTCTTCATGGAACATCCTCTTCCTCTTCTGGAGCCACCATTAGACTCCATTTCGCATCCTCCCTTGCAGTTAAGAGTGGTCACACCACCAGGATCTGGCCATGGGATGGAGAGGGTGTGACGGAAGCCCTTTCTAGGCCAAGGCCAGGAAGAAGCAGGCAGGTTCCCTCCATCCTATTTCCCCTTCTGCTAGAGCAGACGACCATGAGGCTCTGGAGAATGGCGGGAGCACAGACTGAAGGAAGGAGCCTGAACCTCTGGGGAAAGAGAGGTGCCCCTCACCAGAAATGCCCACCCAGGGCTCTTCAGTCAGCAAGAAATCAACCCCCTGGTGTCAAGTAGCTGAAAGAGTGGGCCTGTGCCTTCCTGGTGCAGCTACCCTACTGCCAACGGCAGTTCAGGGCGCGACGTGGCCAAGCAGGTCGGGAATGGAGTTCAGTGAGACCCACTCACTGTGGTGCCTCAACCAACTGGTCCTTAGACTGGGGCCTCCTCAATTGGGAGGATCACCAGAGCACCCGGGGACCTTTCAAAACAGAATCCGGGGCTGCATTCCCAGAGAGGCTAAATCAGTGCAGCTGGAGCTGAGCCCAGAAATCAATACATCTTTTAAACTCCTCAGGAAACATGGACACTCAGAGACTGCTGGGGATATGATCACTATGAAATTCTGGGACAGTAAGCTGGCTTCTCTATTTAAATTTTGAACACAAATCAATCAATTTTACTTCTAGGAATTGCTTGAAATAAAAGCACTAGTACAGAAAATGACAAAGATGTTGATTGAAATACTGTTTAAAATAAAATAACTTTTGTTAAAAAGTAAGAACCCAGCTGTCTGTCATTAGGGGAAGGTTTGAATAAATTATGACCCAGCCCACATGAGGTGCTAACATTCAGTATTTCACCTAGAGATCTGAAAGACACTCTTGATGGGAAAGTGAACTGGTTACTTAAAATACAATTATGATATTATATCATTTAAAAATAAGAGATATAAGGTAGATATTAGTATTATAAAGGTGTATATTTCTTTCTTTTTTTTTCTTTCTGGTACTGGGGATTGAACCCAGGGGCACTTGACTACTGAGCCCATCCCCAGCCCTATTTTGTATTTTATTTAGAGACAGGGTCTCACTGAGTTGCTTAGGGCCTTGCTAAGTTGCTGAGGCTGGCTTTGATCCTCCTGCCTCAGCCTCCCAAGTGCTGGGATTATAGGCGTGCGCCACCGTGCCCAGCTAAAGGTGTATATTTCTATGTATATATTAGATATATATACTTACATATCTACATATAAATCTAAAGAAAAAAGATCAAGATAAGATTTAAAAATATGGAGCTATACATAAATACGTAGGTAGATATAGATACATAAATCTATCTCTGCATATCTATGGATATGTAGATTTTTATCTACAGACAGAAATAAAAATACAGATAAGGCATATATGTGTCTTATGTATACTATAGATTTGTAGATATAGAAATATAGACAAGTTGTAAAGATATATATATGTCTATATGGCTTTATATCTATAGTTATAGAAATGCAGATAAGATATGAATATATTCTTATGGATAAACACAGGAAATATATGGAAATTCTACACCAAATTGAGGCCCCAGGGATCAGAACTAGAAGAATGAAGCAAAGTAGTTATATTTAAATTTCTTTTTCAATTTTATACACCTGTATTCATCTTTGAATTCTTACTGTACATGGACATTACTCCTATAATTTAAAAAAAGAACATTTTTGGCAAAAAGCAAAACCACGTTTCTATTAGTTCAGGCTTGGTAACTAGTTGGTCTTTCCACCTAGTCCCCTGACACCCCAGGAATGCACCGAATAGCACCTCCCTGCCCCACCCAGGGTGCACAGCTGTGTCCTCTCTGGCACCTGGTGGGAAGGTGCACAGCCAACAGGGCCTCTAGATTCACCTGGCGTGGAGACAGGCACCTCCTCCAAAGTCCTGTTCTCGGCCCAAACGAGAGCTTCAAAGTGGGTTCTGCCTTCCACTAGCCATGGAGGCACTTTTCCAACAGGTTTCTGTGGACATGTACATCTGAGGGAATGTTCCTCTTACTCTCCCTCACTCCCCTGATATCTTTCCTTTTTTAAAAAATATATTTTTTAGTTGTTGATAGACCTTTATTTAAAAAAATTATTTATATGTGGTGCTGAGAATGGAACCCAGTGCCTCACACATGCTAGGCGAGTGCTCCACCACTGAGCCACAACCCCAGCCCTCCTGGTCCTTGAGTGTGACCAGGATATTAGCCCAGCCTAGGTTCGGAGATGTCCCCAGGCATCCAGAAAACTGTTTAACCTCAATGTTTCCCAAAGCAGCTGAAGATGAAACTTTTTTCAAACATCAACATTTTTCTTCCAGGGACACTTTTACAGCAATCAGGAAATCTTAGAAAGCATTTAAGCAATGACTGTGTAGGTGATCTATCTCTAGACCCTAGGCTGTGGTGGAACAGGTCCAGTGCCTGCCTCGGGCCAAGCTGTTCTCATTCTAGGAGTTTGAACAGGACTGTAAACTCTGCAGCTGGATCTAAGTCCCCATACCTTGTGCTGGACAGCACACGGCTGATGCGTGACCATCAATGGCCACCCACTCATTCCTTCTTCACCCCTTCTGGGTAAGCATATGGGTTAAGTACCCCTGATGTGAAATGCTTAGGATTAGAAGTGTTCAGATTCTGAATTTTCTCAGATTTTGGAATATTTGCATCTATATGATGAGATATCTTGAGGATATAGTCTAAGTCCAAACATGAAATCATGTGTGGGCTGGGTTTGGCTCAGTGGTAGAGCACTTGCCTAGCACGTGTGAGGCATTGGGTTCGATCCTCAGCACCATGTAAAAATAAACAGAATAAAGGTATTGTGTCCATCTACACCTAAAAAAAAAGTAGAAAAGGAAATCATCTGCTTCGTATACTCCTTATGACTTGAAGGTTATGACATGTAGTATTTTCAGTGCAGCTGTGTTGTGACGGGGACCCGTCACATGAGGTCAGGTGTGGGATTCTCCACTGTGGTGTCATGTTAATGCCCAAGTAATTTTGGAGCATTTTGGATTTTTAGATTAGCTATGCTCAACCTGTATATGTCCTTCAATCTCCACCCTCAGGGGGCAGAAGTGAGCTGGGGTCTTGGAATTCTCAAGAATAGGGGACCTTCAATGCGCATGTGCAGAACTCGGGCAGGTGGACTCGAGTCCCCACCAGCAGGAGGGCCTATTTCTCAGCTGACCGGACAGCCTTCCCTGTGTCCTGCCCCATGGCAGCCCAAGCCCTGCCAGGCTTACTGTGCTGTCCTGAAGGTACTGCTCCCAGATCCCGGCGGTCAGCCCCTGCCCAGCATCACAGGGCAAGTCCGGAGACACGATCATGTGATTGACCAGGGCTGACAGGTGGGTCCTCACGGTGGACAGGTGTCTGCAGTAGGCGAGCCCTGTTGGGGAGGGAAGGGAAAAGTCATGCTCTGCCATCTGGCACCCCTCTCTGGCCCACAGTCTTCAAAGAGGTGTCTTTCTCCCCAGCTTATTGAACCCCCAGACCCTGCAAATTCTCATCACCCCTTTTCCCAGAAAAGGAAAGTGAAGTCCAGAGGGGTGATGTCACTTGATGGCCTGCCTAGGGAAGTTTTGTCACCTTTCTCAGCCTTGGTCAGGGTGATGCCACCCTGTTGGGTTGGAATCCATTGCATTTAATTGACAGGCTGCAGGCAGGAAAGGATCAGGAAGGAAGAGGGCCAGGGACTCCTGGCACTCACTGAGCCTCTGCCTCAAATCCACAGACAGAGAGAACGTGAAGACTCCTGCTCAAACTGCGGCTGGATAAAGAAGGTCCCAGCAAGTCAGTGACCTGGAGATGCTGAGGGCACCCGGTCTGCTTTCCAGGATGGACCTGTCACCTTACAGGAATGCCTGCCAATGTGCCACTTCTCATTTACTGTACCCTGGGCCCCTAAGGGTGCCTGGGAACCAAGAAGCACTTGGCAAAGGCCAGCCTGTGCCATTTGCTGACTGGGCCCCTTCCTCCTGGCTCATCCCCAATTCCCAGGAGAGATCTGGGCCTTCCAGGGCCTGAGGATTCACCCCACCAACAACAGGAAGGTACAATGATGGTGGTGTTCATTGCAGAATGTCCAACATTTACAGCGCACATGACACTACACAGCGCTGCAGCCAGGGGCTGCTCCCTGTTTCCATAAGTGAGCCGTTTCTCACCACAACCCTGTGAAGCAGGTATTCCACTATCCTCATTTTACAGATGGGGAAACTGAGGTATGCACTGGTACCATCATTGACTCATGTCACATCACCACAGAAAGTTCAGGGTCGGGATTTGGTCCCAGGTCTCCTGGATTGAATCTGGGCTCTCAACCAGCATCAGGGATGTACCGTGCTGTCATCTGATCACCTGGTTCCAAACTCATCTCCACCCCCGTCCTTCCTCCAGGAAGATCCTGCACTCGGGTCTGATAATCCCTTGCAGAGTGCCTGCTCCATGCCAGGCTCTGCCTCAGGCATGGGAGATGGTGGTCACAGAAGAGGCAAAAACCTCGGCCACGGGGAGCTTACACACCCTGCCTCTCAGGCCCTAGGAGATGATGGGCCCATGCAGGCCCATCCAAGTTTCTATGGCCAAATACATTTGAAGGAATGCTCCTCTTACTCTCTCATGCCCTCAGTTTCTTGAGTGGGACGGGGATATTAGCATAGCCAGGTTCTGAGAAGTCCCAAAGAACACAGAAAACTGTTTAACCTCAACGTTTCCCAAATTAGTTGGCAAGGAAACTGCTTTCCAACATCAACGTGCAGGTGAATGCAGGAAGTATTAAAACTTCTCTAGAATCCCTAAAAAAGTATGCTTTATCTTCCCCACCCAGGCTGTGAAGCTTGGGAAATAAAATGTGCTGAGAAACAAGACAGTAGAGAGGAAAAAAATGAAGTCTCTGGAGTCAGGCAGGCCAGGATTCAAGTCCTAGGTCTTCAGCTTATTAGCTGTGATCCTGGGCAAATCACTTTGCCTTTCTGTGCCTTGTCTGATTAGTGGGAATAACCAGAATATCTGTGTTATTAGTTTTAATTTTTGAGTTTTGGGGATGGGATCAGGTCACATTTCTCTTCTGCCTGCGAAATGGAACTGACATATACTGAGCACCTACGACATGCAATACTAGGTGCTAAAGACTTCACACTGGCTTCTCATTCCATTCAGAAAGCAAACCCTCAGGATGCAGAGGTGACCAAACCAAGCCTCCTTTTCCAGGGGCCCCAGCATCCACTGCCCTCTTAGGACCCAGAGATTTGCATATGAGCAAACTGAGCCTGAAACCAGATATCTAGAAGACAGGGGTGTTCAAATTCCAAGCTCTGCTCCTAGTATTTCTAGCATACACAAGGCACTCAATAAATGCTCGTTGGAGACCATGCCAGCGATGAAGACCTATACGCACATCCATAAAAGGCTCTGGAGAGAATCTGGTACTTCATATTGTCACAGAGCAGCTTCAGAGGAGCCCTGCAGGTGGAAGAAAGGAAGATGCTTTACAAGAGATGCAAGTAGCCCAGGTTTTCTGAAGAGGACCACAACCCATTCTCTGAGGGGACCTCAGGACGGGCTACTGTGATTTCCATACAGCTGCATCACCCCTTCTTACCAAAACCCCAGTTTTCCGTTGAGGTGTCACCTGTCCCACAAGCCTCTGTCCCTGTGATCTGGATGGGACAAATGACTGACTAGACCCAGGTTGAGGTCACAGTGATTGGTTCAGAGATGGTCACGTGATCCAACCTGGGCCAATGAGAATCAGCCCTGGGACTTTTGTTGGAACTACCAGGAAATAGGCGCTTTATTTTTACCTATTGTCTGAAATTCTAAGCCAGTGAGATATAAGTTCATGGCTGCTAGGAGTCATCTCTGCCATTGTGTAGGGAGGCCCTGCCCGAGAGCAGAGTGTGGAACTAGCAAACAGGAAAGTGAAGCCAACCTCTGAAGACACAGACAGGGCTTCCTACTTTGAGCATCATCCAGCCTGAAGCTGCTAGCATCTGAACTTCTCAGTTATGCCAACATATTTTATTTTCTTTTTGAATCAGTTTGAAGTGGGTTTCTGTCACTTTCTCCAAGTGACCCAATGGAACCAAACTAAGTCATGCTGGGATTCAGTTGGGATGACCATAAAGCAGGGGACATCTCTAAGCTTCCCCTTGCATGGTCACTTCTGGGTGCTGGTTTGGCTGAGGGAGGAGGAAGGCCCTAGCATTGCTGAAAATTATAAGAACTGTCAAAGGAGTGCTGTACACTCTTGCAGAGCACAGAATGGAAGAACAGCCACATATTTATTCTCAGGACATTGCAGGCGACACCTAGGAAAACCCAGGGAAGCTGGAAAGGAAATATAGCTCAATCTCCAGTTATGCACATGGGAAAATGTCCTCTTTGTGACCTCAGGGTGGTGAGGTTGACTTGGTCAGGTCACAGAAGCACAGCATTACGCTGAACACTGTCCCACAGCAGGCTTGTAAGTCAGCAAGGTGGTGAGCTCTCTGCCAGGACAGGTACATAAGCAGATACTGTCAGAGTGTGTATTAGGGAGAGCAGCATTTCTCAAAGGGCCATGGAGATGACAGGTTCAGCCCGAGACACTTGGGGTTTCTCTAACATGTCAATTCCTGGGCCATGAAGAGTCCTCAATCAGGATCTCTAAGAAGAAGTCCTGGAACCCGTGCACGCTGCACCTCCTCAGGTGACTGATGCACAATAAAATTTGAGGCTCTCCAGTTGTATGAGCACTTCTCACACTTAAATGTTACATGTGTGTTAGGGTGGTGTGAAATACAGGTTCTCATGTAGCAGGTAACAAGCTGAGAATCTGCCAGGTGATGCTGCTGGACCACATTCTGAAAAGCCAGGGGTGAGGCAGCTTTGAAGACCTGATGCTGCCCCCACCCCCACAGTCCCATGTCTGAGGACTGGACACCACTAGGAAGAAGGCCAGCAAGGCCAGAAGGAAGGGATTCTTCCAGGTCAGGCCAAGCTGGGTGAGTGGGAAACTAGAGTGGTCTCATGAACGGGCTGAATAGTTCCCGAGACAAAAGCTCTGTGGATATAGACAGAGATGAACTTGAGATTTAACTTAGTGCAAGACAACACTGGATGTCATTTACCGAACATTGCCACCTGCCAGGTACCATGTGCTGGCCACTTTAAACCATTATTTGATTTGTTCCTCACAATTACTTAAAGGAAGCATTTTGTAGTTGTTTGTCTTTGAATATTATTTTTGGTTTCTTCCTTCAAAGTACATGGTAGGGCTGCAATTCCTGGTTTCCTGTGGGTGGTGTCAATGGATTGGGAGAAGACATTATAAGTAACAATTTTTGTGGGACATTTATCGTTGATTCAAGTCCCTCCAGAGCTCCCTTTCCCTCTCACAGTGTGACTGGCAATGTCCAACAGTGGCTGCCCTTTAATGTGGAGAAAGCAGAGCTCCTGGTGTACCATGACAGACACACAGCATGCATGATAAATCAGTTGCTATAAAAAGTTACACTAAGATATCAGGTCTATTTGTTACTGTGGCACAGCCTTGTTTATCCTGACTGATACACTGAGTAAGTTTCGACAGCTAGAACTACAAAAGGCAAGGTTTTAATCTAGCTCTGGCTGATTCCATAGCTTGTGTTCACTCCTCCAAATTTGGTGCAGAGCAAGAAATGGGCATTCACAAAGCTCTAGGTAATCCTTCAGTCTCTTCCAAGAAGAGCACAAGTCACGCCTACCTCTCATGGTTGCAGCCATTGGTTGAGCTGCCACCAGCTGAGCCACTCTGTGAGCAGGATGAGCAGGAGGATTTCCGGGGGCTGGGTTGCCACAGAGATGGGAGGTTGTTCACGGAGACATCCATCAGATCTTGGGGGACTGTGGTGTATAGAAGGGGCAAAGAGCCTTGGTTAAATCTACACAGGTCACAAAAACCTCATACCCAAAGCAAGCAGCTCCCCCCACACTCCAGGCTGGCACGGGGAAAGGGAAAGACCCTGAAAGACAAAGTAGGAAAGAGCAATTTAGATCATGGTCCAAATGAAGTCCTTGAACCCATCAATCCAATGAAAGCCACCACCAAGATCTGGAGTCCCCAGAAGATGGGCAGAGCTGATGATGGCCAGAGAGAGGAAAAGAACAGAGAGACCAGAGCCAAGAAAACAAGCAGCCAAGCCTCGCCATGTTGTCATTTAGCTGTGCTCACAGGATGCTGAGGGGAAGGAAGGGAGCCTGCTGGGTGCTGCTGGGAAGGCTGAGGGAACGAGCCCCCAGAGATGGGCCTCCTGGTGGTCAGATGGAAGAGAGTCTGAATCCAGGGAGGAGGCAGAGTAGCTCAGGGCAAGAGACCCAGTGGGTGAGGGAGAGGCATGCTGGTGCTGTCCATGGTCCTGAGCCATAAGGCTGCTCCACTAAGTGGGTGCAGACAGATTGGCGACTCCCACAATCAGAAAGTCATATGCCCATTCTGTACCCTTGACCTACTGAATTAACCTCCTGGAGATAGATTCCTTACATCTGGATTTTTTTTTTTTTTTTTTTTTTTTTTTTGGTATGAGAGATGAACCCGGGGGCACTTAGCCACATCCCCAGCCCTTTTTATTTTTTATTTTGAAACAAGAGCTTTCTAAATTACTTAGGGCCCTGCTAAGTTGCTGAGGCTGGCTTTGAACTTGCCATCCTCTTGCCTTAGCCTCTGGACTGCTGGGATTACAGGTGTGTACGACCATGTCCAGCTCAAATCTGTATTTTTCCAGTGGGTTTGACATGGCAGCCACATTCCAGAGATCCTGTTGTCTAACTCCTGGACACTGGTGATTCCTGACCAGCTGCTCCCGGGACACAACACTCAGTTCCCTCGATTTCCTTCTTTCCCAGCTTCATGAGAACCCAACACCTACAAATCTGCTGGGCGGTTAAGTATTTTAGACGTGTGAGCCAGCTGGTCCGTGTCACAAACACTCCACTCTGCTACACAGGGCAGAAGTCCCCACACACAATGTAAACAGAGGAGCCTGGGTGTGTTCCAAGGCAACTTTGCTGATGGACACTGAAATGTGAACTTTGCATCATTTTCACAAGTCAAAAAATATGCTTTTGATTTTTTCAATCACTGAAACAAACAGAAACCATGCTCCGCTCATAGCTGTACAGAACGAGGCCGGATTTGGCACATGGGTCACAGTTTTCTTATCGTTCCAGGAATTCAGAGAGGTGCCCATTTTCCCTATATGCCATGGCTCCTGGGCAACTTGTCCTATCTTGACTCTCCCCTTGAGCTTTAGGGAGAGGGGGAGCAGGGGACCTGACCCCACTGGTCATCAGAGCTCAGCACCCACCAGGGTCTGCCCTGCCCACAGAATGTGGTTCTTGCAGCCACACTCGTCCTCCCCATGCAGACTCACCAAGGAGATGGAAAGAAAGGCTGTTCGAGAAAAACATCCCCAGTTCCTTGCCAGTCTCAGGGAAGTGCTGGTTGGCTTAGCCCAAGTGGAGGCAACCATGCCTCTATCCCAGCCTCTGGCCCCAGCAGGCTTCACCAACTGATGCAGGGTGGACAGCTGAGAGCATCGACTGGTCCCTTCTTTCCATCTCCCTTGGAACCAAGACTCAAATGACAACATGGCAGAGGTGGCTGGGACCCTGCCCCTGGGGAAGTGGGGAGCCCAGACATTACAGGGTGGCTGCTCCTTCAGGCCCGGTGTGGGGAGGGTGGCATTCCATCTGGCTCGTGCCCACGGACTCCCCCTGGCCACTACCAGCATGGACTGACCAGCAGGAAACATCATCCAGGTGGGTCCCACAGAGATGGGGCAAGCGCTGGCCAAGAGGTCGGGGGCAACTTGAGACACAAAACAAAAAAGCCCTGGTGAAGGGGAGGTCTGGGTGGGCAGGACAGGGAGGCACCACAAGAACCAGTTCCTTGGGGGTCACACCCCCCGCCTGCCCTGCTCTCCACAGTCTCCCCCCATGCATACTGTATTTGATTAGAGAAAGAAAGAATGCTCATGTTTATAAAGTGACGAGTTCCCGTGGGTGTTGGGCTAGGCAGCACTTACCTTACCAAAGGGGCCCTGTTGGGGGGCATGTTTTCTCATTTTGCAGAAGCAACTGAGGCTTCAATTGATGATCTAATTTTGTCACCCGAAGGCCCACCAGAGAGTAACTGGCAAGGCTGGACTTTTAACTGAAGTCACCCTTCTCTTTTCTCTAATGACCATGGTCTCTCACTGACTGCAGGTACTATCATTGTCCCCTTTTACAGATTAGGCGACTGAGGCACACAGAGCAACGTGCCCAGGATGATCCGGCTGATGAGTGACATTCCAATCTAGAGGGCCTGACTCTGAGCTCAGACTCAGACCCCTGCTGCTGTTTCCCACTGGCTCTGGTCTCTCCTCCCACTGGCTCTCAACTGAGGCAGTTCTGGTCATGTCTTAAGACTTCAATTGTCCCAACTTGCAGATAAGCTTGAGGCTATAGCATCTGGTGGCTGGAGGCTGGGTATGCTCCCCAACTCTCCACAATGCACGAGGCAACCTCGTGCTCAAAGAATCATTCTGCCCACTAGACCCACAGGGCTGAGGGGGAGAAACCCTGCCCCAGACCAGTGCAGCCCAATGTGAATAGGACGCAGCCAAGCACAGAGCTCACAACTGCCCAGCAGCCACATTAAACAGGTGAAAGGTGAAAACCACTTCAACAATGTATTTAGTTCAACCCAACATTCCCAAAATGTTATTATTTCAACAATAAACAATATTAAATTATTCATGCCATAATTCACATTTCCTTTTTTTTTTCATATAAAGACTTGAAAATCTACCCACAGCACATCTCAATTGCACTAGCCCACACACTTTTCCAGTGCTTGGTTGGCACATGGGCCTTGTGGCCACCACAGCACAGAGACAACCTCAGCAACGGAGGAGTCTGAAAGGCCAGTCTCTGACGGTGGCCCTGTGCACATGCTTTGCCTCCTGCATAGAGACAGGCCAGAAGCCAGGTGGTGCAGACCGGGGTATCTGACAGTGGAAGGCAGCTTAGAAGCAGCTACCACCCAGCCTCCCTCCCACGCGGTGAGATAACTGTCCTGTTGAAGCCGAGCATCTGCACGTTTCTCGACAAAGGGCCAGATGATATGTATGTTCGGCCCTGTGGGCCACATGACCTCTCACAATCACTGAACTCTGCTGTTGTGGATGACAGTAGCCACTGACAACATGCAAATGAATGGACGTGGCCGTGTTCCTAGAAAACTTTATTTGCAAAATGCAGCCCATGGGAAGGGGTTTGTTGACTTTTGTTTTTTTTTTTTCTTTTTAATTGGTAAACTCTGTGTGGCTCAGATCCCTGAGAATTTCAACCAAGGATGGGGTCGCCATTTCCAGGGCTGCCTCTGACCTTGAGGGTAGGATGAAGAGGGTGAAACCACTTTGCCACTCCCCACTATCAAAAAAATTTGCACTGAGTAGGGCTGAGAGGCACAGGCTCTGGAGTCAGATGACCTGTGTCCAAAGCCCAGCCATGCCCAAAACCAGCTGTGTGACCTTGGATCTGTTGTTTTCCTCTTTGTGCCTCAGTTTTCTCCTCTGCATAACAGGGGGATGGCAATGACATCCTGCCTGGGAGGGCTATGCTGGGGATGAAATGAATGAAGACAGAGTGCAGATGTGGCACTCAGTGAGGACACCGGTGACTGTGACCTGAGCATCTGCCAAGGACTGGGCCTGCACCTTGCAACTAGGCATCTCCACATCATCACTCTGAGCCCTCAGAATGCGACCGTGGGTTGAGGGTGCTGTTACCCTGATCCCTAGACAAGGAAAAGACACCTAACAGGAAGGATCATGGGGTGTCCCACAGCGCAGAGCAGAATACTGCAATGGGTCTTTTCTTGGAACCAGTGGTTATCTATCAGGGGCAATTTTGCACCCCCTGCCCAACTACAGGACACATGGTGATGTCTGGGACATTTCTTGTCACAACTTGGAGGAACATGAAAGGTTTGCTACTTGGTATCCAGGGGTGGAGTCCAGGGACGCTGCTCTGCATCCTCCCAAGCACAGGACAACCTGTCCTATGAAGGAAACCTCCAGCCATCACATCAGCGATGCTCAGGTGGAGGAGCCCTGCCCTAAGTACCCTGCTTCATCAGGGTTTCCTCAAAGGCAGACAAGGACCCCAGGGCCAGTCGAGTATTTGGGAGGTGCTCCTAAGAAGCAGGGGTAGCGGGGAGGTGAAGTGAGACAGGGTAGGAAAGACCAAGAGTACAGGGCTACTGCCAAGCGGGTTGCCATGAGTGGCAACTGTGCCTAAGCTCCTTAGGGAACCCTGAGGGGCTCTGCAAAGCATGGATGTGTCGGAGCTTGCTCACCTGGGAGCGAGGGGGCTGGAGTACCTAAACACACACCAGGTCAGCCACGGGCTGGGGATGCTCCAGGGGGTTGCTGATTCCCACTTCCAACATGCCTCTCTCATGGGAGAAGGGACCTTGGTGCAGAGAAACCTTTCAGGCAAAGAGACATGGAGAAGGGGAGCTGGCAATCGAACAACCTGCCCAGCGTGGGAAGTGCCGAGGACTGAGGGTGGGCCTCTGTTTCTCGGGCCACACTGATCCCCAGCCGGATAACAGGGATCTCCCAGCCTGGCTCCCAGCAGGAGTGTGCAAAGTCTTTGTTGGGTGAGAATCTGCAGAAAGCATTTCCTGGGAAGAGCTGTAGGAGATCTGGCCTCCCTGATCAGGGCTCACCAGTGGGAGCTGCGATGCACGTTGGTCTTCAGGGTGGGAGCCCAGGTTCTTGGGAAAGGGAACAGAAGCCAGCTCCGCATACTGGGGGGACGTCACTCGCACAGATGGAGCCTTCTCAGCACTCGGCCAGAACAGCCTTGGTGTAGGGCCAGGGCTAACGAGAGGCCTGGGGAGCTGGGAAGGCTCCATGGCCGGATGCTGGGCAGCAACAGCCATGGTAATGGCTCTGTAATGCCTGGGTGAGGGGGAAACACAAGGCTTGCCTCCTAACTGGCCGTGAAAGAACATCACAGGTGAAAACACAGGTAACCCAGGAGACATAACACCTGACTGCCGAGCCTGCCGCACGCCCCAGGTGGTGCCTGGCCAGACCAGAGCCAGGGCAGCAAGGGGCCTGGCTCCACAAGCCCACCCTGCCAGGGAGAGCATCTGTCTGCCATCCACAGAGCCTCTCACAGCTCAGCACATGGTCAGTTATGCAAAGGGAGGCTCAGGGCCAGGGGCCATTAATGGAACCAACGTCACTGCAGAGGGTCAAACAAACAAGCTTAACAGGAAAGCAGCTGTGATTCAATACTGGTTCAACAGCCGCCCAAGAGGACCACCTGGGTGCCAGGCCCCCTGCTGAGTGAGTGCTGTTCAAAGGCTCACTCATGGTACTTGCACAGCACCCCACGATCATGGGGGGCTGACACTGGGGAGCCTCTCTTCACAGCAGTCACTGTGCAGACAGCAGGACATCTGCTGTCCTCTGGGCAGCCTCCTGGGGCTTTCTTACTCCACTCACTGAGGGCTCCTGTGTGCAGGACCCACCCCACATGCTGCACTCTGTCACCTCCTCATCTCCTGGAAGCTTTAGTTTGAAGTAAAACATTAACTAGACGTGTGCAAGGGCAGCTAACATTCCAGAGGCTTTTAGTGCCAAATGCAGGATCTTGACTAATCCTCCCAGCAACCCTGGGAAACAGGGGCCACACACATCACCGCCTTACAGATGAGGAAATCGAGGCACAGAGGGGTGGAGTGACCGCCCAGGTTCAGCTGGGATTCCAGAGCCCACGCCACTGTCACTACCCCGTGTTGCTTCCTGTCTGGTGACATCTTTATGAGCCAGGTGGAGGGTGGTTATTGGTTCTCATGTTTGGGCTGAGGCTGAGGCTGCCAAGATCCCAGGTCCCCTGCCAGACCTCCCGTCTTCTCGTTCCAAAAACCTGGGTTCATTTTCAGGCTCAGTGAGCAGGTGAATCCCCAAGGTCTAGGAACGGGGCAGCTTACCAAATTCAGACTGTGTGCCGGGGTAGATGATCCGGAACACGTAATCTGTGGCCTCCTCATCTTCCTTGTCTGAAGACGTGGACTCGGAGGAACCTTGAGGGCTTCGCTTGCGCAGCTTGGGGAACACTTTGCCCTGAAAGGACACGTCCCATTGCAAGGACACCCCTTCCCCAAACCTGCACAGCCCGAGGGGTCTTGGTGGGGCATGCGCAAGTCCATGAAGTCACATGAGGGCTCACAGGCAGGGAAGACCTCCCCAGCCTCCCCAATGCCCCATGGCCTCTCACCTTTCCCCGCTGGGACCAGAGAGGCGGGTCCAGCTGCCCATGGGGGAGCAGCCCGTTCTCCAGGCAGGAGAGGAATTGCAGGAGGTGCCCGCCCTTGGGGAAGCGGAAGGGCGGCCTCTGGATCCCGTCCTGGCTGACCAACACCACTGTCCCGCCACTGTCCACTGCCACCGTGACCAGCAGAAAAGACCCAGGGGAAGTCACTATGAGGCATGGTGACAGGACCCCCGACTCTGCAAACACATGTCCCCAGAGGTGCCAAGCCAGACCCAGGAGTCTGAGGCTCTGGGTCAGACCTGGGCAAAAGGTCAGGGCAGGTTGTACCTCTCCCCACTTGTTCTACCCACAATCCACCTGGCTGGGGGACGACAGGACAAGGTCAGGGACAGTGTGGTTGGGTCTCCCTAAAGCTACCCACCAAAGGAGAAGACGCCCTGAAACCCACACTCGCCAAGAATCTGCTGCCAATCCACGGACTTACTGTGGATGGGGTCTCCGATTTCACCCCCTCGCAGGCCCCTAGCTGACCATCTGCTGCATAGCAGAGGGACAACCCCGAACCGTCCTGCCTGACACTCACAGTGTCCCCAGGAGGCCCATCTCCTATGGCCTATTTTGAAAGTGAAACCCAGGCTCAAAGAGGGTCAGTAACTTCCTCAAGGTCACACAGATCTGCACCCAGGTCCGTCTTGTTCATGACTTGGGCAGCAGTGCTGCGTGCCTCGGGAGACACAGGCCACTTGCTTTCTGAAGCACGGTGGCCACCTGCTTCTTCTGACTGTAGCTTCTTCCGACTTTAAACAACCCCTGCAGAGCACTGACTCTGGAGTCACGAGACCTGGTTCGAGGCCAGGCTCCGGAGCTTACAGGCCACGTGGCTTTGTGTCAAGTGGCTTCTTCACTTCTAAAATGGGAGCACACCTATCACTGGGTTGTCGTGACAACTAAATAACAGGCCTTGTCATTTTACCCAGGCTCAGAGAGGTATGGTCGCTTGCTTGAGGTTGCACAGGTAAGAGGCTGTCCCACCACCTTGCCTCATGATGTGAATGAACAATCAGAGCTGGAGGCAGGCAGGGGACCCAAGAGGAATGCCAGCCAGTGCCCTGCTGGCCTGTGGTCCCTACCTTGCTGGTGACAGTGCAGGTAGACAATCTCCTCCAAGCGGATAGTCATGGCATAGTCCCAGTAGACACTGGAGGGGAGAGAGGGCCAAGCTTGGAGGAAGACCACTTACCGCATGGTGGGCAGGGGCTTTGGGAGTCAGGGGATCTCCCCCGAGCTCCTCCCTTCTCACGGGGACTGCTCATCCCCAACTTCTGTATTCCAGCCTGCCCACACTTTCTCCTTTTCTTTTGGGTCTAGAACCTCAATTATGGAGGGAAGAGCCCTCCCCAGCCCATGTGGCCCAAGGAAGCTGAGCCCACCCACTCTCTACCCAGTGACTCCAGCAGTGATCACCTGACCTAGACCTGGCCAATCAGCATGTTCCACTTCCTAGTGACAGTGACTGGCACAGGATGACCCCACAACCCAAGAAGAACCAGTGAGACCCAAGGATCCAAGTTACATCAGAATCACTGCCTCTAGCCGGAGTTGTTAGGAATAATGCTGCAATGGACATCGACGTACAAGTTGTGTTCAGACAAAAGTTATCCCGCTCCTGGTTAGATCCCTAGGCACGGAGCTGCTGGGGCCTCTGGTAAGGGGGTGGCAGACGAACCTGCCCAATGGCAAAGCGTGTCTCCCACTTACACTGCTCCACACAGCAGGGCAGGGGCCGGAGTCAAGTCCAGCCTGACTCCAGAGCCTGACATTTCTCCTCTTCTAACACTAAGAAACCCAGCTGGGGAGTTTTGACCATGGTTGTGCAAGAGGAGGTGATGGCTAGGAAAAGACAGAGTGCTCCTGTGCTTTCCAGACAAGGACCATCCCCTTTATTGTCATTGCCTCTTGGTCCCAAAGGGGATGCTGAAGCCCCTGCTCACCTCCCTTCCCCACACTCTAACTTCATGTTCCTGATTCCTGCCTGTTTCTCTCTTCCACTGAGGCCCAGGCTCTGGGTGAGAGCCGGGGCCTCTCTACTACTAACAGAGTAGCTGGGGTTCAGAGCTCAGGAAGGTGGAGGTCCCCAAGCTCAGGATGGTGACCTTGAAGGTCCAGATTCAGTGGGAACTCAAGGTGTCAGCACCTCGTTGTGCCTGTTCACAGAGGAAAAGATGATGTGGAAACGTGGAGGCCCTGAGGGTGGGAGCAGGAGCAGGTGGGTGAGGAGCTGGTCCAGTGCCTTCTCCAAACACCGCATCACAGGTTCCTGCCCACACACTCCTGGGCCTCAGTCCAAGTCATGAGCAGGTCCTGGGGCTGTTCAGAGCTTTGATGTTAGGAAGCCACACTTTGCAATTTGAGCAGCACTTATTAGACCCTCGGGGAATCTCCTGAATCCTGGGGAGACCATCTTGTCCAACTCCCTCCCTAGAGAGAAGGGGGAAACTGAGACTCAGAGAGGGGGAGTGTCACACTCTGGGTCAACCAGCAAGTGATGGCTGAGCAAGGACCTTTATTTATGTCAACTTGGTTATTTGTTTTCTTCCCCAGGATAATGTGAGCTCTGGAAAAGAAAGACTGAGTCATATTCCCTGTGTCTAGCACAGTGCCTGGCAGGAAGTGTGGCTCAGTGAATGTTTAATGAGTAGATTGTCTCAGCACCTACTGTGTGCAGCGATCTGTGGCTGGTGTCAGGAATCAGCTGTGAGCAAGGCAGGGGCCCTGTCTTCAAGGACTTGAGGTTGGAGGGTGAGGCAGTGGACAAAGGAGTGTGCACAGGCTGGTCATGTGACTACAGTGTGGCAAGTGCCAGGAAGGAGGTCGGGGCTGGTGTGAGCCACCTCAGCTGGGAGGCCAGGGAAAGCCCAATTCCAAGGTTCAAGGTGAAGAGGCAAGTTCCAGGCCCAGGGCCTCTCCTCAGCCCCTACCCTGTTCTTCATTAGAAACTCCAGAGTCTGGCAGGGACAGTTACCCAGCCCAGCTGACCACCTCTGAGGACAGGTGGTGATCTCTGAGCAGGAAGTGACCAGCCGAGAAAATGCTACGAATCACCCCAAGACCTAATGTGGACCACACAGGGCTTGATAGAAAGTAGAACACAACAGTATCTGGGAAGCTGAAGCCTTCCGAGCCTCGGTTGGGGGCCATGCTCAGCGCTCAGCACAGCCGCCTGCAGCCAACCTCGAGGGTGGGGAGTTTTACCAAGTGCAGTTTTGGCCGTGTTTCTTGAAATGAGTCCTTTTTTTTTTTTTTAAAGATATATTTAAAAATGCATATGAAATCCTATGTCGTCTGCAAGCTTCTTCAGAATAACCTGCAGGGGTAGGGGACGACTGGTGGTCAAGAGGGCTGGGGCATGGGAACATGTGTCATGACTTTTTTTTTTTTTAAGTTGTCAATGGACTTTTTATTTTTTTATGTGGTGTTGAGAATAGAACCCAGTGCTTCACGCATGCTAGGCAAGCACTCTACCACTGAGCTACATCCCCAGCTTGTCATGACTATTTTTATGTTAAAAGTGCTTCACCATAAAAATGCTTTCTTAAGAAAATGAAAAAGAAAACATAGAATCCTAGGGCTGGGGTTGTGACTCACTGGGCTTGCCCAGCACAGGTGAGGCCCTGGGTTTGATCCTCAGCACCACATAAAATAAATAAATAAATAAAATAAAGCTTAAATTAAAAAAAAATCTGATGTGGATTCAGAACAGCCCAAATCACTGCTTCTCCTCCCCACCAGCAGCCGAGACTCCTGAGGCTGGAATGACCGGCTGGCCGCCTGAGCCCATGGCTGCCCTTTGCTCGTCATTGCAGGAGGGAGCTGGTTGGGTGGTTCTTTCCAGTCTGACTCCAGGGTCACTGCAGGGTTGTGTGGTTGTATGTATCATGGATATGTGAGACGGCTCCAGGGACCAGAAACCCTGTAACTACTCACAACCCCTTCCATGGAGTGAGGAGAAAGGGTGGGTGGAGTCTGAGGTCATCTTGCATTTGCAGGCCCTGGGGGTCTTTGGAAAGCTGTCCCTCTCTGGGTGGTGTTCAAGGGCAATGGCTAACCCGCAGCCCTAACCCTCTTCTCTTCATCCTCCTGAGTCTCTGAGTTACCCTTAAGGCCACAGCTGCAGGGAGGCTGGCCAGGTCACCATAACAACCGGGCTGAGTGGCAGACAGGGCAGGGTGTACAGTTCTATTCCCCAGGAGGGGCATCTCCCTGTGCCAAGGAGAGTTGATGGACTCAGGGGACGCACCATGGCCCCAGTGTCCTACCTCTTTTCATAGTCCAGGTCCCCCATGGACCCGTTCATTAGCTGGTTGGGTGTCCACTTCAAGGTCATGATGTCAGCTGTCTGGTGCAGGGACAGGTATCCAGGTACAGCCTCCATGTCATCCCTCTGCAGAGAGACAAGAGCTCACGGCTGGCCATGCTGATGGAATGCATATGGACGAAGGCCCTGACCACTGGACTCCAGGAGGCAGAGAACCAGGTTACCTGAGAAGCTGAGGTTACCTGAGCATGGGTGGCCATGCTCAGCAAAGCCACCTGAAGCCAACCTTATGGGTGGGGGAGTCCTACTAAGTGCAGCTTGAAAGCTGCCCATCCTGACACTGTCACATTCTCCCTCCTGAGGCCTACAGGGCTTAGAACCAGGAAGGAGGCTCTGTCCCTCTTAACATCACCCTTTTCAAACCAAGGCATTTATCTGGGCCAATCTTAAGGGAGCAAGGGGTGGCAGCTGAGCTTTGTGACCCATTTCCCAGAAACCTGCTCCCAATTCAAGTAGCCCCAGCACACTCCAGGCCAGCAGTCAGATGCTCCACCTTCCCAGACTTGCCCACAGGACTTCTTACCTGCTTTATTTTATCCAAGTAGGAGGGATGCGGCAACATCCCTCAGATGTGAAGGAGGCAGCCCCTGCACCAAATTGACCTCAACGACAGGCAGAGCCCCATCACTGTTTACTGAGCACCAAGTGAGTAGGGAGCACGGCTCAGTCCTCACACAGCCTCAGCTGAGCCGCGTGCCCCATGGAGGGGCTGCATCCCATCAATCCCAAGATGCACGTTCTGCTCCTTTCACATTTTAACCTCCCTAAAATGGGGACATGTCTCATCCTGGCTAAGAGCTCACAATCGTGATGCAGAGGTGACTGCCTGAACTCACGCGGGTTGGTGAGAGCTGTTCACGCTGTCCTCACTTCGACTGAGTTTTGTGCAGTTATGACAGTGCATGGGCAGGAGAGCTGCTATTTCAAATGCCGTCAGAGAGAGCAGCCTGTGATCCAGCTCTGGATTGAAAAAAGTCCCTGTGACACTGAGAAGCTGGGAACAGAGCAGCGGGGTACTAACGTGATACTGGTGAAGCAGGCACATTATCCACCCCTGCAGGGAAGCCTGCAATTCCAGATGTCCTTGGAAAACAGCAAGTAAGTGCTTAGTGGGACATCAACCCATCCCAGAGATGAGAACGCAGGTTTGTGAAGAAATGCTGCACCTTCTCAGCTCATGGGTCAGGGGGCAAAACATTTTTTGTGTAAAGAAATAGAACAGTTTTGGCTTTGTGAGACACAGTCTGGGCTGCAACCTAACTCTGCAACCATAGCCTGAAACTGTACTAGATAACACATAAACTAATGGTCATGGCTGTGTTTCAATAAAACTTTAGTTATAAAAACAGGTGGAGGGCCACGTTGGGCTCATGGATTTGTTGTTCAATTCTCCTGATGGGACAGAGGGCAGCATGTGGAAAAATTAGGGTATCAATGATTCTTAGTCAAAAGTGATGCAGGAGATTAAACTCTGGACTATGAAGACTAGGAATATCTTAAGTAATGTACTTTAGTTACATTTTCTCGTGTGTGTACTTGGGAGAGTGGTGTATGATTAAAAGACAAAAAAACCTATGTTGATTAGTCTCAAAGACCTGATTCATAATGGATAAGGGGAAATTGTGTAGTGAAAAAGTCCCAAACGTAATCCAAATAGTATTTCAGAAAAGAAGGCGCATCTTGAAACCATGGCTTCTTGTACTTGAGCAAACAGCGTCCTGTGCCCATGCTGAGGCAGACACTGTGGCTCAGAGGGAGAAGGGGTTGCCCAGGCTCACCCAGTGGTTGAAACTGTGCCCACACATCTGGGGTGGCTGATAGTTCATAGAGCTGTCCCCAAGAGCCCAGACACCATACTGACCCTGTGACTCAATGGCCCTGGAGAGGGACAGCCATGGAGACACTGCACAAGGGCAGGAGCTGCATGAGCCCCACTCTCCCCACATCACTGGAGCCTGGGCAGCCCCTGGGGCACAGAAGGTGGCTGATGAATGGCACCAGGTGGCCTGAATTCAAATCATAATTATGTCCCCTAATTCACCTTATGGGGCTCAGTATTAGGATGGGGGAATGGGTGGATGTAAAGATGGGTAGATAAAAGGGTGGGTGGGTATGAATAAAAACAGGCGGGTGAACACAAGGTGGGCGTATGCCAGGATGGAAACAGTGCCATAGAGGACAGAAGAGAACTGACTGGACAGCAAGCTAGAGATACTGGCAATGGATGCAAGAATGGATGGATGGATGGGTGGCTGAGTGACGGATGGATGAGCAGGAGGGAAATCCTCCTCCGTAACCTAGAGCCAGATCTCAGAGCAAGATCTGGGCCCCCGCTGAACACTCACCGGCTGCACCAGCACGTTGTTCTTGCCATAGAGCAGGGTGGCTCTGGAGTTCTGGTGCAGGGACTCCACGTAGTCACGGGCAGAGAAGGATGGCCGGTCGTCCATGCTTCCGCTTGAGTGCCTCTTCTGGATCTGTAGTGTGATGGCAGACAGACAGATGACCCTGGAGTGACCTTCAGGACCTCTCCCTGTTCCCTGCCCCAAGTCCCTTCCACAGCCCCACTGCCCACCCCACTCACACAGAGGGCTGGCCGCTTGCTGGGCGAGTCCTGCCGCAGGTGTGAGCTGTGGATGCGATGCCTCTGCACCAGCTCGTCAGCTGAGGGGTCGGTCCAGAAGTGATCCGCCGTCTTCATCTTGGTGTACTCCAGGGCACAGGGCCCCACTGCAGAGCACACGGGGCTGGGAACCTGCGGCCCAGAGAGCCGTCCTCCCTCCCAACTACTACAGGTCACTACCCTCCCCTCCAGCCAGCTAGGATCCCCCAGAGTCCTGCAACCAAACACCAGAATGAGGCCCTGGGAACCATGGGAAGCGACTGGTTTTGATGGAATAGGCTGGATAGGGGTGAGGGGGCCCCAGGAGGCACCCCTGAGACCCAGGACCAGATGGAACTCAGAGAACCAGAGCACATACCCAACAAGGATGCAAGGATGGGGCCGTCCACGGGGTCCACCAGAAGAGCTTCCTTCTCATAGTATTTACTAGAAGAGGAAAGGACACGTGGGTTTGGATGGAGGTCGGCAGAGGACCACGACTGACAACTTGGTTGGATCCTGTGTTGCCCACTCACTGCGAGAGCTTCAGATGCCCCATGTGCAAAATGGGGACCAGCATAATATATGTCACAGGGCTGCTGGAAGGACTTTTGAGCAAAACATTAGGTGAACAGTATGCAGGTGGAGTTTGGTGTGCACCTGCTTAACCACACTGTGCAGACAAAGGCCGTGCCCACAGGCTTCCCTGCTCTCATGACTAAGGCTGAAAATGCTGGCCTGAGATGCTCAGAAAAGACCCCTGAAATCCAGCTCTGCAAAGTACCATGGGACACCATCAATACAAGGATGGTGACGAATGTTTCTGCATTTGTTTGCTTGTGTGACGTATGCTGTCATGGTTTCCGGTTCCCTGAAAACTCATGCAACCTGAAAACCAACAGAACTTCAAAGTTGGAAAGGACCTTGTTTTGGCCTCCCAAGGATGTTGGGTTCAGAGAGGGTAAGTGATTTGCCAGAGGTGACACAGGCCTGGTCACTCCTTTGCAGGCCTATGCAGGCTTGGGTGACATCCAGCTGGCTTGGCCCTTGCTAGCACACAGCAGGGGGTGGCGCACACAGGATCTGGAGTCAGACAGACTGCATGGGAGCCCAGCTCAGCCTTTCCACCTTGCTGTGGCTCCCTAGGAAGAAACCCAAGATCCCTTCACCCTGCCCCAAATCAGAAGCCCCTGAACTAGTATTAAATATCCAAATCCTCCAGAATTTTTAAGCTAGGCTTGCTCAGGGTTGAACATCCAAGAGGGACTTTTAAAATCACTTTCAAACCTACTTCATTGTCAAAGAAAAAGACAGGCACTCTGTACACGAGGGTGCAATTCCCAAAACGGGCAGCAGGTGGAGGCAGAGCACACACACGCATCTGGCCTTTCCCTCTCACCTGCTGTTTTCCACAAGGTAATGCACAATTTTGTCCAGGACCTTCTCGAACAAGGCAGTGCGGATCCACAGGTGCTTGATGGCGAGCGGCGACAGGTTGGGCAGCTTTGGCAGCTTCCTAGCATTTTCCTGGAGGCCCTGGATCTGGTTCCTCCTTTAAGACCAATAGGGAAGAAGAGATACAGAAAAGGAAATCCATAGGACCAATATGCAAACAGGAAAATGCTCATTCTCTCTAGAAAATGAAGGAATGGCAGCTAAGCAAGAGCCCACAGTGCTCCAAGCCAGTGGGTCAAATGTCAAAAAATTAATAATACACAGTGAGCGTGGAGATGTGGCTAGACAGAGGGTTTCAGATACTGCTGACAGGCGAGCCAGGCTCTGGCCTCCCTTGCTCCTTCCCTCTCTCTCCTGGAATGAAAATCTGACCAAGAGTCTTGGACTATAGATCCTTCAGAGGCTCCCCAGGGCCCCTGCAAAGAAACGTCTTCCCACGACTGGCAGGCTCCATGACCTCCCCCCACTTCTCCAGCAGCCCCTTACTCTACCCGCTCACTCCATGATTCACACAGAACCGCGAGCAGACTCCTGAGGCTGCCAGGCTCTCTGGAGCCTTCCACAGGCTGATGCTGCTTCCCGTTTTCCTCCTTGCCCCATTCCTGGGAGGAGCCCTTCTCACCCTCTGGGTCCCAGCAAGGCCATCTCCTACAGGAAGCCCTCTCGAACCAGACAAAGCTGTTCTCTGCCCCGTAAGCCTGCTCCGTGTTCTGTCTCCCCCTCCATGCTGTGATCGTAAGAATATGAACTAAGCAATTCAACTTTAAAAAAATAAAGTACTTGCTGAGAGTTGACCACGTGGCAAGCATGGGACCCCTTCGTGTCTGTACCTTGGGGCCTAGCACGGTGCCTGGTGTACAGGGGATGCTCAGTGACCGAGTTCATGAACGAGTGATCGTACAAGTGAATGAATGGTTCTCCCTTACTGCCTGGCAAGGGCACCTCTGATCCCTCCCTAGGGAGTCAGTCCCACACTGTGAAAGGCCCTGGATATCCAGCTCCTTAGGAAGTTATCTAGAAACACCTAGGAGTTCAGCAGATGAACTGGAAGGAACCTAGAGACCACGTGGCTAAGAAGTCCAAATGGGAGCTGGTGAATCCAGATTCAGCCCTCTGCCCACCATACGGTTCTGGAGCAGCCCTGGGCAGGCAGGGCCTGCAGGGCAAGAGAACAGGGGGCTCTTTCTCACTCAGTGGAGTGGAGTGATCAGCCTATGAAATGATGGCAAATGCAGGACACACTAGAGTTTGGATCTGAAATGTCCCCAGAGGTCCATGTGTCAAAAGCTTCGTGCTCAGCTTGGTGCTCCTGGGGGGTGGGGAACCTTTAGTGGGGTGCTGGTGGAAAGTGTTAGATTACTGGGGGAGTACCCTCAAATGGCACTGTGGGATGTGGGTCTCCTCCTCCTCTTTAGAAAAACAATTTTTTTGCATCCTGGCCATAAGGTGAACAGTTGCCACGCCACTGGCCAATATGGGGCCAATTGGTCATCAAACAAAACCTCCAAAACTTGGAGCCAAAGTCAACCTTCCCTCTTTTTAAGTCGATCATCTGAGGTATTCTGTTGTAGTAACAGAGAGCTGACAGACACTGGGTATGTCTGCCTCTCCCCTTCCCTTCCCCTGCCTGTGACAGACATGGCCAATCAATCCACACACACTTTCCCATGATGCCCAACCTCAGCTTCAGAATCCCTCACTACACAGTCTCTGGGAGCCACTGGCAGTAGCTGGACTTGAAACCTATTTGCCATCCCAGTGGGGCTTTGGCTCTGTATTCATTGACTGTGGCCACAGAGGCCACGTAGCACAATCAGTCCATAAACCTCCCCACTCACAAACCAGGCACCATGACAGGTGAGTGACACCCCTCCCCTTCAGTGCTGCCTCCAAGAGGGTTGATCACAGGCTCCAGCAGCTGGTCCATG
This sequence comes from Glaucomys volans, assembly GCA_020662805.1. Taxonomy (NCBI): domain Eukaryota; kingdom Metazoa; phylum Chordata; class Mammalia; order Rodentia; family Sciuridae; genus Glaucomys; species Glaucomys volans. The sequence continues at coordinate 46,217 of JAJEJO010000723.1, read as the reverse complement.
CAGACAGAGCACACTGATCCTCACGCTCTGCTCTGAGAACAGGGTGTGGTCCCAGCACCAGCTGTCTCATGGGCACGCTCCAGGTGCTAGACACTGCCCCAGATGCTGGGGACATAACACCGTGACACAGATGTGGCACTCAGAGAGATAACAATCAAATTAACAATAAAACAAGGAACAGCTAATTCCTGATGGCAAGAACAAGTGTGAAGAAAGCAAACAGGTGGTGTGAAAGGAAGGTGGGGTGAGGGCTGGCAGTGACTGCTGGGGAAGTCTGAATGATGACAAGGAACCAGCCATGGAAGATCAAGCAGGAGAACCTGCTAGAGGTACAGCATGTGCCAAGGCCCTGAGGTGGAAGAGGCTGGCAAATCTGGGAGCAGAGAGTGTGCCAGGGGCCGTGGACGCCTGCAAGGCCTGGGGAGGGTTGGAACTACCCTCCAGGGGCCTGTCCAGCCTGGTACCCACACTCACATGCTCTCGATCAGCTGCTCCAAGTCTTGGACTTTGCGGCTCAGCTCCTCGGCTGGCGGAAAGCTCTTGCCCACCTTCATGAAGAGAGCTGCAATCTTGTTGCTGCGCAGGAAGCCAGCCGCCCGCCGCCGCAGCCCGTGCAGGACACAGGCCTCCACTGCAGCTGTGGGGACACGGTGGGCAGCACTGACTCTCCTGTCCATGTTCCCAGCACCCAGCATGGCTCTGAGCTTCAGTCAGACACAGGCTCCTTGGACAGCCAGTCCCCAGCATCACCTCCTCCAGCCGGCATTATAGGAAACACACGTATGCCCCACCCGGCTGGCGTCACCGTCTAATGAAGCAAGGGAGCTTAGTGGACAACCCACAGTCGGGGCTAAGGCTGGACCACCTCCATGCAGGTCCTCTGCCAGCCATTAACCAGCTGTGTGACTGGGCAACGCCTTCCCCTCGGGGCCTCGGCTTCCTCACCTGGAAAGGGCAGTAGTGTGAGCATCAGCCTCAGAGATGCTGTTAGGAGAGGCGAGAAGGATGCACAGGAAGTACTCAGCAGAGCCAGGCACACAGGGGGTGCTTTTTGAGTGCCAGCTTCTACCTCCTCTTTCAGAGGGAGAGAGATGGGCACAGGACTGCCAGCCTCTACCTGGGCCGTCACCGTCACCATCATCACCATCACCATCACCACCATCGATACTGTGACCGTAGCACAGCTAACCTCCATGGGAATCCATTAATCTCTGCCATGGCCAGGGAAGAAAGGAAAACTGCCTCCACTTCTCAGATGTGGACACTGAGGATCAGAGAGGTGAACTGAATTGCTCAAGGGCACCCAGCAAGTGAGCCACAGAGTCAGGATTCAAACCCAGTCTGAGTTCAAGTGCCATAAGTCACAAGGATGAGAATTTCCTAGCAATCTCCCCACTCTGGCCCTGCCCAGCTCTCCTCAGGACAGGACACCTGGGTTAAGTAGCCTGGCTTCTACATTAACTCACTGTGTGACCTCAGGCACACTGCTTTCCCTCTCTGGGCTGAAGTTAGCCATTCTGGGAAACAGACCCTGGGCAGGCCATTCTGACAGCCTCTTTCTTACTCCTGGTCCTTCTAGGAGCCCTTCATCTGCTCACCTTCTCCTGCACAGGTATGCAGCAGGTACCTCATTAATGCTTACTGAAAAACTGAGTAAGTAACAGCAGCTACTCCTTATTGGGCACCTGCTGGGTGTCAGATAACTGTCGAAGTTTACCTCACCTAACTCTCGGGACAAAACCCAAGAAGGAAGAGCTCTGGTGACTCAGGCAGGGTGTGGGGCTCGGGAGAGGAGGGGCTGCTGGCTTGTCTGTCTGAGTCCAAATCACACTGTCCGCTCTGCTTATGCTTTAAAATATTCTGGGTGAAACTCTTTTTACAATCTGAATCTTAACTTATAAGTATGACATTTTCCATGTGTTTACATGAAACAAGTGAACCATCTCTTCAGGCTCTGTGGACAGTGTTCTCTTCTTTCTGACAAAGGCTCCTGAGGAGACTGGATATTAAAAGCAACCTCCGTGAGACTCTTCAGGCCTCGGTGACAGCCTCTGGCTCCTCTCACACGGAAACTCTCACACGGTCAGAGCTGGAGAGCTGTTACAGATCTTCTCCTCACTCCCTACTTCTCTACGGCTTTTGGCAAGTCTTGACATGGACATGTGTGTTTTTTATTTGCAAATAAAAATGTCCAGGAGAAAGTTAATAACTATGTAACTATGATAAAATAGAAATATTCTATGTAACCATAATATTCCCACATACACATGTAGTTACACTCATGTACTTATGTACACATTTGTAAATACACATATTCACATACACACACATATAAATACCTGAGTGTGTCTGTATATTTAAATAAACATATTCCACTTGAAAAATAAGATCTTGCCCAAAGTCACCCAACAAGAGGAGGAATAGGTGGGATTTGAATCCAGGTCTGCCTGGGTGAAACGGGGGTGAACTGTGGCTCTGGCTCCCCGACATGAGCGTGCTCAGCATACTGTGGGCCACCGTGGTGCCCCAGCCATCTGTCTGGAGCAGGTGGGCTGGCCAGATGCCTCTGCTCAGGCCCTTCCCGGGGGTCAATGTCACAGGGAGGATGCTTTCACCACGAGACGCTCCCATATTAGATAGAGTTCTCGGGGAGGAACAGAAACACCCCCACTGTGTGTATGCACCAACCCTGAGCTGAGGGCTGACTTCAGATTCATGCAGAGCACCCATCCCTAACACAGCCAAAGCATAGCACGAACCTGGCAGTGCCGTTATTTCTGGAACCTTACGAGCAGAGCTGGTTTAGGGAGAGAAGTCTGAGTCATGCTCTGAGCCCCGGCCTGCTCCTCTGCTGACTGTCTGGCCATGGTCCCTTGGGATGTGTCAGCAGCAGCTCTTCATTCCCTGTCTTTAAAAAGTCCCCCTCCACCCTATCCCTGTACCTCACAAGTTCAAGGGCAGAGCAAGGAACTGGCATGGAGATCACTGCTCAGGTGTGGGGGTTGGTGTGAGCTGTGCCCACCTGGAGAGGAAGGTGATCCCCTAGCCTGCACCACGGCGACCTCCCCACTGGGGGCGGAAGTCACTGTCAACGGGTTTTCTCACTATTCTGTATTTCCAGGTTCTCCAATTGAGTCCCTTTAGGATCCAAAATTAACTTTGGAGTCACAAGACATGATGTGAGGAGTCTGGCTCAAAGATGTGCCTTTCCCAAGGCAGCTCCCAGAAAAAGAAACCACTTTCCAGGGCACAGGGGGGCAGGCTATTGACTCACCACAGAAGGAGATGATGTGGCTGCTGTCTTCGTGGACAAACTTGCGCGTGACAGCCTCTTCCATGATCTGCTTCACCTGCAAGGCAGATGGGGAGAGCAGTGCCACCAGGTGCAGCTCCCCAGAGGGCTGTGCTGCTCCCGGGGGCATTTCCAGGCTATCTGGGGCATTCTGGTAACTGTGTTCCTTCCACGTCCTCGTCACCTGTCTTCGGTGGGTCTGGGGCTTGGTAGCTACCTGCTTCCCACTTTAATTATCTGCATGGGCTTTTGCATGTGGGCTGCGGCTTCTCTCAGATGCCACACCAAATGTCCTCTCCTTCCCTGACCACATCCTGGCCCTTATCATGGCCCCATGGTCAGCATACTGACCACCCTTCCTGTTCTCTTTCTTGGCTTACTGTCTGCATCCTTCTTCCAGAATATAGGCTCTATAAGGGCAGAAACCTCCTCTCCTGTTTTTCACTGTGGTTGTAACCAGACAAAGTAGGTGCTCAATAAAAATCTCCATGAGGGAATGATTGGATGACTCAGGTAGGTAAATCAATCAGGAGGTGTGACATAGACAATCAGCCCTGGAATCCAGCACACCTTCGTTCAAATCTCTGCTCGGGCACCTACTGTAGGGGTCCGTGAACTCATTTTGGGAACTGGAGGCTCGGCAAGGGGAAGTACCTGCCTAGGCAGGTGGAGCTGGCCCAGAGAGGGACAAAAGTCCACCTCGGGTCCACAACCCAGGCTGTGGCCTTTTCTCACTGTACCTGCTCACTCAACAAGTATTTCCTGAGTTCCCCAAGGTGCCAAGCACAGGGGACAGTGTGGAAGGGCAGGCAGGCCTCAGCTTGTGGCTTCATTCGATTCTAGATCCCAGTCTGCTCAGAGTCACTATGGGACTTAAACAAAGCCCGTCTCCTCTGTGGCACTTGAGATTGAGGACGTCCAAAAAGACCACAAAGGCCTGCCCAGCTCCGAATCACTGGGCAGGGAGGTCTGGGTGGGGGAAGCAAAGTCCAGAACCACCCCAGCCAGTGGGTCCCTTCCCTGGGGTCTCTGCACTCACTCTAGGGCACATTCGTGCACCCGTCTGAGAGCAGTGCAGGCCCCACTGCCCACTCTCCCTGGGTGTCCCCTGGGGCTCAAGGCAGAGCTCAGGACCGGCTGTGTGCTGTGCTGGAACACAGGGGACACAGAGCCGGCCCACTGGACCCTGCCCCCATCCTGCCAGCACCAGCCCCCTGAAGAGCTCCTCCTCTCTGAGCTCAGTGAGCTCACGCTGGGCCTGGCCTGCAGCATTTCTCAGTGTGAAAATCTGGCCAGACCCTAGGGAGCTGGCCTGTTTCACAGATGTGAACACTGAGGCTTGGGGAGGGGAAGTGGCCCACCTCGTGTCACAGAGCTAGGAAGGGGCAAAGCTGGAATTCAAACTTAAGGGAGTTTTTCTATTATGGCTCCAGATGTCATATCCTGCCCTGTAGCTATTAGCTGTGTTACCTAGGCAAAGCCCATCGCCTCTCTGAACGCTGGCTGTTTTGTAATGGGAGCAAGGAACAAAGTACAGAACATCATGAGCTGAGCATGGAGCCTGGTACATAGTGAGCGTATGACAAATGTCACCTCTGCCTGGAGCCTCCCTTGCCTGCTATTACCATTGTTCTGGTCCTGGCTGGATGTCGCCTGTTCAGGACATTAAATTCCCTTGCTAGCATTCCCAGTGGCTGCATTTATAACAGTTGTCAGACTTCACTGCTTTGGTTGGCACCTACTCCCTGCCAGGTTCTCAACGCCATCAGGACAAGACTCTGTGACTCCCAGCTTTGCCCCTATGGCCACATGCACCCTGAGTTCTGGCACACAGTAGGTACTCAATAAATGGTGAATGTGCTGACTTTGCAAAAAATGTCTGCTGTGCCCTGCTGGCCTACTCTGTGTCACGGTCCAGCCTTCCCGCCTGGCTGGCAGTGTCAGTCATGGCTCTCAGGACCTGAGCTGACGTGGCTCCCACCCAAAGGCACAGACTCCAGCCCTTTCCAGTGACTGACCCTTCTCCAGTAGGGGGTTACCCTCCCACCAAGGTCCTCCTGTTCTTCAGAGGCAGCCATCTGCTGGTCATTCTCTGGAGCAGCTCTGACGCAGGCTCTGTCGCCTGTCTGTGTCCTTCGTCTTGGGCGGGCAGAGAGCAGCAGGCCCCATCTGCTCCATGTCCACAGAAGGAAGCAGTGAGCTTCCTCAGGATATGCCGCAAACCCCAGGCTCTCACTCAGAGCTCAGGGAGGAGGGAAGGAGGCGGCTTGGAAAGTTCTAGCTCAGACACCGTCTAGTGGGTGCCCTCAGGCTGCTGCTTACCACTCAGGTTTCAAAGATCCGCCCAACTCCCACTTTCTAGAATGCCACCTCCCTTCCTTCCCTGTCACTGCTCTTCCAAACCTGGGAATCTGATCCTGCAATCTGTCACTCTCCCCCCATGATGGGCTGAGTTGCATCATCCTCCCCACCACCAAATTCACATGTTGAAATCTTAACTCCTGGCAGCTCAGAACACGGCTGAGTTGGAAGATCTTCCAACCTGAGGTGACTGAGGTAAGATGAGGTCCTTAGGGTGGACTTAGTCTGAAATGATGGGTGTCCTCATAAGATGAGGTCACCAGGACACAGACACGCGTGCACACACACACAAGGAAGCCCAGCGCACACAAGGAGAAGGTGGCCACCTACACACCAAGGAGAAAGGTCCTGGGCAGATCCGTCTCTCACAGACCTCAGTAGGAACCAACCCTGCCAAACACTTGATCTCGGGATCTCCACCTCCAGAACTGAGGCAGGACATGCTCATTTGTTAAATGGTGCAGTCTGTAGGACATCTGCCGTCAGCGTCATTACCGCGGTCCTATACCCTCACTCCTGTGGCTGAGCCACTCATGGAGACACTTGGATCCAGCCCTGGAGGGTCAGGGGTGGCCTCCAGGCCTCCCTCCTTCCCAGGGTGGCCCACATCTGACCACGGATGTGTGTAGTGTATGAAGACCCAGCATCTTCACCCACCTCAGGACGGCTGTGACAAGCAGCCTCAGGGCCCTTCAGAGGGCCCCATGGGGCTTCCGCCGGGCTGGCATCAGGGCCCACTGTCCCTGTGGCTGACTTCCCCTCCCCAGTTGATCCCAAGAGTACACCTGTAACCCCTGCACTCTGAGCCCCACCTCGGCCAGGACTGCTGCACCACTGACGGGTCGGAACATGGGCCAGAGAGACGGGCGTAAGTGCTGCGAGCGGGGGTGTTCAAGGGAAGTTCAAGGCATGGACATAGCAGATCTGGAAGATGGAGGGGAAAGGGATGGTGCCACCCTGCCAGACCTGGCGGTTCCCATGGTGTGGCCCAATCTTTCTTTCCTGCCAAATCGCATCCCTCTCCCTCCCTGCACCCTGCTCACAGATGTGGAGAGCGTCAGGGAAGGAAGCAGACGGTCCTGCCTAGTCCCCTGAGTCCCAGGGTTGATGAGGGAGGCAGGCCAGCCTCTGCAGCACCGGGGAGACGCTCCGCTCCTGGCCCTGCCACGTCTGCCTCGGGTGGACCAGGTCAGAAACACAAGTTCCTGGGTCGCCCCCAGAACTACTGAACCCACACTCTGGGGTGTTTCTCAAGCCTTCCAGGTGATTCTCAGGAATGCCCAAATTGGTTTAGAGAATTAGAGCAGAAGAGGAAGAGGAGAGAGAGGGAACATGGAGGAGGAAGGGGAAGGGAAGAGGCTGAATCTGGAAGGAGTGGTCTCCAGCTTCCCTGGGGGAGGAAGGAATTCGGCAGCCAGGACTCTGCAGGGCCATCCCCACACAGCTGGCCTCCTTCTGGTAACTTCTCCCTCAACCCTTTTCAGCCCCAAGGGTGGTAACGGTTCCTGGAGCCCCACTGTCAGAACCCGTGTCCTTCCCCATCTTGTCGACGGACCTTCCATTAAAATTGCTGTCTCCTGCTGAGTTTGGGGGACCATCTGCTTCCTCTTGCACCCTGACTGTGTGCACACACTGTCTCAATCCAAAGCCTGCAGAGTAGAGAAGGCTGTTTCCAGCTGTGGATCTGGAAACTCAGGTTTAGCCCCTTCTCTGGGTCCCCAATCGGGAGGAGCCCAGGGTGGTCTGGATCCAAGCTTCTCACCTAGGAAGGATCCTGGGCTCCCAGCTATCAGTTAGGAGCTCTCACCGGAAGTTAGTAACCAGCTGACAGCCCGAGGCCAGGAGAGGAAATTAAAAAGGCTGGTGACTAGCACTGGGTGGATGCCTAGCATAGAAGGTGGCTGAGAGAAGAAAGGGGCTGCTGCCCACCCTGAGGGGAGGAGCCCACCCTGGGATGGACCAGAGCAGGGCCCACAGCCCGGGAGGAGGAAGATCCAGAATCCAGCTCGGCACCTTCTCCCCTAGGCTTGGACTTGGTGCACTTTGGAGGACAATGGATTAGAGGGCCCCAGGGTGGTCTGGGGGCAGTGACGGCCACAAGGCACCCTGGCTCACTGAGGCCTACTTGATTTTCTAAGCTTCACCCCAGGAATCCGACCACTGTCAGGGAGCACAGAGTAGGGGGTGGTGGCACTCTGGAGCCACCCAGACCTGCACCTGTACCCTAGCTCAGCCACTCCAGTCCAGCATGAGTGCAGCTGGGCCGTGCCCTGCTGGCACCTCAGGGGCTCTTCCATGAAGGGGAACTGTCCCCTCCCAGGGCTGCAGCAAACACTGCAGGAGGTGCATTATGGGAAACAGCAGGAAGGGCTTGCACACAGTAGGGGCTTTATGGCGATAGTGCTCACCACTCACTATTTCAGAGCATCCACTGTGTGCCAGGGACACTGTGTAAGCGCTGTTCTAATGAGGTTAGTTCTCAATTAGTCCACTATAGAGGTGGGGAAACTGAGGCACTGATTTTAAAAGAAGCCATACATGGTCACACAGAGGCAGCAGGGGGCAGCCCAAGGGCCTCATTCCAGTGGGTACCTTGTCCAGAGCAGAAAGCAAAGGCCATTTAGAACGAATGCTTTTATCACCCCCCCAACTTAGAGTAAGAGAGGTGGCTTACTGAGCACCTACTATGTGCCAGGTGCTTTGGAGAGAATGCCTTATTCAGTCCTCACAAGAGTGCTAATTATTATCCTCATTTTCAAGGTGCATAGATCTGGGGTAGCTCAGTGACAAAGCATGTGTTTAGCACCGAGAGGCCCTGGGTTCCATCCCCAGCATCAGAAGAAGTACAAGATGCAAAAACCAAGGCTCAGAGGGCTTATGCAAATTTCCCAAGGCACAGCCAGGAAAGGGCACAGCTGGGGCTTGAACCTAGGTCTTTGTGATGGTCTGACCTAGAGCTTCCTCTCCAGCCCACCCAGGACTGGGTCATCTCGAAATCCAAGATGCCTGGCAACCTGTGCAAAGGGACCTTCAGTCTCTCCAATTTGGGAAGCAAAAGAAACACTGAACTGTAAGTCAGAAGACTTGACATGGGGCTGCCTGGATGAGACTCTGCCAACCACACCCTGAAGGCCTCTTCCAGAAGAGGGGACCAAAGGTCAGAGTGGTCAGGAAGACCTTACTACCCTTCAGCATCCTTTCTACAAGGCCCTCCAACATCTGCTTGCTTCCTCCAGGGATGGGGAGGAACCAGCTCATGAGCATTCAGGACAGGTGTCAGGAAGCAGCTGAGAGAAGCAGGTGAGAGAAGCTGCAGTGTCACTGGCCCGGGGGCAGATCCCTGGCTACTCACTATCTGTGTGATTTGTGCACAATCCCAGCATCGTGTGGAGTCTGTCAAGTGATGTTACTGACAGCGGCAGCCTGACCTGTGGGAAGATGTGAGGCTGCACTGAGACCAGGGAGACACACAGGACCACCTGCAACCTACAAATGACAAACACATGTGCTTGAAAAGACATGGACTCCCGGGCTCACAGCCTGGCCCACACGAGGTGCTCATGAGTGAATGCTAACTGCGGGGACACTGTTCAGTGCCACTCCCTCTTGCCTGAGCTTCAGGCCACAGGCCAGGGGGCTCAGCTGCCTCCTCTGGGCCCTGCCCCGCCTCCACTGCAAGCCTCTGAGTGCCTGTCCCACCCCACCCCGCTCCATTCAGAGGCCAGGCTGCGCTGCTGCGCTCCCTCCCTCCCTCCACCTGCAAATATTTAAACAGCATAAAAGGAGAATTAATCTCAGGAGGGAGTTAGGACAGACAGGGAAGCCAGGCCAGTCGTGAAGCTGGAAGGGGGCTCCTGGGGCTCCTCACACCTGCCCACATCCAGGAACCCTCATGCTGTCCACCTTCAGCCCGGCCAGGTTTGCGATCAGTTCACGTCCTCCCCGGCCTCTCTGTGCTGGGCCCTGTTTATTCCTCTAAGCCCAGGATGGGACTGTCAGGCCCCAGGGTGCAGGGCTGTTGTCAGGCTGATGGAAAACTCAGGCCAAGGGCCTCCAGCAGGCCCAGCACACAGCTCGCCCATGACAAGGGAGGCGCTTGAGGCACGAGTAGGAACAAGACCTGAGGAGCTGTCAGGCAGGCCCAGGTCAAGCTCCAGTTCTGCCACTTGTGGGTGACCTTAGACCTCAGCTTCCTGGTGGTGACATGGGGATGGTGACACTTCATGGGGATGCTGTGGGAAGGTCTGTGTGCAAGGCATGCCCAAATTGGAACATGGCCACACACACATAAGTGCTTGGAGTGGGAGCCCCAGAAAGCAGTGTCCCCTGCCCCTCATTCAGGGGTCCACACATGACTCCTTCTTGGAGGGGCTCCCTGATTACCCTGTCTAAAACAGGGCCTTCTGCAAGCCATCTCAACCTTCCTGCCCTGCTTCAGCCTTTCCCTTAGGACTTATGGCTGATGCTCTTAAGAAATCTCTGGGTTTATCTGTTTAACGTCCATCTCTTCCAGGAAGAAACTGAGCCACAGGCATACAGAAGGTACTAAATCTATGTTGGTGACCACTCCAATTAAGTTCCTAACGCTAACACCAGCAGCGCCTGCTCCTGGCCCTCTGCTCCACTGAGCGTCCCACACTCCCTTTGTTCCCGATCATGACAGTCGCCAGAGTTTCTATAAAGGATGAGACAGCAGATCTTTCAGGATTGGGGTAGGACTTCCAGATAAAATATGGGATGCTCAGATGAACCTAAATCTTGGCTATGTAAGGAATCCTTTTTTAATCAACGTGTCTCTCAACCTGCACCAGCGTCGCGTGGCTCACTGATGCTGCTCCGCCACTCATGTTGAACTGGGTATTCTGAAGTTTAATTTGCTGACTCGGGCAAATTATTTTTATTTGCTGAATCTAGAAAACTTATTTTTGGTCACACAGAGTCTAAATCACATGGTCTCCTTTGTTTTTTGTTTACAATCCTTTAAAAAAACACTCCTGGCTTAAAGGTGGACATGGAAGACTGGATTTGACCGACGGGGACCAGTGCAGGACTGTGGCGGCCAGTGAGGACCTAAGTGAAAGGCATCAGAGCTGCAAGAGGCTCCTCAGTGGCCACACGTCTCCACTGGACCCAGATCCCACCACCCACATGGGCTCATGGGACAGGCACCTGGCAGGGGAGAGGAAGAGCTATGAGGGGAGGGTGAGTGATGCTGAGCCAGTGAAGTTCATGGGCTGCAGTCCTCCAGGGACCCTGATTTTTACCTCCAAAAGACAATCACACAGGACAGGGAGCTAAGCCAGGGTGCCTGGAGGGCTTTGCAGGTGACCTTAAGAATACCTGAGTGTGAGCAAAGCGGGGCCAAGAAGGGGTGACTCAAATGCCCCTCCGCAACCACTGGGCAAGGGGCGGGTGAGCAGAGGATGGGTGGTGCCACCCTGCCTGCCTCAAGGGCACCTGGGGTTATGGGCTAGGGGCAGAGGCCTTCACAGGCCCACATTCCCAGCTACCTGGACCCCTGGCCCTTGAACCCAGGTTCCGGAAGGCGGCAGGGCCAGGGACTCACCACCATACCTTGCTCTTGCAGAGCCAGGTCCATCCTGCATGTTCCAACTGCTACCTGCAGCTCAGGTTTCAAGCTCCAGCCAAGGCATCACCTCCTTCTAGAAGCTTCCTAGACTCTTCCTACACCCTACTTCATGTTCCACTAACACCTCTTCCTGGTACTTGTCACAAGAACCCACACTGTCATTCAATCACTCAGTGTATCTCTGGAGTCTCCTGCATGCCCAGTGAGATAAAAGACAAACTAAACCATGAGAATGGACAAACAGTGACAGCTGAGGCCAGTTCTCTATAGAAAAAAACTTAGTTCTATGGGAACAAATAACCAAGCAACCAAACCTGACAGCATAGTGGTAGGTTGGGGAGGGCTTCCTGAATGTAGTGCTGGCTCCAGATTTAAAGGAGAAGTAGAAATTTCTTGCCAGGACCTCAGTTTCTCCAACTCTAAAGCAGAGAGAGCCTGTGCTGCCCCTTCTGAGCCAACTTGGAGTTAAGAACAGATGTAAGGCCAGGCATGGTGTGCACACCTGTGATCCCAGCAGCTGGGGAGGCTAAGGCAGGAGGATCAGCAACTTAGCAAGGCCCTAAGCAACTTATCAAGACCCAGTCTGAAAATAAAAAGGGTGGAGGATGTGAGTCAGTGGTTAAGTGACCCTGGGTTTAATCTTGTTACAAAAAAACCCACAAAACGACAAACATAAACAGGTGAAGGACAAGGTGCAGGGAAAAGCACTGCATGGAAATAGCTGCAGCTTTGAGGTTTTTAACTTGTTATGGGCAAGGCAGGGAGGAGGGGAGCGCTGGGAGGGGCTGGAATAGGGCAGAGGTGGTGGTGAGGATGGGAGTATTGGGGGAAGTTCAAGGCACTGACACAGGCAGATCTGGAGGATGGAGGGGAAAGGGATGATGCCACCCTGCCAGACCTGGCTGTTCCCATGGTGTGGCCCATCTTCCTTTCCTGCCAAATCACATCCCTCTCCCTCCCTGCACCCTGCTCACAGGTGTCATTCCTTCTGCCTGACCCACAGGATTCCCGTTGCCTGACCTTCCTCATGCACTCCCCTTCACTTGATCCCCTCCCACTCCTATCTCTCTCCAGCTCTGGATGAATTCCCCAGCCACACCCATCTCCTCATTCTTCTCTGAGCCCCCCAACCCATGTTGGTGGGGTCCCCCACCTCCTAGCTCCCAGCATCAGGCCTCCACTGCATGGTTACATGCATGGGGCTCTGGAACCAGATGCCCAGAATTCCAATCCCAAGGCATGACTTTGGGTAACTCATAATTCATGTCCTTTCCCTGGGCCTTCCCTATGCCACCAGTGAAATGGGTGATATTTGTTTCTGCATCACAGGAATAAGATGATCAGTTGACTCTCCATTTCCAAGGATTCTATAACTGCAGATTTAATCAACTGTGATCGAAAATATTTTTTAGAATTCTTTTTTTCTCCTCCTTATCCCTACACAACAGAACATAGCAATTGCTCATACAGCACTTGCAGTGTGTTAGGTATTATTAGGTACTGTAAGTTATCTAGGAATGATTTGGGACAGGTCTAGTTTATATGGAAAAGCTCTACCCTTTTTTATAGGGGCATGGGCATCCAAAGATTCTGTCATTGCGGGGGGCTCTGGAACTTATCTCCCATAATAGGAGAGGTCACAGTCCCTTTCTAGCATGGAATACAATAGCGGCTGCATAGTAAGTGTCCGTACATTTGTTTCAGTAGCCCCACCCAGCCACTAACTGTGTTTCTGGCCCCATGCTCAAGGACGTAATTTCCTCAACTCTTCATGATAACTCAATGAGAAGGGCACCCTCCCCTTTTACAGATGAGGAAACTGAGTCATGGTCAGATTAAATGACTTGCACAGAATACTCAGACTGGAGTGGCAGGGTGGGGATTCAAAGTCAGGCCCACCTGTCCTACACCAAGCTTGGAACACAACAGGTACAATCATTCATTTTACAGAACCCTATGAGTGCTTCCTAGAAGTGGGTGCTTCCCACTTCCACGCAAGCCCAAGGATGCAATCTAGGTGTCACTGTTACTATTCCCAATGAGACTGCTGACCTGGGGAGGCAAAGCCCAGTGGGCCTGTGAGGAGACTGCACTTTGCACCAGTGAGCCCCAGGTGCCTTCAGATTGCTTTGTCCAGGTGGCCAATGCACCTGCTTTCACAGCTCACTGCAACTGAACATCATGGTCACGGCCAATTCCCTGCTCCCAGATCCAGGGTCCAGCAGCACCTGCCAGCTCCACTTCTGCCCTGGGCCAATGATTTTCACGGTCAACCTCTCCCAGCACACTTGGGACCTTCCATCTTCTTCCTGCCACAAGCAAGATCCCCATGGGAAGGGTCCTAACAAAAATCTCCACCTTTCAATGCTTCTTACTAAGTGAAGAGACTGATCTGCAAAAGCTGCAGACTATATGACCCAATGAGGTGGCATTCAGGAAGGGAGAAAGCTAAAGAAACAGAAGAAAGATCAGTAGTCACTAGGGGCTGGCAGGGGACAGGATGAATGGGTGGAGCATTGGGGGTGTGTGACGTAGTGGAAATGCCCTGGAAGAGGACAAAAGTGGGTACAGGTCATTCTACAACTGTCCAAGCCCACAGAATGTGCAACAACAAGAGTGAAGATTAAGGTAAGCCACAGACTCCAGGTGACAATGACGTGTGTTCCTGAATTGTAACAACGGTGCCTCCCTGGTGGGCATTGACGGTGGAGGAGACTGTGCATGTGCAGGGATGGGCACATTCAGGAAATCTCTGCACCTTCCTCTCAATTTTGCTGTGAACCAAAAACTGCTCTAAAAATTGTCTATTAAAAAAGAAAAAGAGGAATAGTGTGCTGTGCTCACTGTGCACTGGGGGAGGTGGTGGGCAGGCAGCCAGAGCTCTGGGCAACAGACCAGGGCCTCCTTCCAAGCAGCCTCTCCACACGCTCAGTGCAGCCTGGCCTGCAAGGGGCTTTGGGTCCTTTGGAGAGAAGGGGTCTGATGTGGCAGCTCAGAAGCCCTCCCTGCCACCTCCCCAAGAGGCCATCAGAGAAGACTCAGGGTCTGTCCCTGACCTGTCCCTACCTCTCCCCACCTGACTCCCTGCCCCCATGATTTCCACAAAGGCTGCCAGTTGCTTCCTGCCTGAGCGCCTTTGCTCTGCCTTTCCCAGTTCTTGGCCCAGCAGCTCTTTTCCATCAATAAGCCCTCAGCTCCCATGACACCTCCTCTGAGAAGCCCACCTGACTGCCCCAAGGCCCACCTGGCCCTCTCCCCTTTGCTCTTTCCTCAACCATTTCTGAATTCATCCTATTTCTTCTTCTGTCTCCATGTCCTCCCTCTGTCCCTCCTTCTACACTGTGGCCTCCAGGAGGGCTGGGCTGTCCCTGTGCTCACTGTGGTGGCCCCAGTTCTCCCAGCACTGCAGGAGCTCAGCTGGGGCTGGTGAATGAATCACATTCATTGCAGGGTGGACCTGACCCGCCCTCCCTTCTTCCTGCCACACAACACAGGTAATGAAAGCCATGCCAGGGCTGGAGGGCACCCTGAAGCCCAGGAGGGGCAAGATCAGGGAGGGGAGAGGGGATGAAAGGGACAAAGCGGTGGCCTGGGACTTCAGAGTGCTACAAAAGTCTTCTTCCAGCTCTCCCCAGGAACCTGCCCTACAGGCAGGCATTGGGGCATAAGGAGAAGCAAAGGCCTCCAACGCCACTGCAGCCTAGCCCTGGTTAATGGTTCACTGGCTGCTATAAATAGGTGCCAGCACTGTTCCCAACAGGTGAGGACTGGCCAGCCTGCCCAGACCCCAGAGGGATGTTCAGGACTTGGGAAGGCCAATGATTTTCACGGTCAACCTCTCCCAGCACAATTGGCACCTTCCATTGTTGGCCCAGGCAGAAGTGGAGCTGGCAGGTGCTGCTGGACCCTGGCTCTGGGAGCAGGGAATTGGCCATGATCATGATGTTCAGTTGAGGTGCCTCTAATGGAACTGCCTCTCATCCTCCTGTCCAGGTTCCTCAAACAGCCCTCCACCAGGAAGCTCCCCTGGACACTGAATCTAGGGTGCTTACCTGGAGCATCCTGGCATAAGGGTCCTTCAGGCTAATCCCCCATGCCAAGATGGTTACCCATGGAGACTGTGGGGCTGTGACCATGATCCCCACCCCTACCCAGCCTCCCCCCACTCCCAGACACTAGTCAGAACATCTCAGGTTCCCAGGCCACACCCTTGGGAATGGACTCCTTCCTCCTGGGTGTTCTGCCCACTGCATGGGGGAGGGCTCCCCTGGCAACACACCCCGTCCCCTCTTGCCCAGGGGTTGAGGACAACTCCATGGCAGCCAGGAGATTCCCACCAAAGGGTTTCCTCTCTTTGGACATCAAGAAACAGCACTTCCATTCTTTCTCTAGCTCAATTCTGGAGGCTGCAGCACCCTGAGTCCAGAGCTTACCCAGGGGGAGCAGGCTCCTGCTCTGGGAGCATCTCAAGGTCATCCGAGGCCAGAGGGCAGCAAAGTGTTCCCCTGAGACTGAGTCCACCTTGCTCCCCACGGGGTGAGCCAAGCCCCCCTTGCTGCATGCAGATGGCCCAGCTGTGACAGCTCAGCAGTACTGCTGCCCGGGGGCAAAGAGACTGTCATCCCAGAAGTTCATGTGCTACTGAATGGGCGGGACCACAGTTCCAACCCAGGACTGTGTGATTCCAAAGTCTGGCCTTTGCCCAGCTCCACACTCCCAGCCTAGGTCTCAACCAGTGGGGCTGTTGGTTTCAGCTGCAGAGCAATGGAAAGCAGGGTTTGCATCCAGACCCCTGGGGGAACCACTCACCATCTCTGGGACCTTAGGCAGGTTCCCTGCCATCTCTGTGCCCCAGTTTCTAATCCACAAGAGAAGGTGCTGGATTCCTTGCACAGGGCCTTGGGGAAGTTACAAGAGAGGGTGCACAGAACAGGGTTGGTTTCTGATTTATTTAAGAGCCTTTATTCCCTTAGGGTGTTTTTAGCCAAACCCTGGTTTTCCTGGAGGTGAGCAAGACTCCCAAAGCCTTATCAGCCACCTAGTTTTATTAAGTCTTAAATGCACACTTGGCAAATTCCAGGTAGAGGAAACACCAAGGGCCTGGTCACAGAGGGTGGCACCAGCCAGTCAGATGAGCTGAGGTGCTCAGACTCCTGAGCTCTGCAACCTCCTCCGCTTAGCAAGCAGGAACAGGGGCCTGCTAGGACTCGCCTGGGTTGTCAGGGACAGAGGTCTGGGGACAAGGACTCGGGCCTCTTCATGTCCCATCAGGTTCTCCAGCCTTAGCAATTGCAGGCCCACAGGGTGACAAAAGTGCCCTTCAACACCTGCTAACTCATGACAAAATGCTCCCACCAGCTCCTACAGCACCCCATGAAGCCACCGCAGAGAGACCCAGCTGGATGGCACAGGAGACACAAGGAAGCAAGAAAGCCAGGCCCTCCTGCTGTCCTCGCCACTGAGAACCAGGGTGCTCAAGTCTGCCAGAGATGCCCGTCACTATCCAGAGTTCCCAGGAGCTGTGCTGCCCTGAAAAAGCATCACAGTGCATCAGGTGGGCAAGACTGCGTTATTCGTCAGGAGAATTTCTGCCCCCGCGAGTCCACAACCATGAAGCAGGCTGAACCCAGTCAATCCCACAGGCCTCAGGGGGCCCAGAAATGTCCCCCTTGGAAGTTCTGCACTCAATCAGTGGATGTGCATTCTGCAGCACCTCCCCTGCCTGGCAGGGAGTGGAGGCTGGGGCCTGGGGTTCCCATCCCAGAATCAAAACTCTGTCAAGAACAGGCAGAAGTTTCCTCTCTTGGCTGATGGTGAGAGGAAAACTCCCACAGGGCCCCATCTTACCCAGAGTGAGAGCCAAAGACTTCAGCAGCATGAGGTTCAGCCATGAGCACGATGGACCCCATTCTTCCTCTGATGTCATCACTCTCCTCCACTCTGCTCTGGCTTCATCGGCCTCCTTGCCACTCTGTTCCCAACTCGAGGGCTTTGCTTATGTGATCCTTCTGCCAGGAACACCCTTCCTGCAGATGTCTACCTCCTCCCTTCAGCTCTCTGCTCAGGTGTCATCCCCACAGAGAAGCCATCCTTTTCTTTTTTCGGGGTGGGGGTGGGGGTGCTGGGATTGAACTCAGGGCCTTGTGCTTGCGAGGCACGCACTCTACCCACTGAGCCATATCCCCAGCCCAGAGAGGCCATCCTTGACCACCACCTCTGGTGAGCCCTTTCCATCTCTCTCCAGCCTTTACTTCCCCCAGGGCACTTGGCACTTTTGAGATATATCATCTATCTACATCTCCCCAGACCGGATTGTACACTCAATGAAAGCTTGTGTGTAAGTGCTCAGTCTGCATCTTAGGGAACAGGGCCTGGAACAAAGTAGATGCTCAATAAATATTTATGGAAGTAAGAAAAGGAGGGAGAGGGCAAAAGGAAGTTTTCTTCCATGATCCAGCAGACAATGTCCACCCTCATTCTTGCTATCAGCTGAGACATCCTGGATGGACAGGACTAAGCAAGCCCTCCCTTGCTCTTACATCTTCTATGGCTCTCTGCTACCTGCTGAGGGGAGTGCAAATGCTGCAGCCTGGCTTCAGCAGTCCTGCACAGACTGAGATGAAGGGATCCTCCTGACTCATCTCCTTCCTTGCATGTACCTGGCCCCAAGCCAAGTTCCCAGGGACCTGTCTGAAGTTCAGAGCTTCCTCCTGTTGCCCTCTGTATGCCAGGGTCACAAGAACCTGGAAAAGTCATGCATGAATTCAAACTGCTCCACAGCCTGTCTATGTGCCCTCAAAGCATGCTACTTAATACCTCCGTCCCTTTGCTTCCTCACATGTCAAGTAAAGATGATGGCTTCCCTGTGGGGCTGTGGTGGGGAGTGAAGGAGATCTGGCTTGGGATCTTCTGGGCATGGTGCCCGGCACCACATAACCCTTCCATGAGCTGGGAGGAGTTAGGCAATGCTGAGTCTGTCCTCAC
This sequence comes from Glaucomys volans, assembly GCA_020662805.1. Taxonomy (NCBI): domain Eukaryota; kingdom Metazoa; phylum Chordata; class Mammalia; order Rodentia; family Sciuridae; genus Glaucomys; species Glaucomys volans. The sequence goes on along the minus strand of JAJEJO010000723.1, from coordinate 27,990 downwards.
CGATGGCCCAAGCCACTTTACAGGTGAGACACTGAGGCAGGCTCAGGAATTCTGTCCCAGACAACACAGATAAGCAACCACAGCCCCCACTTTCCCTCTGAACCCCCCAAACATGCATGTGAAAAGTGACAATGAGTTACCCAAGAAGAGGACATGCACATCAGACTAGCTAGAAGGGGTGAGGTGGGCATGGGGCATATCAGCATCAGGTGAAAGCAATTATTTCCAACTTTCCCAGTACGGTTTGAGCATTTCTAATCCAAGAATCCAAAATCTGAACCTTTCTGATGTCAACATGATGCCACTTATGGAAATTTCCAGACCTGACCACATGTGACAGTTCACAGAAAAATGCAGTTTCACTAAGAACACCATATAGAGTTACCTCCAGCCTACAGAGATAAGGTGCAAATGAAGCATAAGGAATCATGTGAAGATCAGGCCCCATCCCTAAGATACCTCATTTTTGTGTATGCAAATATTCCAAATTCTAAAAAGCATCCAAAATACTTCTGGTCTCCAGCATTTTGGAAAAGGGACAGTATCGCCATTCTGGGCTGGATGCTCCCTGTTGATGGTGAGGTTGGGGTTGGGGAGTCTTGGTCACTGCAGGGTATTGTGGGCAGCATGCCTATCCTCTTCCTGCTGGGTGTGAGGGGCAGTCCCAGTTGGGGCAACCAAAATGTCCAAGGCCTTGCCAAAAGTGTCCTGGGGTAGGGTTGCCATATTTAGCAACACACACTAAAACATATTCACTGTTTTTCTGAAAATCAACCTGTATGTTATCTGGCAAGCCAAGTTTGGGGAGGGGAAAGCTATTGCCCTGGTTCATGAAGACAGGCTGGGTTGAGTCAAACCACGCAGTTCCCATGGAAACAGCAGGTACCTCCAGCCTTCCTGGACTGCCCCTCCTCTCCCACCCTGGGCTGGGAGGCTCACTTCCCAAACACTCCACTGGCCAGCTGTGCAGATGACTCGGCAGTGACATCCCCTCAAACAACCCCAGTTCACAGAACTAAAATCAGCTTCCCCTGCAGGACCTGCCTCATCTCCCTGCCTCCTTCCAGGGTCTCATCTGCCACCCACAATTCCCTGCCTTCTCTTTACCAATTAAGAGGCCTCCCAGGCCAAGCCAGAGGCAGGAAAATAGGCAGTTAGTCACTTAGCTTCCGATATCAACTGGCATCACGTGGTTGCTTACTTTAATGGCAGTTGTCATGGCAACAGGAAGCTGGTCCCTGCTCACTCTGGAAACCAAAACAAAATTAAGGGGTGTCAGGGAGACAAGCTAGCCAGGAAGGAGCCAGGGTAGAGCTGGTTGGACTTAAAGAAAGGAAAGCATGCTGAGGCCACCCGGTCTCCAGCTTCACCTTGGTATCACATGGAGAAAAGATAAAGCCATAACCTACCCTGGAATCGCTCAGGTGAACGTGGTGTGTGGTGAGTGTTTCCACATGGCTGATCCTGCCAGGTGAGTAATTTTCACTCCCATTATGAGTAAACCTAATCTCCGACACTTGTGAAGGTGAAGCCAGGTGCTTATCCAAGATGGTACAACTAAGGAGCATCCAGCTCTGCTCTGCTTTGCTCCCTTCCTTCCATATTCTCAGTATCCTCCCCATCCTTTCCCCTTTGCTCTTAAGGTAAGACACCCCACTTCCTCTACAGCCTGCACAATTCTCCTTCCTCTCTGCTCCAGCTACCTCAGTCCCATCAAAGTCATGTTGCTCCATTCAGCAACAAAACCTCGGGCACATACTGTTCCCTCTCTGGGAAGAGATTTCCCTCTTCTCCAGCTGCTTCCCACTGCCACCTAAGAGGCCTACTCAGCTTTCACATACCTTCTTCAACATCACACCATCAGGGAAGCCTTCCCTGACCCCCTGTATACGTGCAGTTCTTCCTGTGCTCCTGTTTTGTGTCTTCTTTCTTTCTTTCTTTTTGTGGTGCTGGTGATGGAACCAGGGCCTCCTGCATGCAAGGCAAATGCTCTACCACTAAGCTACACCACTATCCCCCTATTTGGTGCTCTTATGGTGCCAAGTGCCTCCTGTAATTATCCTCATATTATTCTTCAGAATCTGCTAGGGTCTGTCTCTTGCAGGAGAATGTCAGCCCCAGGAAGGCAGAGGGTGAGCTTGTTTGATTCACTTCTGTACCTATAGAACAAAACTCATGTTGGACACACAATCCTCAGTTTAAAAAAAAAAAAGCCTCCAGCTCTGGCTGAGGTGAAGTACCTCCTTGACCTGCTTCATTGGTCCTGGGTCCTGACAGCTTCCCAGGTCAGCACTGGACAGATCTTCCAGCCTCATAGACTATGCCAACCCCTTAGTGGCTGCAAAGGCTCAGACCAAGCTTGCAAGCTGCCCGGCTTATCTAGGGAGGCTGATTAAGACACACCTTCCAGAAGGAAGGGTGAGGCTGTGACAGTCAGGGACATGACGCCTTTGAACCCAGAGGAGGGGAGAGGGAAGGCCTGATTTGGTGCTCCGATTTCTGAACAAGAGCTTTCAATTCTATCCTCTGAAGACAGGCTCTCTGTCTTTGGAAGAGATGTCCCCTGCCAAGGAGGTGAGCAAAGGAAGGAAAGATGAAGTAGGCCTGCTTTGGTGGAAAGATTTGTTTCACCAAGCCCTTAGGGGAACCCATGCTCAAAAGAGAGCTCAAGGATGGCAAATTTGAACCAGTTCCCTCCACTGGATCTGTCCCTTGAAACATTGCTTACTCTCTCCAGGCCACAGGATTCCCATCCATACATTGCAAACTATGTATGCCCCCTCACATTCCAAGGTTGTGGCACTGTGTAGGTGTGGATGGGAGCATTTGTAGAATGGGAGACAGTGGGTAAGAGCTTGGCTCTGATGTCTGAGAGACTTGGGTGGTAAGTCCTGAATCTGCCCCTTCTTGGTTGGATGCTCTTGAGTAAGTCATCCCCCCCTGGGAGCCTTGGTTGACCTCTCAGTGAAATGGGGATGAACTACCCACCTCATAAACCTATCCTACACTCAGAGTACAGCACGTGGTAGCCTCGGTAAGTAAACACTCTTATTCCTAACATGATGGCTTCCAGAAATGCAGATTTAGAAAGCACCACCAATTTGCAACTGTGATTCCAGATCTGGAGTTCAACAGATCTGGCCAATGTAGAAAGGTCAGGACCCTGCCCCTCCTAGGCACCAAGCAGAGACAAGAGGTCCCTCTGATCAGGAGCTGGCCTCAGCCTAGAGTCACACAGAAGGCTCATTCCAACTTCAAACATGACTGAACCCAGGACACAGGCCCAGACCTCTGGCCACTAGGGGCTATGCATGCCCCACAGCCTGTCCTCTAAACCAAGCTACACTGACAAGGAACAAAATGGGACATCAGGACAAATGCATCCTGCATATGAGAAACTGAGTCCTACAGAAGGGAAGGGACTTGGACAGGGTTCTGAGGGAGCTGGTGGCAGAGCTGGGCCAGGACCTGAGCCAGACCCCTCCCAGAAGCTTTGCTGACACTCTCCTGCCTGCCATGTCTCAATACTGCCCTACTCAATAGGACCAACCTGCTATTTCCTTGCAAACCAGGGCTAATTAGAAAACCTCTGGGCTGTTCGAGGGATCCCAGATACCTTGCACTTATTGGAAAACACTAGAATGTGCAGCCCTGGAGCTGAATCTTAAAACAAAAAGGGTGTGCGCGCACCGCACACGCGCGCGCACGCGCACGCACACACACACCTTGTGGGGGGGGGGGGGGGCAGCAACAGGTCCCAGCCCCCAGAGGGCTTGTCTGCCTCCTCGCGGGGAGGGGCTTCTCAGTGGTGCTCAGTGCTGCCACCACATGCTTCAAACCCTAAGAGACATACACACACACACACCCACACACGCACACCCACACCCATACACACACAAGGACCAGCCCAGCCCACAGTCTACAGCCACGCAAGATCTTGGGCTGAAAACTCACAAGATGAAAACATGTCAGGCTGAGTGGTGGGGTGCAGACGGTGAAAAGAGGAGAGCAACACACCACACATGCACATATATACACACAGGCGCGCGCACACACACACACACACACACAGTCTTGTTCATTTACATGTACTTATGCATCACCCAGACTCACAAGAACAGTTCTCACGCAGATACACATACACACAGTACCTAGAAAAAACATTTGGACATCTCCAGACAGATGCACATACATTCTCATATATAAATGCCATCCTTAGTCCCCAGCACTATAAACTCCCACCTCTACAGGGACCTGGGAGGTGGCTGGCTATGAACCCAGAGGCTGGACTAAACTCCAGGCTGGCCCAAGGGACAGTGAAAGGGCAGAGGAGCCGCTGAAGCCCATCTGTCATCCCTCTGTGTGGGGAGGTAGGGGTGAGGGGAGCCTGCCTGCCAAAGGAGCAGTCCACAGGCCCTGACCTGGGACTCTCAGGGGGGGCTCCTGGAGGTGGCCCCGAGGACTGAGATGTGGGGGTGCAGGAGGAGTCTTTATGGCCCCAAACTGAACCTCTCCCCTTTTGTTGAAGGCTGGGCCCCCTTTGCCAGCCCCTCTCAACATCACCCCCCCCAACAGGCCTGCCTGTGCCCCGGAGCTTGCCTCCTTTAAGCCCCCCTCACTGGGAACCACGCACCTGTTCCTTCAGAAGACGGTCCTGCCCAGACCCCTCAAGGTATGCCCGCCACCTGAAGGATCCTCACCCCGCATCCGCCCCTACACACGGCTTGAGGTCACCAGGGGTACCCCACACCTCCAGCCCACAACCCCAAACTCACGGGCCACGCCCACAGGCCTGTGGAGGTAGATGCCCACCCAGAGAGCCCGCTTCTGATGTGGCGGCCCCGCCGCGAGGAAGCACCTCTCCAGGCGCCGCTGCCTCTCCGAGGCGGCTGCGCCCTCCCCAGGGGCGGCCGGCACCTACCTCCTTCTTCACGGTGCGCAGCAGCTTCTGCCGGGTCTCCGCCCCTGGGGGACAAGCCGGAGGCCGCGGGTGAGCACGCGGTGGGAGAGCCCGGGGCTGTCCTCCCTCCCGCCTGCGCCCACCTTACCCGCAGGGGCCGCAGCCATGGCTCGAGCAGCGTCCTCTGGGCTCCGGTCCTGTCGCAGGCGGCGGCAGCGGCGGCAGCGGCGGTCGCGGCGGCTGCAGCTCCTGTGCTGGGTGCTTTGCTGCGGCTGCGCGGGGCGGGGCGAGGCCAGGGACCGCCCAGGGCGTGACGTCATGGCGCGGCGGTCCCGCCCTCGTGGACACACCCACCCCTGACCCCCAGGCAGGACAGTTCTCCAAGTCAACCCGCCCAGACCCGCCAGCCCGGTGCCCCAGGCCCCTGTCCACTTGCCGCGTGGGGCAGGGAGGGCAAGGGTCCTTCATGGCATGTCTGAGGGGTCCCAGGCCGAGCAAGTGGTCTAGAGATGGTGGGGCTGCTAATCCATTCTCTGAGCGTTTATCTCCATTTCCGTTTTTGTCTCTAAATAAAATACAATCTGGTACTGGGGATTGAACCCAGGGGCACTCGACCACTGAGCCCATCCCCAGCCCTATTTTGTATTTTATTTAGAGACAGGGTCTCACTGAGTTGCTCAGGGCTCGCTAAGTTGCTGAGGCTGGCTTTGAACTCGCGGTCCTCCTGCCTCAGCCTCCCAAGTGCTGGGATTACAGGCGTGCGCCACCGCGCCTTTAAAAAACATTTTCTTTCATTTTTTATTAAAGCACAGAAAGAAAACTTTAATTGAATCAGGAGATTTAATACAAATTATGGTCACCTTCAAATGAAACCTGGCACCAAACACGGCCCTTTGGGAAGGTGCATATATAAAAATGTGCATTAATATCTGTAGCAGGATGCAGTGCGGAAGTTCACTGTCAGCCCCAACATGAGTGGCTGTACAGGTGGGTCTGCTCTGTGGACTCAGGAAGCTCTTGGTTCTCCAGCGTCAGGGGTGAGCCAGGCGTGAACATGGCTGGCCTGCTCTGGAAAGGAGCTAGGATATCTTGTGTTTGAAGGCTGAACCCCTGTGAACACTAAAATGTCACAAGTGTGACATAAAACAAAAATGTTGCTGGCAAGAGAGGCAGGAGGAAGACAGGTCATTCTTATTTTCCTAACAACTCCAGTTTCAAGGACATAACATAATGCCTGAAAAGTGGCAAATGCTAAACTGCATTCTTTTTTTTAGACGGCCACAGCCACTGTAGAGGGTCAGTTCTTTCCCTGCCTGATCCCGAGGTGGACTGGGAGCAGGGCTCCAGCCACAGTCCAGAATCATGAGAACATCATACTATCATCAGCCCAGGAAAGGATTCAAACTCAAAAGGTGGTTTTTACTGAATGTGTATCACTTTTCATCATTATAAAGTCAAAAATTCCTTAGTAGATGGGCCAGGGGCACCTCTTTGATGCCAGCCACAGCAGTTCCCTGAACTTGCCCAGCTTGTGGAGGGGCAGCTCCATCAGAGCCTGTGGAGGCCATGACCCCTCTGGGGCTCCAAGCGACTGAGAGATTTGCACGCCCACCACCAGTTGCAGAGCATCCAGATGGATGCAGCACTGAAAGAGCTGCTTGGAGGAGCAGGTGGAGCCTCTGCTGCCTGTAGGGGGGAGGAGGAGGCGGAAGAGGAGGAGGAAGAGGAAGAGGAGGAAGAGGAGGAGGAAGAGAAAGAGGGGGGAGGAGGGGGAGGAGAAGGGACTGGAAGAAGATGAAGAGGTGGACCCGATACAGGGAGAACTGGAGAAGTCAAATCAATCCATGGATGCTATCAACAGATGGGAGACTGAACTTGAGGATGCTCGTCACAAGTTCTGCCCTGTTCTGGTTGAGGCAAGGGTGAAACTGGATGAACTAGTGAGGAAAATTGGCAAAGCCTTGGAGGACTGGAAGCCCTAGTGGGAGGCACAGAGGGGGTTGAGGCAGGCTCAGCTGGAAGCTCAGAAAGTCACACAGGATTTCCAGAGAGCCACAGAGGTGTTCTGTGCTACCAAAGAGACCTCTGGCTGCTGGAGGATGACAGGCTGCAGTTGGCCTGGCAGGAGATGGAGAGTGCTGGAGACGGAGCAGACCAAGAGGAGGAGCCAGCTGGTGCTTAAGGAGGCTGCAGCCAGGTACCAGGGATGACACTGCCATAAGCAATGGGCAACAGCTGGGGAAGAAACTCAAGAGGGTCATTGACAAGTCCAAAGCTTATTTTGAACTCAAGGGAAAGAACTACCTGCAGTTTGAACAGCTGAAGAAAACAAGACAACAGGGATGATTTGCAGGCAGCACTGACCCTGGCAAAGGGTGAGTACTAGGCAGTCATGAAGAAGCTGGGAAGGATCTCAGATAACATTCTCCATGAGCATCAGTGGTGCTTTGGTACCAAGGGTCCTGGGGGTGTGGCGGTGACCAATGGCAGCAGCAGGTCTCTGGAGGACCTGGTTCTGAGCCAGCCTGAGCCAGATGCTGTTTCTGTAGCAACTTTGTTTCTGAAGATGACTCAGAAACCCAGTTGGAATCCAGCTTTACTTCAAGACCAATGAGCCCATCTGAGCTACCCAACCAGTTCCCTGCAGTCACAGGTCCTGGTGGCCTGGATCTGCCCAGCCCAGCGTCCCTGTCAGAGTTTGGGATGATGTTCCCAGTGCTGGGTCCTCGAAGTGAACCCACCAGGGCCTCCTGCCCTGAATGTGAGGGAGAATGAGGAGGCAGGGCAGAAGGGGGAGAGGATGACCAGTGACAAAGCCAATGACAGTCAAGGTCTCAGCAACCACAGTGGCAGTGGTAGCAGGGGCAAGAGCCAAAGCAACACCTGCCCTGAGGGCCAGGCCTTGGAGACAAGGTGAAGCAGCTCTCCCTCCAGGGCTCCAAGGGAGGAGATGGGACTTCTGGTGACCTAAAAGTGGTGGCATCCAGGGCCCTTGCCCACGTGCAAATCTATATTTATACGTGAAACTGGGAAACACTGTGCTAATAATCACTTAATATATGCCACATCTTCAGCATCTACTCTACACTACACTAATGAATTTTCAGTGACCTTGAGGGCTGAATGATTTCCTTTTGGGCAACAGCTCTTGGGCTGGTTGTACAAAGCAGGGTTGTTGCAAGTGGACTGTGACCAGGGTCACAGCCTTTGCAGAGCAGTCCCTGTAACAGTGCTGAGGAAGAAATAATTAGTTCCTCTGCAAGAACCGAGCCAGGCAGAGGGCTTGGTGCTTGGCCAAACTGGGGGTGCCAGCTTGCATCTCGTTCTCTTCTGACCCCCAGTTTGGGGAAAGTGAGTTGTTCTCACCCATTATATCCTAGAGCATCTAAAAAAATCTATCTGTCTATCTATTGGCTTTGGGGACAAGGTTCTATACCGCACCCTTATGCTGCCAGCCAAGGGGACTTATTCTAAGAGAAGTGCATGTGAAGAGTAGCTGCCATTGTTATATCCAGCTTGACGAGGTGTTGTCTGTAGGTTGTAACTTTAAAAGCAAATTATTTAAGGTGAAGCTGCACTAGTATTCCATAGAGGAGATTGCCCTTAAAGCTAGGAAAGGAAGTCGGCATATGTTGGCTCAAACTGTTAAATAGGAGCAATGGAGTCTCTTATGCTCATAGTATACATGCTAAGATTGCTCTTTTTATTTTCAAGATTATGCATGCTTAGAACACTGTATTTTATTTTATTTATTTATTTATTTATTTTGGAACCAGGGATTGAACTCAGGGACACTCGGCCACTGAGCCACATCCCGGGCCCTATTTTGTATTTTATTTAGAGGCAGGGTCTCACTGAGTTGCTTAGGGCCTCACTAAGTTGCTGAGGCTGGCTTTGAACTCTCGATCGTCCTGACTCAGCCTCCCAAGTCGCTTGGATTGCAGGTGTGCGCCACTGCGCCCGGCAACACTGTATTTTTTTGGTCCTGTTTTAAGAAAATTTGTCATTTCTAAAGGAAAGCAACCTCCCCATTTCAAGTTGTCTGTGAACTGTCAGAGCTGTGTACTTTAGTCCTTTGTGTATCTCTTCATACTGTGGTGCTTTCTCCTTTTATGTTGATGGATACAGTATCCTGATTACAAGGTTATTTGGTACTTGCCTTAATACCTTGAGCGTAATAAAAACTGCTTAAGAAGAAAAAATCCTTTGTCAAACCGTCTTCAGTTGGAGACTGACTGCACCTGTCAATAATCCATGCATGTGTTATTTTTATTTGATATTGCATTACTTTCATATACCTGTGATGTTGCTATCACTTATCAACACTCCTCAACTTACCTACTGTGGGGATAGCAACAGTTTCTTGCTAGGACCCTGAAGAACCCATCATGGAAGGGAGCCAACGTGAACTGAACACTTCCTCTGGGCCCAGTCTGGGGTGGGTAAGAACCAGATTTACAACAACAGCACCCTGCCTTCACTGAGCTCATACTCTGCTCTGTGCCCTGCACTCAACTCTGTGTGACCTCATGTAGTGACTATAACCAATCTGCTCTGGGTGTTCTGTTCTTATTCCAATACAAGGAAATGGATACTCAGAGTAGTACAGTGATTTGCTTGAAGTCAATCAGGTAGGAGGCTGAGAAGACAGGATTTCAACCAGCTTCTCCTGGCTTCACAGCCTTTCCTCTTGCACTTCCCAGCCTCCTATTGCCAAAAACCTAAGTGCTTTGCTAATATAATCTCATGACATCTGCACCCTATCTTTGTGGAGAAGGTTCATTTACAACGCCCTCTGTGTGGATGAGAAAACTGAATCTCAGGGAATTGAACCTAATTCTTCAGAGTTTCTTAGCTACTAATTTGTAAAGCTGAAATACGAATCTAGCTCCCCCAGAATCCAAAATCCATCCTCCTTCCACACAGCTCACAGCTGGCCATATCTACTGTCTTACCAAGGCTCCATCCTGAGCAGGTCCCAGGAAGAACTTAGCTGGCTCTGACAATAGCCCCTGGGACAGAGATCCGTCTCCTCCAGCCTTGGCATGATCTCTCCTCTCTGTCTGGCTCCTTTCCAGGCTCTTCAAGCTCTCTGCTCCTGTATCAGTTCTTCAGTGACATCACCTGTCATTCATGTTTTTGCAGGTCTCTGAGCAAGAGAAAATCCATATTAATTTCAGAATGGCTCAAAGTGTGAATGGTCATGATTAACTTGGCCACCCTAAAAGGGGATGGTATCAACTGGACCAGGGGTATAAATCTCATGATGGCCCAGAAAACTCAATGACAGAGCAGCCAAAGGTCTATGTAGATTGTTAAAATGGCCACCAGCTACCTGCAAATCTGGGTAGCACCTCATTTAGAGCAGTCGATATCTGTCTGTTGGATCAAAGTCCAGTGGCCTCCTTTGAAATTGGATTAGGTGTAAAAAAAATCTCCTATGCCATTTGGTCATGAAAAATGGTAATGAAGATGAAGATGATAACGCAATAGCTAATATTCATAGACCAGGTTGCATAGACCACATTGCATACATCACTTCGTTTTCATATCCACAAAGTCCCTCACTGGCTGTCCTAGTGAGCTGCAGCTGCTACAACAAAGTACATGAAACTGGGTATCTTAAAAAACATTTGTTTGTTTCTCCCCATTTGGGAGGGTGGGAAGTCCAAAGTCAAGGTTCTGGCAGATTGAGTTCTCGGAAAGTCCTCTTCTTGCTCATAGCAGGCTGCATTCTCACTGTGTCCTCACTTGGCAGAGAGCTCATGAGCTCTGATCTCTTCCTCATCTTCTAAGAACACTCATCTCATCTTGGCAGCCATGCCCCCATGGCCTTATCCAAATGTAATTAACTCCCCAAGCCCCAATTCTCATGCCATCACACTGGCATGAGGGCTTCAAGACATAAATTTGGAGGAGACATAAACATTCGTTAGGGAATCCACTGTGGGATCCTGGGCATGTTTTGTAGCTTCTCTGTGCTTGTGTTTCCTCATGCAGAAAACAGGCAATAATAACACCTGATCGTTGTACATGTGTATATGTGTGTGTGCATATCATTACCTTCAATTTAAAAACAGGTTATTAGATGATATGGGCAAGTAACTCTAGATTTTTCTTAAAAAATGAATATACAACTCTAGCTATCCAAATATAAGCTGAACCCAATTCAAAAAAAAATTTCCATGTGGGAATAAAAAATATTTTCCAGTGAAAGAATAAAAGTGGGGGTTTGTCCTGATGATATAAATTTTTAAGGAGATCAAATTCATACTTGATCATTCAGCAATTATGTATTTATATGATACACAATATGAGAAATATGTATTACTATATTGCTTCCACATTTAGAAATCAACAGCTGTATTAACTTGATAATTCAGCAATTATGTATTTATATGATACATAATATGAGAAATATGTATTACTATATTGCTTCCACATTTAGAAATCAATTTTTAACTCCAGATTGTCACAGTCATTTCCAACACTGGTGTTTTTCTCATCTCCAAGCAAATTTTGAATCTTCAAAGGCAGTTTCCATGACTCTGGGTTCTGTTCCATCTAAGGAGAGGGAAAGAAAGGTCGCTGTGAATCAGGATGTTCTTGACAACCCCAGTGAGGCCTTCAGGTGGCTTAGTATATGTGCAAGTTCATCCTCCAGGTGTGTGTCTGTGGCCACCACATGTAGATTCCTTCTAAATGACTGCACAACACCTGCATGCAACACCATCCATTCACTCAAAAAGGTAAGGCCTCCTTCCAAGGAATCCTGGCCAAATCTGAGTTCAATTTCTTTAATATTTGTTTGCCTGATTTCACCGTGTCACCTCTTAAGCCAATATGTCCCCAGCCTAACTGTACATAGCGTCAGGAGAACACACCACCAGGAGTAACCCACCAGACACTGATGAGCGCTGCCACACCCCCACCCTGCAGGCTGCACCTGGAAAACCTGTGGGCAGTGGGAGGGCCCAAGAAGCAGCCATCTTGGACACTGGTCCCAGCTGAGGCTCCCTCCCTGCTCACTCCTCCAGGCCCTGCTCACTGATATTTTGCCCAGTCCACAAATCCACCCAGCAATTCACCAGCGACAAGTAGTGGCAGCTCTTGACAGCTGAGGGTGATGGAGCTCGCAAGGCTGCTAGGTAGGGTGAAACTCACACCTAACTCTGGCAGGGTGACCTTCCATCCAGAGGAAGCCAACACCCATGGCAGTTCAAACCTCCTAAGAGTGAATGCTGAGGGGATCTCCAGGTCTGTAAGGCAATGTGAAGAAAGTGCCCAGAAAAACATTCAGTATGCCAGACCTCATGTAAGAGATATTTTATTAGGTAGATGAACAGCAGTCTACCCAGAAGAGAAAGGAAAAAAAAAAAAAAAAAAAAAAAAAAAGGGGGAGAACATGATCAGGGAGCTTCCTTGAAGCTCTCCAACATTGTGGGCAAAAGAATGGTAGGGCCAACACTTGAAATTGAATTTTGGCGGACTAGGGATCAGCCAATGGCTGGTGACCACAAGCTTAGGAACGGACCAATGGCAGGCTAGCTACAGGGAAGGGGTGGGGGACCTGTCATCCCTGCTCACCTTCCCTGCAGACATGTTCTCACCCAACCACCAGGGAGGGAGCCCTGCGAGGTTGGTCCATGGGCTGGTAGGCAGCTGAGGCCTGAGGCAAGAGCAGGACTGCAGGGTAAACCCAGCAATGGCCTGCTGCCTGCCATGGCCAGGTGATGGGGGCGGGGCCATGCAGACAGCACTGCTCTGACAGCTGCAGTTGTGTCTCACAGGCACAGCCATTGCAGCCTTTGACATTACATGTAAGGTGTCTGCGTTGGCTTGAACTGGTCAAAGTGAACAGGTCTTACACTGTGGAACCAGCAGGAGGCCTATTATTGTCCCCAAAACAGTTAAGCAAACAAGACACACTCAAACAACTGGAGAATCTTGATACCAAAATTCAAAGAAAGCAGCCCCCAAATGAATACAAGCAGATTCTGTGAGCACACAAGCTGGGTTATTCTGCCTTCCATACCAAGGGAAGGACTGTGTAGGCAGGGTACCAGTCTCCCAGGCTGCCCTGATGAAGCCCTCAGCCAGGCTGCCCTAATGAAGCCCTCAGCCAGATGCTGGGTGGCGCCCGCCCATGCTGGGTTCTCTGCAGTTGTCCCCTCCTCTGTTCCCAGAGTAAGTGCAGAAAGACTGTCCTTGATCGCAAAGCTGCCATCACCAGGAAACTTGCTCCCCAGCTTGTAATGTGAAAGGTGCAATGGCCCCGCCTGTGGGCAGAAGCAAGGCAGCTGTCAGCAGCGCTCTGCGCCTGTGGCCCCGCCCCCTGTCAACTCGGCACAGCAGGCAGCAGGCCCTTGCTGGGTTTACCCTGCAGTCCGCCTAGTGCCTCAGGCCTCAGGCTGCCTACCAGCCCACCCTCCGACCTTGGGGGTTCCCTCCCCAGCGGTCAGGTGCAGGAAACGCCTGCAGGGAAGGCAAGTGGGGATGACAGTTCCCCCACCCCTTCCCTGCAGCTAGCCCACCATTGGTCCGTTTGTCGGCCTGTCATGCCAGCCATTGGTCCGTTTATCAGCCTGTCCTTGTTAGTGATTGGCTGATCCCTAGCCCGCCAAAGTTCAATATCAACAATTGGCCCACAAAGTTCCAGAGCCTAAAAGAAGCTCCCCATCATGTTCAATCGCTCTCTTTCGCTTCAGGGTAGATGCTGTTTGTCTGCCTAAAAAAAAAAAAATCTCTTGCAGGAGCTCCCACCTCCGCTGTGTCATCCCCACTCGCCTTCCCTGCAGGCGTGTCCTGCGCCCCACCGCCAGGGAGGGAGCCCCGGACCTCGGAGGGTGGGCGGCTAGGTAGCCTGAGGCCTGAGGCAAGAGCCAGACTGCCAGGTAAGCCCAGCAAAGCTGGTAAGCCCAGCTGCCTGCTGTGGCCAGCTGACAGGGGGCGGGCCACGTGGGTGGAGCGCTGCTGACAGCTGCAGTTGGGTATGCCCACTGGCATAGCCATTGCACCTTTTACATTACAAGGGGCACTGCACCAGCCCAAGGGAAGGATTCCTGCCATTGCTATAGCTGCTGACCCTCCAAACCGACATCTACAACCCTTCCCAGAGGATCAGGATACCCCACAGGGTCAGCTGGTAGAGCAGCAGGATCTGGATCCACAAACCCAGTGCCAGCGCTCCACAGTACTCCCAGGACCCACGCGCCCAGTTCCCGCGCCTATCCCTCTTGCATCCCAGATACACACGCCCACTTTGCACGCAAGCGGACTTTGCATGCATGTGCACTTTGAACGCACGTGCACTTTGCACGCACGCGGACGTTGCACCTACACGGACGTTGCACCCACACGGACGTGGCACACACGTGGACTTTGCATGCACGTGCACTTTGCACGCACGCGGACGTTGCACGCACGTGGACTTTGTATGCATGTGCACTTTGCACGCACGCGGACGTTGCACGCATGCGGATGATGCACGCATGCGGACTTTGCACGCACAGGGACTTTGCAGTGCGCGTCGGTTTCAGTTAGGACCCTGCCTCATGCCCTGAGGCAACGGTTGCACACGCCTAGTGTTCTCTATTCATAGCTTAGGAAGCTGTGTCTGGGGAAGAGGTCTCTGCCGTTTCTCTGGAAGCCAGGCTGGCCTTAGCAGGACACTTTGCGCTCGCCGCTGAGCCGCTGGTACTTCTGCACCCAGTCTTGTTTGACTGCTGCCATGGGTACTTCCCATGGCAAGCTTTGTCCCCCACTCCTGTCCCCCAGGGACCTGCCGGTGGCGTCCAGCATGCAACCCTATCAGAGTGCCAGCTGACTTCCCTACTCTCATTGGCCACTCTGGGCTGCCTGGTCCCGCGGGAACACTCCCCACTCATCCTGCCGCCATCCCACAAGGGCACATTGGCGGTTGAGTCAAGTGCCTCATAGGCGCTTGTCCGGGGTCCTGAGGACCCTTCTACTCTTCCTGGGAGAAGCGGACATGTCCTCCATCGTCCGCATGCCAGGTCTGGTGAGGAGGATGCTGCTGTCTGCTGCACCTTCCACCCACTCCTGCAGCTCAGACCAACAGATCCAGCAGATACCTCGTAGGGCACAGGAGCAGGAAGGTGCTGCTGGCCAGCTCGAGGCACCAAGGCCTAGCCAAGATCACTGTCCAGGGAAGACTGTGCACACAGCCCCTGGAGACAGTGGCCAAGGGGAGCCCGAGAAAGCAGAAAACCCTGAAGACAGAGAACTTCAGAGGGGGAGCTCCAAAGTCACGACAGGAGCACAATCTGCTTTCAGGCCCCTGGTGGCCCATGGCCCCCTACCTTCCTTTGTGCCCAGGCCTGGGGCTCTGCAGAGGAAGCTCTGCACCCAGAGCTCCCGACACAGAGCTGGCATGTCCCAGGCCACCTGTAGGAGCTGCTGCCGCAAGAGAAATGCCATCAGCAGCTCCTACAGCTCCAGTCGAGATGTCCCAGCCCTGAAGAGGAGGGCTCCAGGCCCTTCCAACTCTGAGCTGCCCCTGGGAAGCTTTGCATCCCCAGGGATTCCACCGAAGAAGGCCCAGGATGAGAAGGTGGCAGAAGGCAGGGCGGGACAGCCATTGCCCAGGAAGAAGGGCTCAGCTACAGGGGACACCAGCAGGCCACAGAAACACAAGTTTCCTTTGCTGCCTCACTGCCGAGGGGAACCTCTGAGGCTGCCACCACCTCTGGAACTGGCCTGGCCAGTCACCGCTGAGGACCTAGACCGGGAGAAGAAGGAAGCTCTGCATAGGATCACCAGCTTTCTCATGGGTGAGACCCAGGTCATCTGGGACAACTGTACCATGGCCCCCCAAGCCCATGCATGGGCCCCCTCTGCCTCGGGAGGGGCCAGGCCTCTAGCATCAGGGGGCCTTAGTCAGACCTTGCCTCACCACCCCGGCACTGCCACTGTGGGGGTCCCCACCCCAATGTGGGTGGGCTCTTCTTTCTCCACCCAGGGACACCCTCCCACCTCCAACCTCAGCGTCCCCTTCTCCCCCAGCCTGCCAATTGCTGCTTGGGCCATTCCCCCTAGGCCCTCTCCCAGCACATTGGCAGGCATGGCTCCACAGCCAGTGGCTCCCTTTGGAGCCATCAACATCATTATGCCTTCCCAGCCCCTCCATCTGGGACCTCCATCCAGCTTGGGTAGGAGCTTCCTCCCTCTCACCAGGGCCCAAAGCACAGCACGACTCACAGGGCCTCCCCTATAGACGACACCAGCCGCCTGGCTCGAAGGGGGCTTCGGCACACTCCATATGGCAACTTGCATCTCATCCCTGGAGCCACCATTCCACCAATGCCTGGGGTTCCTGATGGGACGAAGCCCACAGCCCTTACCTTTGCCAGCACTCAGTATGGACACCTGGGAGCTCCAGGTCTAGGGGCAGCCCCAATCCCACCCTGGACTGCAGGCCCTCCAGCCTTGGGAAGCCCAAACTACCTAGACCTCAGGGCTCACAAACACACGAAGCCCACCATGGGTTCCCATGACAGCACCCAGACACATTGTGCTGGCAGCCAGGCTGCAAGGCCTGCTGGGGCATTGAGTGCATTGGCCTCTGCCTCTGTAGCTGTCCCCCAGAGGCCAAGGCCTGTGACCAGTGTTTGTCCCAAGAACAGACAGAACAAATCAACATGGGACAACCAACTTGCATCCCCTTCGAGGCTTCCTTTAGTGACCTCAAAGGCAAGTGGAAAGACCGACTTGTCCCCAGGTCTGGCTACTCCCAGGAGAGTAGTGAACACCTCAAAAAGTAGAGGGACCCCCAAAAGTGGAGAGCACAATCAGGCAAGCTTGGGACAGAACACCAAGAATTCCCCTGGCCAGAGCACTACCACTGCACCCAAGAAACATAAGAACAAGAGCAAAAGGGGGCAAGGAAACAATGGAGTTCCT
>JAJEJO010000723.1:0-11158 GCA_020662805.1 Glaucomys volans | reverse complement strand
GGGGACCAAGGGACAGGAGGTAGCATGCAAACCAGGGCAAGTCACCACTGGTGTTCTTATGGTTCCTGCCATCCCCCCAAGCCTGCCCAGGCAGAACACCTTAAGCTCTTCTGGGGGAACAAGGACCACACCAAGAAAGACCTCCTCTACTGTCAGGTCTGCCCCCATACCACCAAGGGGATCTGGGAGCCCAGACTAGACTCGGATCTCACATCTGCCTTTGAGGCCATGGTCATCTCCTCCCAAATTGGAGGAACAAGAAGCCTAAGACAGGGCTAATGATGCGACTTTGGTTTCAACACCTTCAGTCCCACTAATCAGACCATCTCCATAGTGACCACCTTACATGGGAGAAGGAAAGATTCTGTTCTTGGGACCATGAGGCACCACTCTTTAAGTGCTGTAGGCTGGCAAGGGTTTCTTGTGCTGTACTGGGTTTCACTGGAGATGCACTCCCTGGCCTCTTCCCTGTTTCATCTCCAGCGTTGAGGAGTTAGGACTGACCCTGGGCATTAGTGTTACTAACTTTTACTTGTATACGTTTTATTTGTTTATTTATCTGTGTATATTTTATTTATTTATTTATTAGCAAGTTAAAAACTAAGTAAGCTTTACTTTTTGTATTTAGGAAAGTTTTAGAAACTAGGACATCTATGTAGTTTTTTCATAGTTGCTAAATGTAATATTGGGAGCTCTG
Organism: Glaucomys volans; assembly: GCA_020662805.1. Classification (NCBI taxonomy): domain Eukaryota; kingdom Metazoa; phylum Chordata; class Mammalia; order Rodentia; family Sciuridae; genus Glaucomys; species Glaucomys volans. Next base: position 10,461 of record JAJEJO010000723.1, on the reverse strand, counting down.
TGTAGCTCTTAAGAAAGTTTACTGTTCAAAGTTGCTACAAGGCAGGCAGGAACTGGAGAAGTGGAGCTGGCGAAACATTGTTGCTGTTAGTAAAAGAATTTCTTTTTCCCAGGAGCTGTGTGCTTGAGATCAAGGTCAGGGTTGATGGGACTTTACACAGAGCTTTTCCATGCAGGGCATTGCTACAGTAGTTAGACATCCTGGATTTTTTTATAAAAGATTATTTTACAGCCGAGAGGTCATTAGGGACTCTTAATTTTAGGTATTACTGTTCTATTTATTATTATTATTTTTTTAAATGTTCTTTTGTAAATGTTATGTTATCTTGTAACATTTACAAAAGTTGCTTTTAGAGTTTAAATAAGTATTAGTTAATATCACATATCATTATGTTTAAAATACAGATTAAAGAATGAAAGAACTTTTAACTTCTCTTTTGTTGTTATAGAAGTTTTTATTTTTTATAATATTGACTTTTAAATAGATTATATTATCTTTTTAATGTTCTTTTTGTTAAAATTATATATTTAAAATGTTACCTCATTCTGAAAGTCCTCCTTTCGTTATTAAAACCTGGGGTGATTACCCTTTCAGTACTTATTTTTATTTTATTTTATTATTGTTATTATTATTTTTGATAATGCTGAAAGTCCCCCTTTCATTACTGGGGCAAAACCCTTTCGATGCTGATAGCTTTTACTAATTTTTTATATTATTTATTTATTTGTTATTTTAGAAATAATTCTGAAAGTCCCCCTTTCATTATTTAAAACCTGGGGTGCTTACCCTTTTGGTGCTGATCTTCCCTGTGTGACACCATTGAGAATGTCAAGGCAGAGATTGCAGACAAGGAAGGCATTCTCCCTGACCAGCAGAGGTTGATCTCTGCTGGACAGCAGCTGGAAGATGGGCACACCCTGTCTGATTACAATGTCCAGAAGGGGTCCACCCTGCACCTGGTGCTGCATCTCGGAGGTGGGTTGCCATCACCGTGGGGGTGGAGCCCAGTGTCACCACTGAGAATGTCAAGGCAAAGATCCAAGAATAGGAAGGCATCCTCCCCGACCAGCAGAGTTTGGTCTTTGCCTGCAAACAGCTGAACAATGGCCACACTCTGACTACAATTTCCAGATGGAATCCACCCTGCACCTCTTGCTGCATCTCAGATATGGTATGCAAATCTTCATGAAGAACCTACCAGCGAGACCATCACTCTGGAGGTGGAGCCTAGTGACACCCTTGAGAATGTCAAGGCAAAGATGCAAGAAAAAGAAGGCATCCTCCTCGATCAGCAGAGGTTGATCGTTGCCCACAAAGAGCTGGAAGATGGACACACCAAGCAGATTGCCAGCAGAGATCAACCTCTGCTGGTTGGGGAGGATGCCTTCCTTGTCTTGGATCTTTGCCTTGACATTCTCAGTGGTGTCACTGGGCTCCACCTCCAGGGTAATGGCATCCCACCTCTGAGATGCAGCACCAGGTGCAGGGTGGACTTCTGGATGTTGTAGTCAGACAGGGTGTGCCCATCTTCCCTGTGTGACACCATTGAGAATGTCAAGGCAGAGATTGCAGACAAGGAAGGTATTCTCCCTGACCAGCAGAGGTTGATCTCTGCTGGACAACAGTTGGAAGATGGGCACACCCTATCTGACTACAACGTCCAGAAGGAGTCCAGCCTGCACCTGGTGCTGTGTCTCAGAGGTGGTATGCAGATCTTCATGAAGACCCTGACCAGCAAGACCATCACCCTGGAGGGGGAACCCAGTGACACCACTGAGAATGTCAAGGCAAAAATCCAAGACAAGGAAGGCATCCTCCCCAAGCAGCAGAGATTGATCTCTGCTGGCAAACAGCTGGAAGATGGGCACACCCTGTCTGACCACATCATCCAGAAGTCCACCCTGCACCTGGTGCTGTATCTCAGAGGTGGGATGCCATCGCTCTGGGGGTGGAGCCCCATGGCACCATTGAGAATGTCAAGGTAAATATCCAAGAAAAGGAAGGCATCCTCTCTGACCAGCAGAGATTGGTCTTTGCAGGCAAATAACTGGAAGATGGGCACACCAAGCTGTTTGCCAGCAGAGATTAACCTCTGTTGATGGGAGAGGATACCTTCCTTGTTTTGATCTTTGCCTTGACATTCTCAGTGGTGTCACTGGGCTCCACCTCCAGGGTGATGGCATCCCACCTCTGAGATGCAGCACCAGGTGCAGGGTGGACTTCTGGATGTTGTAGTCAGACAGCGTGTGCCCATCTTCCGTGTGTGACACCGTTGAGAATGTCAAGGCAGAAATCGCAGGCAAGGAAGGTATTCTCCCTGACCAGCAGAGGTTGATCTCTGCTGGCAAACAGTTGGAAGATGGGCACACCCTGTCTGACTACAACGTCCAGAAGGGGTCCACCCTACACCTGGTGCTGCATCTCAGATGTGGGACAGATATCTTCATGAAGACCCTGAGGACAAGACCATCACCCTGGAGGTGGAGCTCAGTGACACCATTGTGAATGTCAAGAAAACATCCAAGAGATCGATGGTATCCCCCTGACCAGTGCTCTTACTGTTCCATGATCTACTGTTTCCAACAGACATATGCAGCATCTGTAATGACTGGTCCCTTCAAGGGCTGTAAGTGAACAGAAGGACAAAATGCCTGAGGAACATAAGCCTGCTCTCAAAATTCTTAAAGACTCTGATGAGAAGTAAGAACAGCCTCCTAGAATCACTTTCTTAAGCTGCTGCTGGAAGGCATCTTGCCAAAAGCAGAGACTACAGCAAATTTTATGATTGGTGACTTTCACAATGGTAAGTATCAGCTGGCTTTCTAAATACCCGTCCTTGTTCTTCAGTCACAGCAGAATACACTAAGATGTTTATTTTGCACCTACTTCATAATTTTTAAGAGGAAAAGATACAATCTTTCATAACTGTTACCAAAAGATAAGGGTAAATGCGGTACCAAGGAGCAGCTGTTTTGTGGGTCCTCACCTCAAGGTTCTCCACCTCGCAGTGTGACTTCCATCCCTTCCCATTTCTAATGGGACACTTAATTTACAGAGAGCCACGTAGCCTGCCACAGAAAGCTGCCACTCGGTAGACTAGTGCTGGTGTTTTGAGTGCCACTTCAGAATTCATCACACAAAACCTCATGGCCATGGTTTCATGTTAAAGGGTAGGCTGACCGACGCCCCCCAGAACAGCAGTTCAATGTGAATTCTGACACCTATCCATTTTAGCAGCTATTCCATTCCTGGTTTTGTGGTCAGGATCAAAGTGAGATTTTCTGAAAATCCTTATCTTTTCCCCCTTATTTTTACTGGTGCTTGATAGTTGTACATAGTGGTGGGAGTTTTTGTTCCATATTCCTACATGCATGCAATATCACAATGTAATTTGGCCAATATCACTCCAGAGCACCCCAGCCCCTCCCACGCCTTGGTCCCTTTTCTCTCCTGATCTTTCTGTGATTTCTATGAGGTCCACCCCACTTTTCTTTTCCTTTTTCTTCTCCATCTTCTGCTTATGAGAAAAAGCATATATCCCACAGTTGTGCATCTGTGTTCTTCAGGGATATTGCTGTGTAGGTTTTTCCTTGACGTGTCCTTATCTGGCTTTGGTATGTGTGCAATACTGGCTTCACAAATTTGGAAGTGTTCCCTTCCTTTCTATTTCATGGAGTAATTTGAAGAGTCTTGGCCTTAGTTCCTTTTTAAAGGTTTCTGTTAGAGCTCAGCTGGGAGTCCAGCCAGGCCTGGGCTTTTGTTTTTGCTGGAAGGCTTTTTATTACTGCCTCTATCTCATTACCAGTTATCGTTCTGTTTAGGTTTTCTTTTTCCTCTTGATTCAGTTTTGGAAGATCATGTTTATCTAGACATGCATCCATTTTTTCTAGGTTTTCCAAAGCATTTGAGGACAAGTTTTCAAAATAGTCCCTAATGATCTGCTGGATTCCTGTCTTCTCTATGGGGATTTCTCCTTTTTCATTTCTAATTTTCTAAGCATGACTTTTCTCTCTTTTTCTCTTGGTTATGTTTGCATCGGGGCTTATCAGTCTTGTTTATCTTTTCCAAGAAACGGCACTGTTGTGTCGATTGTTTGCATTATTATTTTTTATTCTCAAGTTCGTTAATTTTGACTCTGATCTTAACTGTTTCCTTGCTTCAGTGTTTGCTCCTCCATGACAGCCTGGCTTTAAAATCATTTCCCATGTACCTTGTGCATGATGTGGGCTTCCTCAGCAGAGGGCGCTGAAGGGACATTGCAGGAAGCAGAGGCCTCTTATGGCTAAGCTACTGCACCACAGCTCCCTGATGCTGGTCTGAGTCTGTGCCAGGAGAGCATGGATCAGGTGATGGGATTCTCAGATCCTGAGGAAGGCGTTGGTCTCCAGGAAAAGTTTACCAACTCTTTCCAAGCTGATCTTAGGTAATGGTGTCCTCGTGGCAAATGGTCCAATGGTAGTGGGAGGCACCTGTCTCTGAACCTGGAAGTGACTGTCCCCACCCATGCCCACCTTCCTGTGACTGCAGAGCTGAAACCCATCAAGTAATTTTTCTCAGAGGAAAATTTTAAGAATAGCAAGGAAGGACCAGCACAAGTCAGCTTACCAGACTCCATGCTTGGCACAGAAAGGAAAAGCATGGGTTTTGAAAAGTGGCTCCTCAAGGCTTAGGCACCCGGTAGGAAAAGTATTTCCAAAGTACCCAGTTGAGTTAGGGGTGCAGCTAAGCAAGATCCATTGCTGGGGCCTGAGGTCAGAATTGGAGCTGTTGCTTGCTTGCTGTATGCACTTCAAAAATCCCTTTCTTGGTTTTCTTCATCTATGACATGAGGACAATTGGGGGAGGGTGAGTTCAGTAGGCTCATGTGGCCAAAGCCCAAAGGTGTCAGCACAGTGCCCAGAGCCATAGCAGGTCCCCAATCTATGGTAATATTGTTGTTATTAAACTAATGATGAGATCAGAGTCCTCGTGATCTGATCACTGCCTAAGAGCTCCACCTCTGAACCTTCCTGCATTGGGGACCACACATTCAACACATGCACTCTGGAGGACATTGCTGATCAAAACCATAACATCATTTACTTTTTTGCTGTCAAGCAAGCATCTCCAATTCTCCAGTCTCTTGTGGACTCGACACATCATCTCTGGAGACACGGGGGATTCCCTGTACAAGCCGAGGAATAGGCTTGTGTCCCAGGTCAGGGAAGGCTGATTGTAAATGGACAGTGTCTGTTTACCTGAGTGTTAGCACACCAACCACACTGTCCTTGCCAGGTGAATATTCCCAAGGGTCTCTCCTTTCTGTCCAGAGGTTGCTGCGGGAGCCATTGGTATGGGACCCCATGGTTAAGGCAGGGACAGGCAGACTGGGGCAGGAAAGCCCTGTCTGTTTTGACCAAATGTTCACCTGTGCCCTTGAGCTTGTCCCCCAGGGGCAGAGACCAGGGGAAGCTGCTGCAAACTGTGACAAAGGAGGAAGATCCAGGTGCCCCTCAGAGAGGGTGTAGCTGCCTTGGCTGTCAGCAGTTCCTGGAGAGGTTCTCTCTAGTGGTGGGGCCACCGCCTTCAAGGAGGGCTCACCTGGGTAGGCATCTAACTTCAGGGGTCTGGGGGTGTGTTCAGTGAGTTTGGGGTTGTGGGCATATCTCTAGTGTCTTTAGGCTGTGTGCAGGGGCGAATGTAGCATGAGGATCCTCCATGTGGGGGGCATACCTTGAGATGTCTGGGTGGGACCCCATCTTGTGAAGGAACAGGTGTGCGAGTCTCAGTGAGGGGGTCTTAAGGAGAGACAAGCTCCTGGGGACAGACAGACCTGTTGGGGTGATGTTGAATGGGGCTGCCAAAGGTAACAACCTTCAGCAAAGGGGAGAGGTTCAGTTTGGGGACATAAAGATTTCCTCCTGCACCCGCACATTGAGTCTTTGGACCTCCACCTCCAGGAGCCAGGAGCCCCTCCCTGAGAGTGGGAGTTCAAAGCCAGCCACCTCCCAGGTCGCTGTAGATGTGGGAGCATTTATAGTGGTGGGGACTAAGGATGGCATTTGCATGCTTGGACTGTGAGTGTGGGTGGGTGCACACATGATGGTGTGAAGACTTGTGACTGGAGCATGCGCGTATGAGAGTGTATGTGCATCTCTTTGGCGATGTCCAAGTGTATTTCTTGGCACTATTTGTGAATCTGTGTGAACTGTTTTGTGAATTTCTGTGATGCATGAGTGAATGAGGCTCTGATGTGTGAGTGTGTTGCCCTCCCCTTTCACCACTCAGCCTGGCACCCATGGCAGCCATATTTGCATCTTCTGAGTTGTCAGCTCAAAATCTTGCATGGCTGTAGAACTTGTGGGCCAGCCAGGTCTTTGTGGGTGCATGGGGTGTGTATTTGTGCGTGTGCGTGTGTGTGTGTGTGTGTGTGTGACATGTGTCAGCATGCTGTGGCAGCACCGAGCATCGCCAAGGAGCCCCTCCCCATGAGAAGGCAGACAGCCCTCTAGGGCAGCCTGGAGGTTGGGTTCTGTTGCTGCCCCCGTTCCATGTGTGTGCCGTGTGTGTGTGTGTGTGTGTGTGTGTGTGTGTGTGTGTTGTCCCCTTTTGTTTCAGTTCCAGGGCTGCTTGTATATTCTAGTGTTTTCCAATAAGGAAACTTGCAAGATATCTGGGATCCCTCAGATTTGGTGCTCAGCCCTGGTTTGTAAGGAAATGGCAGGCAGGTCCAATTGAAGGCAGCCACAGGAGGGGGAGTGTCAGGAAGGCCTCAGGGAGGGCTCTGACTTAAGTCCCAGTCACAGCTCTGCCACAAGCTCCCTCAGAACCCTGCCCAAGTCCCTTCCCTTCTCTAGGATGGTGTGTCTGACATTTAGGTATTTTAAATTATTTCCATAGATACAGCAGTGAACCAGACAGGCTCAACCCTGTCCTCCTGGAGCTGACATTCTACTGGAAGAGAGAGACCCTGGCAGATTGTCGAGAGTAATTATGAGGATAATTACAGGAGGCACTAGGCACCAAAAAGGAGGAGGGGGCGTTGCTTAATAGTAGCACATTTGCCTAGGGAACTTCAGGCAGGTCCCTGGGGACATGGCTAGGGGTCAGGTACATGCAGAGGGAGGAGATGACGCAGGATGACTTCATCTCAGTCTGTGCAGGACTGTGGAAGCCAGGCTGCAGCATTTGCACTCCCCTCAGCAGGTAGCAGGGAGCTACAGAAGATGTAAGAGCAAGGGAGGGCTTGCTTAGTCCTGTCCATCAGGATGTCTCAGCTGATAGCAAGAATGAGGTGGACATTGTCTGCTGGATCATGGAAGAAAACTTCCTTTTGCCCTCTCCCTCCTTTTCTTACTTCCATAAATATTTATTGAGCATCTACTTTGTTCCAGGCCCTGTTCCCTAAGATGCAGACTGAGCACTTACACACAAGCTTTCACTGAGTGTACAATCCAGTCTGGGAGATGTAGATAGATGATATATCTCAAAAGTGCCAAGTGCCGTGGGGGAAGAAAAGGCTGGAGAGAGATGGAAAGGGCTCACCAGAGGTGGTGGTCAAGGATGGCCTCTCTGGGCTGGGGATATGGCTCAGTTGGTAGAGTGCGTGCCTCGCAAGCACAAGGCCCTGAGTTCAATCCCCAGCACCCCCCCCCAAAAAAGAAAAGGATGGCCTCTCTGAGGGGATGACACCTGAGCAGAGAGCTGAAGGGAGGAGGTAGACATCTGCAGGAAGGGTGTTCCTGGCAGAAGGATCACATAAGCAAAGCCCTCGAGTTGGGAACAGAGTGGCAAGGAGGCCGATGAAGCCAGAGCAGAGTGGAGGAGAGTGATGACATCAGAGGAAGAATGGGGTCCATCGTGCTCATGGCTGAACCTCATGCTGCTGAAGCCTTTGGCTCTCACTCTGGGTAAGATGGGGCCCTGGGGGAATTTTCCTCTCACCATCAGCCAAGAGAGGAAACTTCTGCCTGTTCTTGGCAGAGTTTTGATTCTGGGATGGGAACCCCAGGCCCCAGCCTCCACTCCCTGCCAGGCAGGGGAGGTGCTGCAGAATGCACATCCACTGATTGAGTGCAGAACTTCCAAGGGGGACATTTCTGGGCCCCCTGAGGCCTGTGGGATTGACTGAGTTCAGCCTGCTTCATGGTTGTGGACTCGCGGGGGCAGAAATTCTCCTGACGAATAATGCAGTCCTGCCCACCTGATGCACTGTGATGCTTTTTCAGGGCTCGGGCAGCACAGCTACTGGGAGCTCTGGATAGTGACGGGCATCTCTGGCAGACTTGAGCACTCTGGTTCTCGGTGGCGAGGACAGCAGGAGGGCCTGGCTTTCTTGCTTCCTTGTGTCTCCTGTGCCATCCAGCTGGGTCTCTCTGCGGCGGCTTCATGGGGCGCTGTAGGAGCTGGTGGGAGCATTTTGTCATGAGTTAGCAGGTATTGAAGGGCACTTTTGTCACCCTGTGGGCCTGCAATTGCTAAGGCTGGAGAACCTGATGGGACATGAGGAGGCCCGAGTCCTTGTCCCCAGGCCTCTGTCCCTGACAACCCAGGTGAGTCCTAGCAGGCCCCTGATCCTGCTTGCTAAGCAGAGGAGGTTGCAGAGCTCAGGAGTCTGAGCACCTCAGCTCATCTGACTGGCTGGTGCCACCCTCTGTGACCAGGCCCTCAGTGTTTCCTCTACCTGGAATTTGCCAAGTGTGCATTTAAGACTTAATAAAACTAGGTGGCTGATAAGGCTTTGGGAGTCTTGCTCCCCTCCAGGAAAACCAGGGTTTGGCTAAAAACACCCTAAGGGAATAAAGGCTCTTAAATAAATCAGAAACCAAGCCTGTTCTGTGCACCCTCTCTTGTAACTTCCCCAAGGCCCTGTGCAGGGAATCCAGCACCTTCTCTTGTGGATTAGGAAACTGGGGCACAGAGATGGCAGGGAACCTGCCTAAGGTCCCAGAGGTGGTGAGTGGTTCCCCCAGGGGTCTGGATGCAAACCCTGCTTTGCATGCTCTGCAGCTGAAACCAACAGCCCCACTGGTTGAGACCTAGGCTGGGAGTGTGGAGTTGGGCAAAGGCCAGACTTTGGAATCACACAGTCCTGGTTTGGAACTGTGGTCCCGCCCATTCAGTAGCACATGAACTTCTGGGATGACAGTCTCTTTGCCCCCGGGCAGCAGTGCTGCTGAGCTGTCACAGCTGGGCCATCTGCATGCAGCAAGGGGTGCTTGGCTCACCCCATGGGGAGCAAGGTGGACTCAGTCTCAGGGGAACACTTTGCTGCCCTCTGGTCTCAGATGACCTTGAGATGCTCCCAGAGCAGGAGCCTGCTCCCCCTGGGTAAGCTCTGGACTCAGGGTGCTGCAGCCTCCAGAATTGAGCTAGCTAAAGAATGGAAGTGGTGTTTCTTGATGTCCAAGGGGATGAAGCCTTTTGGTGGGAGCCTCCTGGCCTGCAATGGAGGTTCCTGAACCCTTGGGCAAGGGGGTTCATAGTTCTAAATGCAAATGGAGGCACTGTTTCTTTTAGCCATATTAGAAGAGGGCAGATCAATGACTTGATGCTTTTACTGTGAAATTTCAGGAGCTCAGATCATGGGTGTTCATGAAGGATGCAGCACTTGCTTCCACACTGAGGCCCTAGGAGTCAGACACTCAGTGATGCTTCAGTCTTTGAAAGCATTTCCCTGTAATAATTATTCAGGAAATTATGCTTAATTAGTAAATAGAATTATAGTAACATCCATTTATCAAACATCAATCCTAAGTGCTTCACTTTATCTCATTTAATCCACAAAGCAGTCTTCCTATAGTGTAGGCAGAGGTAGCAACTCCTCCTTACTAACAAGGAAATTGAAGTTCAGAATTTTTTTTTTTTGATTCATTGAAGACAAATGGAGTACAGCCATTGTTTCACTGGTTGTACACAAAGTAGAGTCACACCATCTGTGTGTTCATGCATGTACACAGGGCAATGGTATCTGTCACACATTCTGTTATTATTCTTACCCCACCACCCCAACCCCACCCCTCCCTTCCCTCTATGCTATCTATCCTTCCTCCGTTCTTGCCACCCTTCCCCCCCGCATTATGCATCATCCTTCATTTATCAGTGAGACCATTCAGCCGTTGGATTTTTGGGATTGGCTGATCTCACTTAGCATAACAGTCTCCAACATCATCCATTTACATACAAATGCCATAATTTTATTCTTCTTTATGGCTGAGTAATATTCCATCGTGTATATATACCACAGTTTCTTTATCCATTCATCTACTGGAGGGCATCTAGGTTGATGACATAATCTAGCTATTGTGAATTGAGCAGCTATGAACATTGATGTGGCTGCATCACTGTAGCAATCTGATTTTAAGTCCTTTGGGTATGGACCAAGGAGTGGGATAGCAGGGTCTAACGGTGGATCCATTCCAAGTTTTCTAAGGAATCTCCACACTGCTTTCCAGAGTGGCTGCACCAACTTGCACTCCCACC
>JAJEJO010000722.1:838348-859882 GCA_020662805.1 Glaucomys volans | reverse complement strand
GCCAAAATGTGGGTCCATTCCAAGTTTTCCGAGGAATCTCCATACTGCTTTCCAGAATAGCTGCACCAATTTGCAACTGTATCTTTTTTAATGTGACTAATGGAAAATTTTAAATTATACATACGGTTCATATTATATTTCTATTGGATAATACTGCTTCATGAGATTCCTGGGGTCGGTGAAACATAAGAGTTAGTGTTAGCAAAGAAGGAACAGATTTACTGACAGCAATTTGTTATGATCTGATCTGCACGACCAAGCCAAAGCCAAGGGTAATATTGACTATCCAACACTACTCCTAGTTTGTCACTGGTCCCTAAAATATATATAAATTGATTAGACTTTATTAATGTTTAGAAAACTAATTGAAAAGAGTAATTTTACATCATGAAATCTAAATGTCTTATTTAAATGGACTTATGTTTTGTCTGCCTTTATATTTGTATTTTGCTTTTATTAATTTATTCTTATTATATTTTATAAAATTATTAGTTGTGCTGTTGGTAATAGAGTCTTTACCACAGAAAGTTTGAGAAGCACTGGGAGATACAATTTTGGTGACCCAACCAAATATTTAGTTTTCCTATCCATGGACATAGAGATTTGTGAACTTCATATGTACTTAATAAAAGCTAATGCTTAATGGAAATAGAAGTATTTGATTTTCTTTTACCTACCCAAAGGGTAGCTCAATCTAAATATCTTTTTTTTTTATTTTTTATTCACACAGTTCATATAATCTTACATTTACATAGGGTAGTACTGTCTGTCTCAGTCTACTATTTTCCCATCCCCTCCTGTCCCATTTTCCTCCACACCATCCATACTTCCTCCATTCTTTCGTATCCTCCCCATGACCCCTAGGATCCCCCACCTCCCCCCCACCCCATCCCTGTTAGGTATCAGCATCCACTGATCAGAGAAAACATTCGGCCTTTGGTTTTTTGGACTTGGCTTATTTCACTTAGCATGATATTCTCCAACTCCACCCATTTACCAGCAAATGCCATAATTTTATTCTTTTTAGGGCTGAGTAATATTCCATTGTGTATATATACCACAGTTTCTTTATCCATTCTTCAATTGAAGGGCATCTAGGTTGGTTCCACAATCTAGCTATAGTGAATTGAGCAACTATGAACATAGATGTGGCTGCATCCCTATATTTTGCTGATTTTAAGACCTTTGGGTATAAACTGAGGAGTGGGATAGTTGGGTCAAATGGTGGATCCATTCCAAGTTTTTTGAGGAATCTCCATACTGCTTTCCAGAGTGGCTGTACCAATTTGCAACTCCACCAGCAATGTACAAGTGTGCCTTTTCCCCCACATCCACGCCAACACTTGTTATTGCTTGTATTCCTGATAATAGCCATTCTAATTGGAGTTAGATGAAATCTTAGGGTAGTTTTAATTTGCATTTCTCTAATTACTAGAGATGATGAGCACTTTTTCATATATTTGTTAATAGCCTGTATATCCTCCTCTGTGAAGTGTCTGCCCAGTTCCTTAGCCCATTTATTGATTGGGCTCTTTGCATTTTTGGTGTACAGTTTTGTAAGTTCTTTATAAATTTTGGAGATCAGTGCTCTGTCTGAAGTGTGTGTGGAAAAGATTTTTTCCCACTCTGTAGGCTCTCTTTTCACATTCTTGATTGTTTCTTTTGTTGAGAGAAAGCTTTTTAGTTTGCAACCATCCCATTTATTGATTCTTCCTTTTATTTCTTGTGCTCTGGTGGTCTTATTGAGGAAGTCTGGTCCTAAGCCAATATGGAGAAGATTCAGGCCTACTATTTCTTCTATTTGGTGAAGAATCTCAGGTCGAATTCCTAGATCCTTGATCCATTTTGAGTCGAGTTTTGTACACGGTGAGAGGTAGGGGTTTAATTTCATTTTATTGCATATGGATTTCCAGTTTTGCCAGCACCATTTGTGGAAGAGGCTATCTTTTCTCCACTGTATGTTTTTGGCACCTTTGTCTGGTATGAGATAACTGAACTTACGTGGGTTTGTCTCTGGGTCCTCTATTCTGTACCATTGGTCTATCTGTCTATCTTGGTGCCAATACCATGCTGTTTTTATCACTATTGCTCTATAGTAGAGTTTAAGGTCTGCTATTGTGATACCTCCTGCGTCATCCTTCCTGCCCAGGATTGTTTTGGCTATTCTGGGTATTTTGTTCTTCCATATGAATTTCATGATTGCTTTTTCTATTTCTGTGAGGAATTAATTTTAAATTCTTAATATAAGAAATAGAAAAAATACTATTTTAACTGAATATTGAATATCTGACTTTTTAAAAGTCGGATTAAACAATGCTGATTGACGATGAAATATGTTTCAATTAATATAATCACATTATCAAATAGCATGAATTGAACCCCCAAATTCTCACAAGTGAGTTTTTTTTTCCTGGTGGCCTCTCAAATTTGTACAAATTTTGCTATGACAAAGTTCACTTTTGGGAGATGAATTTTTAACTCATCTTATTTGAATGTGACATTTTTCTGAATCAGAAAATTTAAAATCCTCAGTGAAATGTCCTCTTGTCACCTGTTTCAAGATGTATTGGAAGATTTTTGGCTTATTTTTTTATTGTTCCTCCTTCAAGGCTCACTGTGCATTAAGATCTGCTTCTTGCCTTCCCTTTTGTCTTTTCATGCCAGCTTCCCCACATGAATCACCACTTTGCTCTAATCTTCCTACCCTCTGGCCTCCCTTCTTTTCTTTGTCTTAGTTCTTAATTCCAGGCAATTTGTTTTGAAATGGCTGACCCACATTAGTGATCTTTTTTCCTTCTGAGTACATTAAAAAAAACCATTTACTAGAAAAGATCCCAAATGTAATATAAGTGGCATCTTCAGGGGAAAATATTTTTAAAAATCAAAATAACTTTCCAAGCCACTGTTTAGATACGGCTGTGACTTATTAGACAAGTTAAAGCTCACATTTGAACGAAACTGAATAATATTACTTAGTGCCTCAGATCAAGAATGATGTGTTTCTGAGAAATTTACATGACTTTAAAAGATGTTAGGTAGCATTTTTCTTGATTTCTGAAAATCGTAAATTGATAAAGTAAGTCTAATTATTTAGTTTTGCAGAAGGAATATCATTTTGAATTCCTGATCAGTGAAGACTTGATTTCAAGTGACTTAAAGACTTGGTTAAACAAAGCCACAGAGAATTAGTGAGTTATTTTCTTTCTCTTTTTTTTTTTACATTTTTTATTTGTTCTTTTTAGATACACATGAAAGGAGAGTGTATTTCGACATAGTATATGTACATGGAGTATAACTTATTCTAATTAGGATCCCATTCTTGTGGTTGTACATGATGTGGAGTTTCACTGGTGGTGTATTCATATATGGACAGAAGAAAGTTACATCTGATTAGACAGTAATGAGTCATTTTCAATAAAATGGCAAAAATTTGGTCTAATATGTGTGCGTGCTGATTAGTAAAAGAAGAAAAATAAAATATTAGAAGGTACATATTAATAATGACCTTTCAATATAGTTTGGCTATGTGTGTTTGGGTATGTACCTTTGTGTGTCCTTAAGATCTGGGTATAGAGGAGAGAAAAGATTCTACAGAAAAGAGTAGGGATGGGCAGCCTTGAATCACAAGGATATGGAGTAGGAGTGATGGCTACTAGAAGGTCACCTCAGAGCTTTCAAAAAAGTCCTTGAAATAATAAAGATAGGTGACTTACCGACTCACAATTATTTAAGTCATAATTAAACTATTTCTATAATTATATATGCATTTGACATAGAATCTATGTATTCATGTAGTTGTTAATATTTTAGTTTTTAACAGTGATATTACTAACTTAGTGCCTCAGATCAAGAAGGCACTAATTTGTGCTTTTAATTCATTATTAAAAGCACAAAACCACTAAATGTCAAAAGTGCCATAATGAGTAAAATATTCTAGGGCCAATGATCCATTTAAACTGCTAATTGTACAAATATATAAACTGAGAACAAATTAACTTCATAGCTAAAGGTATTAGGGGTAAAGCCTTGAATTTATCAATAGTAAAACAGTGATCACTTATAACCAGACTAGCAGACCAGTTTACGACATGCAGCCACTTATGTCTTAGAAAATGAACTTAGCGATGGTCCACTGCTAGAAGCTAGCAATGTGATCGTAACGTAAACTTGTTACTTTCGTGTTTGATAAATATTATAATTTTTGATGCTCAATACCTAGATATTGGTATCTCTAGATAAACAAAAAGTTATTTTAAAGGCACACACTTTTTGTTACATTCTCTTTGTGGCAAAATGGAATATTCTCTCTTCTCCTTTCTCCTTCAATTTTTTCACCACACACACACACACCCACACACACACACCCCTTTCCTACTGATCTCTCTGGCTCAGATCCATCCCAAACTAAAATAACCAAAGAAGAAGCCTTAGGCTTTTGCAAAGCAGAGAGAGGATTCAGAGACCTGCCCAGGGTTATGCTCTAAAGAATAGTCTATTACTAAGACACAGGTTTGCCATCTGACTGTTTCGTTTGGGAAACTACAGGAACTAAATCCCCCTGGCCTAAACTTCTTCAAGGGAATAACTAAATGGGAACAGGGTGGTATCATTTCAACATTTCTGCTGCATACAACTGAACTCTTATATGCAAAGAAGTGCTTTCAAAAGGGAATAAGGAGAAAACCTTGTCCACGTTGAACTAAGGAAGAAGTTCACCAGAAAACAATGGGGTCAATCAATGTGGAATTTAGTAGAGGTCTAGACTTGAAAGTCATCAAATCTGGTTTAGCCAACAACAAAAAGTAATGCAGTTGTCCAGTTCAGAATGAATGGAGGAAAGGGCCAGGGAGAAAGCCCCTGTGAGCCGTCCCATTGAAAAGTCCTGAGGCTGAGAGAGGACATTTATGCAACAAATATTTGTTTCTTTGCTATTTTGCAGGGAAATCGAATTGCTCAAGGTGACTGTTGAATTAGACATGAGCTAAGAGAGAGTGAGAGCCAACCACACTGTCAAGCGACTTGACACAAGGAGCCAAGAGGTATGATGGGATGGAGGGGAGCGAGGTTTCTCTTGACATTAAGATGGAGAAGACAGTCATGTTTACCTACTGGGAGAGAGTTAGTGTGAAGATGGAGTTCCATGTACAGAGCTAGAAATGCTAACTGGTGCTGCAAAGTTCTCCTACGCAGTGGAAGAGAAAGCCGGAAACCAGAGCACTGGCAGAGAAGATGGAGTTGGAAATCAGGTAGGAATAACTATTTGGAGGAGAAAACAAGGAAGGGGAGTAAAGATGAGTACACACGAAGAAAACATTGGAATAAATAGGAGTGGGGAAATGAAGGGGGGTCTTAGAGAGGCCTCTGCCTCCATGATAGTAGAAGGAAGTTACCCTGCTGGGAGTGAAGGAGTGGGCATGCTTCAGTGAGAGAATGCAGAGTAGCTCAGAGGCTCTGCATCCCTCTTTGATGCTCTGTCTAGAAAATACTTGTTTGACAATTAGTCTAGCAACACCCTGACAGCACTCAATGAAAACAATGATTTTAAAGTCCCTTTGATATCAGGAATGCCTCTGGTGCTCAGTATGGCTCTCTAAGGTGGCAGTTGTACCTCCAAGGAAAAAGCAGACTGATTAAAGGAAAAAGCAGACTGAATAATGGTAAAGAGCAGCAATGAGAATATGATAATACAATAAAGAGCTATTATTTTTAGGAGGTAAATATTTTGCACTGTACGCAAATTCTCAGCTCTGGTCCTATAGCAAAAGTCTAATTTGCTTTTAGAATCAAAGGTCCAAAGTTTGACGACAAACTTCCATTTTCAGTTCATCCCTATACAAACATCATCTCCAGAAATGTCTTTTCAGAAATGTTTTGTGAAATGAGAAAGAACAGAGGGATGTGAAAGTCTATTCCCTGTGTCAAACTCATTAATGACTATCACTGCTGCACCATTGACCGTTGCAGAATTATGAATTATTGAAATTGCCTATCATCTGTGATGTCACCATTTTATTTTTAATTTTGCACATGGATACATTTTTAATGCAGAAGAAAGAAAAGACACATGAAGGAATTTACCTTTTGCTAAAAGTGGTGAATCTTCTTAGCAGTATACAAAGGAGATTAATCTTCTAAACATTTTGGTTTATAACAATACATGCTATTGAATATCACATTTAGAGCAAGCAAAACAAAGCATAGGTGACATTTTCAAAACCCTGTTTAGGATAATGATATTGAAATCTGTGAACTTTACATACTGAATTTTTTAAGTTGAGATATAACTTACATTATAACATTTACCCCTTTTTTGGAGGGTGGGTACCAGGGATTGAAGTCAGGGGCACTCAACCACTGAGCCACATCCCCAGCCCTATTTTGTATTTCATTTAGAGACAGGGTCTCACTGAGTTGCTTAGCACCTTGCCTTTCCTGAGGCTGGCTTTGAACTCAAGGTCCTCCTGCCTCAGCCTCCTGGGATTACAGGTGTGCGCCCCCACACCCAGCACTTTTACCCTTTGAAAATATACAATTCACTAGTTTGTAGTATATTCACCTGATATTTTTACCGCTCCAAAAAGAAACCTCATACCATAGCAATCACTCCCCACACTCTTTTGTCTCAGCACTTGTAAACCAACTAGTCAACTTTATTTATTTATGAATTCGCCTGCTCTGGACATCTCATATAAATGGAATCACATGATAGATCGTCTTTTGTGCCTGGCTTCTTTCCTGGAGCCCAGGGTATTCAAGGTTCCTCCAAATTGAGGCCTGTGTCGTTACCTTATTCCTTTGTATTGCCAAATAACATTCCATTGTGTGGAAACACAGCATTTTGTTTATCCACTCACCACGGTGTTTCCATTTGGGGGCAAATATGAATAAAGCTCCAGTGAACATTGGTGTACAAGTTTTTGTGTAGCCATGTTTTTACAGTTCTCCCAGGTACAACTTAAGAGTGGAACTGCTGGGTCATATGCAGCCCCCTTTGGGACTCTGTCACCATCTCTGACATGGTGGCAGCACTATTCACTCCCGCCAGTGTGTCCGAGGGTTTTAGTTTCTCCACATGCTTACCAACCCTTGTCACTGTTGTTCTCAATCACAGCCGTCCTGATGGGTAGGAAGTGCTCTCTGGTGTGGCTGTGATTTGCATTTCTCCATGATTACAGATCTTGATTATCTTTCCTTGTGCCAATTGGTCATTTGTATATTATATTTCCAGAAACATCTATTCAAATCCTTTGCCCATTTTTAATTGGGTTATTTGCCTTTTCATTATTCACTTTTAAGACCATTGCCTAATCTAAGATCATAAGTATTTAGACACATGTTTTCTTCTAAGAGTTTATAGTTTAGCTCTTGCATTTGGGTCTTTTCTCTATTTTTGTATGTGGTATGAGAAACTTCCCTCTTTACTATGTGAATATCTAATTGTCCCAGCATGATTTGTGGAAAAGTTTGTTTTTTATCCCATTGAATTGTCTTGGCTCCTTTTCTAAAAATTCACAAAAGTGAGAGTTAATTTCTGGACTCTCAATTCTATTCCATTGGTTTACTGATCTATATGCCAGTACCATATTGTCTTGATTACTGTAGTTTTATAGGAAGTTTTGAAACTGGAAGGAGTACTCCAACTTTTGTCTTTTCCAAGATCATTTTGCCCACTCTAGATCTTTTGCATTTCCATATTAATTTTACGATCAACTTGTCCATTTCTGCAGCAAGCCAGTTTGGAGATTTGATGGAGATTGCAACAATTGTCTAGATGAATTTAAGAAGGGTTGCCATTTTAATAATATTCAGTCTTAAGAGGAATCTTTACATTTACTTAGATCTTCAACTTCTTTCAACATACAAGTCTTGCACTTCTTTGAATTTATTTCGAAGTATCTTATTATTTTGGTGCTATTATGCTATTGATGTTTTAACTTTATTTTCAGATTGATCATTGCTAGTGTACAGAAATACAATTGATTTTGTTTAATAAGTTTATTCATATATCATGCAAACTCGATGAACTAATTCATTGTTTTAATAGCCTTTAATGTATTACTTACAATTTGCTATATGCAAAATCATGTCATTTGATAATGGAAATAGTTTTACTTCTTTCTTTTGAATTTTGATGTTTTAATATCATTTTTACATCAGAAAGAAATAGTAAGCAGAGATATCTTTGTTTTGTTCTTGAACTTAAAAGGGAAGGTTTCAGTCTTTACCATTAAGTATGATTGTAGATGTGAATTTTTCATGGGTTTCCTTCATCAGTTTGAGGAAGTTCTCTTCTATTGAGTTTGATGAGTGTTTTGAATCATGAAATCATGTTGGATTTTGTCAAATGCATTTTCTATGCCAACTAATTGTGCATTTTTTGTCCTTTATCCTATTAATATGGTATATTACACAGATTGATTTTCTTGTGTTGAATAAACCTTACATTTCCAGGAGAAATCCCACTTGGTTATGTTGTATAATCATCTTATATGTTGCCAAAGTCAGTATTCTAGTCCTTAAATGAGGACATTGGTCTGTAGTTTCTTTTTCTTATGATGTCTTCATCTGACTCAAAATGAAGTATAATGTTGGCCTCATGGTGTTTTCTCCTTTCTATTTTTTGAAGAGCTTGTGAATTATCAGTATCAATTTTCTATACACTAGGTAGAATTCACAAGTAAAGTCATCTGGGACTGGGGTTTTCTTAGTGGCAAGTTGTTTAATAACAAATTCAATGTTTTGTCCTAGATCTGCAAGACAAGTCCCCTGGTAGCCATGGTGACTCAGCTTCTCCTTTTTCTTACTTGTAATTCACAAAATAACTATAGAATATGTTTGTAATACAATGCTCTGCACAAGGAGGAACTGACCAGATTAGCTCAGGCTTTGTATGAGTCCCTCCAAGAAGAGCATGTCCTACTATGCTTTTCCTCAGAAATTCCAGGTCCCCCTAGGGCAATGTGTACTAGAATGTCCTCCACTATGTACAATGTGGGTCACACACTGACTGACCAACCCTCCTGAGCCATTGGGGATCAGCTGACCATGTGTCTTAGGCTTCTATTGACCTTTGCTGCCTCTCTGTGAGTAATAAAGATGCTTTCTTTAAACACTAACTGCATGATTAAATGAGTGTTGTGCCTCATTAGACTTCTGCAATTGGATTGACACTGGTGCATGGACTTGGCAAGATGTTTTGAGTCCTCTGCTGGGAATGACACTGGTGAAGGACGCTTTACAGGGTCTACTCGGATCGTTAATTTCTTCTTGAATCTGTCTTTTTGGGTCTTTCTCAAAATTTGTGCATTTTATTTAGATTATCTAATTTGCTCTCACAAAATCTAGGTTACCTAATTTATTGACATAAAATTGTGCATAATATTCCCCCTACAATTGTTTTTATTTCTGTAAAGGAGGTAATAGTGTCCCCTTTCTAATTATTTGCTTTCATAATTTAAGACTTCTTTGTTGCTTGGTCAGTCTAGCTAAGAATTTGTCAATTTTATTGATCTTTTCAAAGAACAAACTTTTGTTTTGACTGATGTTTTCTATTTTTGTTCTGTTCTTATCTTCATTATTTCCCCTGTAGTCTTTATTATTTCCTTTTTTTCGGTTTGCTTTCCATTTAGTTTGCTTCCTCTTCCTCCAAGTTTCTTAAGGTGGAAGGTTATTGATTTGGCAGGTGTCTTCTTTTATGTTCTAGGCATTTACAGCTACACATTTATTTCTAGCACTACTTTAACTACATCTCATTTGTTTGAATATTCTGTGCTTTCATTTTCACTCATCTCAAAAAATTTTTAAATTTCCCTTGTGATTTATTTTTCTGAGACTGGTTATTTAAGAGTGTGATGCTTAATTTCAACATATTTGTGAATTTTTCAAATTTCCTTCTGTTATTGATTTCTACT
Organism: Glaucomys volans; assembly: GCA_020662805.1. Lineage (NCBI taxonomy): Eukaryota > Metazoa > Chordata > Mammalia > Rodentia > Sciuridae > Glaucomys > Glaucomys volans. The sequence goes on along the minus strand of JAJEJO010000722.1, from coordinate 849,971 downwards.
TTCATTCCATTTTGGTCATAGAATGTACTATGGATAATTTCAGTCTTTTAAAATACATTATTTTAGGCCTAAAATGAATGATCTCTACTGGCAAACAATGTGTACTTGAGAATAGGTATCCTACTGTGAGAGGGAATGGTCTAAGAGATCTCATATCTAGATGATTAATAGTGTTGATCTATATAGTATTCTATATATCTGATAATTTTGTGGATACATGTTCTACCTGTTAAAGTGTATTATTGAGGTTTCCAATAATTATTATTGAATTGGCTATTTCTCCATCAATTTTAAATGCTTTACTTGTGAAATTTATTTCATTATGCTTATTTCAGATTTCTTGTTAGACACATACATGTTTATAACCGTATCTTCTTGATGGACAGATCATTTTCTCATTATGAAATATACTTGTATGCTGTAACAATTTTTTTTATTAATGTCAATTTTATCTGGTATTAGTAGAACCACTCAGCTCCCTTTTGGTTCCTATTTGCATGGAATGTCTTTCACATTCTTTTAATTTTAATCTAGATGTGTCTTTCAATCTACAGATGTCTAAGGGTGGTTGACATATCATTAGATCATGCTGCTTTTTATCAATTTCGTCCTTTTAATTGAAATGGTTAATCTATTTATGCTTGCCATTTGGTTATCTTATGTCTTTTATGTTCTTCTCTTTCCCTCTTTTCTGTCTTTGTTTATATTAAATACTTTCCCACTGTTCCATTTGTATTATATTTTTGTCTCCTTTATTACTTCGTGTGATTTCTTTAGTGGTCACTCTGGGGATTACAATTAACATCAATGTCAAGTTAAATAGAGTCCCCTCAAAATTCATGCCTACCCAAACCCTCAGAGTATGATCTATTTGGAAATAGAGTATTTAAATTTTTTATTTTTTATTTTTTTGTACTGGGGATTAAATCCAGGGGCACTTAACCAGTGAGCTACATCCCCAGCCCTTTTTATCTTTTATTTGGAGACAGGGTCTCACTAAGTTGCTCAGAGCCTTGCTAAATTGCTGAGGTGGGCTTTGAACTTGCAATCTTCCTGCCTCAGCCTCCAGAGCTGCTGGCATTACAGGCATGTGCCACTGTGCCTGGCTGGAAACAGAGTCTTTACAGGTGCAATCAAATTAAAATGAATGTAGAGTGGATTAGAAATGACCCTGAATTCAATGGCTGGTGTTTCAATAGGAAGAGGAGAGCACACAAGAAATAACATAGGGAAGAAGGCTCTGTGATGACAGGCAGAGATTGCAGTGATGCAGGTACAAGCTAAGGAGCATCTGGAACTGTCAGAAGTTACCAGAAGCTGGGAAGGAGCAAGAAGAGATTTTTTCCCTAGAACCTTCAGAGGGAGAAGTGCTCTACTGAAGCCTTGAATTCAGCCTTCTAGCCTTTAGAACCAAGAGAAAGCAAATTTTCACTATTTTAATTCACTCAATATGTGTTAACTCATTATGAGAGACTGAGAAAACTAACACATCTTGCTTTATAATGACGTAGCTCAGATTAACTCCAATTTATTAAGAAAGTACAGAAATCGTGCTCCAATGTGGCTGTGTTTCCAACATGCTGTTATTGTCATACAAATGACATCTTTATACATTGTAGCCCATCAACACAAATTTATAATTATTATTTTGTCTCTTAAAAGGAAAAACAAGCTATAAACATGAATTATATTTATAAATATTTTATATTTATCAAAGTAGTTACCTTTACTAGTTCTCTTCATTTCCTCATGTGGATGTGATTGCTACATAGGTTCTTTCAGTTCAGTCTGAAAGACTCCCTTAGGGATTTCATATAGGGCAGGTCTACTAATAATACATTGTTTTAATTTTGTTTATGTGGAAGTCTTAATTTCTGCTTCATTTTTGATGGATAGTTTTGATAAATGTATAATTTGTTTTTAGTTTGTAATATTTTTATTCCTACACTTCATAGAACCACAGCTTGTATTTTACAATAAAATATCTGACCCATATAATTCCAATGCTTTCCTTTCCATTCATTTTAAGTATAAAATTATTGCGATATACACAAGCTAAGATGTATTTAAATATAAATGGATCTATGAAGAAGGAAAAGTATTCAAAAATGTTATAAAAGAAACATCAACTTTTACGTTATTATATTAAATATTTTTGTTTATTTTAATCGACTCATGAAATCATATGGATTTCTGGGGTACCATGTGATGTTTTGATACATGTGTACATTGCATACCATTAAGATGGGGTTAACCATATCCATATCCTCAAATTTTCATCATTTCTTTGTAGTGAAAATATTCTAAATCCTTTCTTCAAGCATTTTTGAACTAAAGAGTTCATTGTCATTATGTATAATCTTCCTACTGGGTGACAGCACCCCAGAACTTATTTTTTCCATCTAATTATAACTTAGTACCCATTGAGCAATGCTTCTTTCATCAATCTCCTGAATTCTAAAGAAAGTGACTATTTTTGCCCAGGTTATCCTTGCTTTTAAAAAGGACAAATATTTTAGGTTTTTATTCTGCCACTCTCCATAATGTTACACACATATTTTGAAATGTTAAATAATGAAAGAAACGTGTCTGTACTTATTACTTTAACAGTGCATATTACTCAGGGTTTTACCTGCTTTGTGAATGAGCAGGTCTCCTCTTCTCCTTCCTTTCCAGGTGCCCTTCAATTTTACCACTTCATTTCACACGTGTATCTCCACTAAATAGAGCAGGAAAGCAAAGGACATAAAATTAGAATTGGCCATTTACTCTTCCCGAGTGGCTGTAGTAAAAAACAAATGCAAGATCAAGTTGAAAAACAAATAAAAATAAAATAAACACAATATTTCACAAAAAAGCAAAACAAAACAAAAAAAAAACAGATCAAGTTGAGTTTGAAGACTAAATGAGAGATTTGAGTTATCTGGAAATGAGATTTTTCATGCTATTTGTATTTTTGGTCATGATCTGCTTTAAAAGGCATTGAAAGTTTCATACAGACCATGCCAACACATATTCTAGCCAAAAATGGTTAATTTGATTTAACTTTCAAGTTACAGTTAATGCCAACAACACAGAGAGTGCCTACGTGAGGAAGTAAATAGAAGGCTGGCCTGTCATTTTCAACAGCGAATGTTATAAACAGGGGGTTGGAGCTGAGTACCGGGTACTACACCTGTAATCCCAGCTACTTGGGAGGTGGAGGCAGGAGTTTGAGGCCAGTCTAGGCAATTTAATGAGACCCTGTCTCAAAATGAAAAATGTCTAGGGATGTAGCTCAGTGGTAGAGCATTTGCCTAACATGAGCGAGCAAAATCCTGGGTTTAATTCCCATACTTCCCATACTGCAAAGAAAAGAAAATAATGAGAAAAAAACAAACAAAAAGCAAAAACACAAATTGCTAATATCAGCAATGAAAACTGGTTATGAAAAAGATCCTGTAAGGAATTAAAAGTGTAATAAGGGAATGTTGTGAATAATATAAGATCAATGTAAATATAAAATCAATAACTTTAACATCTTCAATGAAGTAGATAGATTTATTGAAATATACAATATAATAAAACTGATTCAAAAAATATCCTCATAAATGCACTGAAGAAATTGAGATCCTAGTGAAAAAACCCTGTATAAAGAAAAGGCTAGATCTGACAGGGCTCTCTGGTAAGTTCCACCACGGACACTCAAAATAAAAAATACTGATCCACACAAACTGTTCTACATTATAGAAGGAAGAAATACTTCCTGATTCTTTCTATGAGACCAGCATAACCCCAATTCCAAACCCTGACAAAAACATAATAAGAAAAAATTGTAGAACAATACCTTTCATAAACTTTGAAAAGCTTCTCCACAAATTATTAGGAAAACCAATCAGTCAATACCTAACAATAATACAAAATGCTGAAGTAAGATTCATCTCAGAAATGCAAGGTTACATTTGGAAATCAATAAATACAAAATTCATTTTCACAACAGAAAAGTAGAAACATCATACAATCATTTTATCAGATTCAGAAAAAGCATTTGATAAAATTTAACATGCATTCATAAAACCCAAAATTTCTCAGAAAGTTAAGAATAGAAACATACTTCCTTTGTTCGATGGAAGTTGTGTAAAAGCTACTGTTAACACCAACTTTAAAGATGAAATGAGTAATACTTTCCCTTCAAGATGGGGGAAAAGGCAAGTATGTTCTCACCCATTTGTATTTTATGCCAAACTGGAAGATTTATTCAAAATTTCTTTTTATTAAAAAGGAAAGATAAAAGATAAAGATAAGGAAAAAGATAAAAGACATAAAGATAGGAAAGAAGGAAGTGTACCGTGAAGCTGAGCACTGTGGTTCAGCTGTCCATCAAAGGCTCTGTGCAATATCTCTATCCACCCATCACTTTTAGCACCACCAGATCTGCTGGGTATTATGGTCCAAGTGACACAACAGCTTGTATGGCAGCCTGGATGTTGCAGGACCTTCTCTTGTAAGTGTTGAGTCTCACTCTTAGCATTAGGAGACGCTATATTGAGCAACTCCACCTGGAATGGGCTATCTTGACATGTCCCAGACCACTGGACTCCTAGAAATTTCACCAAAGTGATAGTACTGGTAATTCTTTTGGACTGTAATCTCAGTGGCTCGGGAGGCTGAGGCAGGAGGGTCAAGTGTTCAAAGCCAGCCTCAGCAACTTAGCAAGGCCCTAAGCAACTCAGCAAGACCTTGTTTTTAAATAAAATACAAAAAGAGCTAGAGATGTGGTTCAGTGGTGAAGTGCTCCTGGGTTCAATCCCTGGTACCAAAAAAAAAAAAGCAAATGCCTTTGTTTTCTCTTTTTCCTTACATATGTTGAGTTTACATCAGTATTTAAGTATTGTTAATCATTTCAATAGTACTTAAATTATGAGATACCAAGAGAAGGGTAATAAATATCACTCAAGGACTCCATACCCTCTTCTGCGGAATAGGAATGGATTAGTGGACTTTTGTTTGCATCCAGGATAATAGTATCATGCTAGGTGGAACTATAATCTTGCTCTAGTCTTTAAAGATTAAATGTTGCCTGTATTCTTAATAAAATACATTCTAATTGGGGTAAGAGGAAATCTTTTCTCTTTTTTTGGAACCAGGGATTGAACTCAGGGACACTCGGCCACTGAGCCACATCCCCAGCCCTATTTTGTATTTTATTTAGAGACAGGGTCTCACTGAGTTAGGGCCTTGCTAAGTTGCTGAGGCTGACTTTGAACTCACGATCCTCCTGACTCAGCCTCCCAAGTCGCTTGGATTACAGGCATGCACCACCACGCCCAGCAAGATGAAATCTTAAGGTAGTTTTGATTTGCATTTCTCTTATAACTAGGGAAGTTGAACATTTTTTCATGAATCTGTTGATTGCTTGTAGATCTTCCTCTGTAAAAATGTCTGTTCATTTTTTTGGCCCATTTATTGATTGGGTTATTAGTGTTCTTGGTGTAAAGATTTTTGAGTACTTTATACATTCTGGAGATTAGTGCTCTATCTGAAGTGTGTGTGGCAAAGATTTTCTCCCACTCTGAAGACTTTCTCTTCACATTGCTGATTGTTTCCTTTACTGAGAAAAAGCTTTTTAGTTTGACTCTATCCCAATCATTGATTCCTGCTTTTATTTCTTGTGCTTGGCGAGGATGTGGGGAAAAGGGTACACTCATACATTGCTGGTGGGAGTGCAAGTTGGTGCAGCCACTCTGGAAAGTAGTGTGGAGATTCCTTTGAAAACTTGGAATGGATCTACCATTTGACCTTGCTATCCCACTCCTTGGCCTATACCCAAAGCTTAAAATCAGATTACTACAGTGATGTAGCCACATCAATGTTCATAGCTGCCCAATTCACAATAGCTAGATTGTGGAACCAACCTAGATGCCCTTCAATAGATGAATGGATAAAGAAACTGTGGTGTATGTACACAATGGAATATTACTCAACCATAAAGAAGAATAAAATTATGGCATTTGTAGGTAAATGGATGATGTTGAAGACTGTTAAGTGAGATTAACCAATCCCAAAAATCCAAAGGCCAAATGGTCTTTCTGATAAGTGAATGATGATGCATAATGTGGGGTGGAAGGGTGGCAAGAATGGAGGAAGGATAGATAGCATAGAGGGACAGGAGGGGTGGGGTTGGGGTGGGGGGATAATAATAACAGAATGTGTGACAGACATCATTGCCCTGTGTACATGTATGAATGCACAGATGGTCTGACTCTACTTTGTGTACAACCAGAGAAACAATAGCTGTACTCCATTTGTGTTCAATGAATTAAAATTAAATGAAATAAATAAATAAAGATTAAATGTAGTTTAAAGAGATGTATATTGGCGACATTTGACAAGGAGTTGGCATGTAATCATTGATTTTAGATATTAACTTGATTGAAATAAGGGTAAAGTTTAACTTATTCTCAATGCTGCAGTAGACATGAAGCCCCTTCCTAATCTGCCTAAAAGGAAACTCAGGTGGTTTAGCATTTGATTATAATGGCTGGGCTGTCCTATGTGTGTCAGTGAGGGTACTTCCAGAGGAGAGAGGCATTTGAGTCAGTGAAATGAGTGGGAAAGATCTGTCCTTAATGTCGACAGGCACTGTCAGATTAGTTGTGGGCTCAGATGGAACAAAATAGCAGAAGTACTTGCTCTCTCAGGAGCTGGGTCACCTTCTTCTCCTACCCTTGGACATTAGAACTCCTAAGTTCTCCGGGACTCCCACCAGTGGTCCCCTGGGCTGTCGGGCCCTCAGTCTCAGTCTGAGAGTAACACCACTGGCTTCACTACCTAAAATGAAAAATCACAATAAAGTTGTTGAAGAATGAATTATCACAATTATTTATCTTCTTCCCATTCTCTCACACTCTGAACCCTGCTGTACAGGGTAAGTAAAGCTATTGTGGTGCAGATCTCTTCCTGTCTACTTCATGATAGCTTTTTCTGTAAGGTTCACTTAATTATACTTACTGTTGTTCAACTTGGAGCAGACACACCCCATAATCGGCATATATACTCTTAACCTTATGACAAGGCCAATTGTTTGCAAAGCAATGTTGTTAAATGTTGTTTTGAATCAACAGTTATAAAGTTATCTATTTAGAACACAATGGAAAAATAATTGGTTTAAAATAACTTAAAAATATCTCCTTCCCAAAGTCATAAAAATAGTAAACACATTTCTTGGTCTAAAGCTTTCTAATTGGACTGAGCCATACTCTTGGCTTTCCTATCTCCAGCTTGAAAATGCCTATCATGGGACTTCCCAGCCTCTATAGTCAGGGAGCCAATTTTCCTAATAAATTCTCTCTCATATTCTTCTCCATATGTATCCTATTGGTTCTGTCTCTCTGGAGAATCCTGACTAAAACACTCTCCAGATTGCAGGGAAAAAGAAGAAAAAGCAAAAGATAATTCTAATTTTTGATTTTAATATTCAGGCTATTTTGTTTAAAAAAAAAAAAAATCTAAAGAAATGTCAGGTGTAGTGGCACATGCCTGTAATCCCAGCAGCTCAGGAGGCTGAGACAGGAGGATCACAAGTTCAAAACCAGCTTCAGCAATGGTGAGCTGTTAAGTAACTCAGTGAGACCCTATCTCTAAATAAAAATATAAAATAGGGCTGGGGATGTGGTTCAGTGGTTGAGTGCCCTGAGTTCAATCTCCAATGCCCCCCAAACAAAAAAACATTAAGGGTAAAGGGACCATTGAATTTAGAAATATCCTTAGTGCAGATCCAAGATGGCAGACTAGAGGGAGGCTGGGTTCCTTGTCACTTCATAACTCGGGTTTCAGGCAGAGGAAAATCTGTTTCTCTTTGAGGCAGTCTTTGCTGCTCATCGATCCCCTGCCATTTACCCTATTTGTCCAACTCAATCACCTGCAGTCTGCCAGCATATCAACTACATTTTTTTTTTTTTGGAACCAGGGATAGAACTCGGGCACTCTACCACTGAGCCACACCCCCCAGGCCTATTTTGTATTTTATTTAGAGACAGGGTCTCACTGAGTTGCTTAGCGCCTTTCCCTTGCTGAGGCTGGCTTTGAACTCTTGATCCTCCTGCCTCAGCCTCCTGAGCCGCTGAGATTACAGGTGTGCACCACCAGGCCCGCTCAACTACATTTTGAGTGCAGATTGCTCACTGACTGCCACCTATCATCCACCATTTGCCCTTTTGCCTGTCCATCGCCTTCCTTTCACCTACCCATCACCCACAGACTGAGGTCTACCTGCCAATCATCCACCAGAAGCCTGCAGACTGCCAGAAAATCACCAGCTGCCTGCTGTTGCCTGGAAGTCTACTTCATAGTACCCGCAGGTTTGGTTACACGTGACTGCCGCCATTTTGGGAAAAAAGCCACAACCTGCAGGACCTTCAGCCCGACTGACTCGACCAGCCTCCAGGACCACCGGCCTGACTAACTGCACCCCACCTCCAGGGCCCCCGGCCTGACTGACTGCACCCCACACAGAATCAGTGCCCAGACCCCACACTGCAGCTCTCCATTTGCCAACACATTTGGAAGCCAGTGTGGCCATCTTGGATTATCCTGGAAGCAGAAACTGCCATCATTATGTGGGGGAAATCCCAACCTGAAATGCCTGCTGGAGACTGGAAGCTCATTGTCAGGTACCTCTCAGGCATCAGGCTACTGAAGACTGGGAGGTTTTAATATTATATGACTGTTATAGATTTTTTTTTCTCCTTTTTGAAAATTTTTAAGTTTTTATTTCTTTATTTTTCTTGCCATTTTCCTTTTGTTTACCTGTTTCCTCAGAGTCTCTTTCTCCCTTCTCTCATGCTAACAACCAACTTCCTTTGCCTACACTTTCACTCTTCCTACAATCTAGAACTTCTTTATACTATTTTCTTATCCCATTAACAGTTGCATCCTACACCCCTCCCCATCCACTTTGTCCTCCATTAGAAACTGCAGACCTCACTGCAAATCTACTTGTTATACAATAGGTAATAATTGAACTCATCATCTCTGTTTATTATGACAATATTGTTACTGTCTTCATAGGGGCTATTTGGTTTAAGGCTGCATATTTTCTGTACTGGGTGTCTCTAATATTGATCTCCCCCTTAAAGAAGAGGTTTTGGAAACCTGTAGGGTAACTATCAGCCTATGGGGGGAAGTGCAATACTCCAGATCTGCATTGCTAGAGGGGAAGATACATGAACAACATGAAAAAACAAGGGAAGAAAGTGTTCCAAACAAAGCAAGATTCTATATTAATAGAATCCAATGACAGCATGGTAGAAGAAATGCCAGAAAAGGAGTTTGGAATATACATAATTAAAATGATTCATGAAGAAATGGATGAGATAAGAGAGCAAATGCAGGCAATGAATGATCACTCAAATAAGCAGTTGACAGAGCAATTTCAGGAAGCAAAAGATCATTTCAAGAAAGAGATAGAGATTCTGGAAAAAAAAAAAAAACAGAAATCCTTGAAATGAAGGAAACAATAAACCAAATAAAAAACTCAATGGAAAGCATCACCAACAGACTAGATCACCTGGAACACAGAACCTCAGACAATGAAGGCAAAATATTTAATCTTGAAAAGAAAGTTGCCCAAACAGAGATGATGGTAAGAAATCATGAATGGAACCTCCAAGAACTATGGGATATCATGAAAAGACCAAATTTAAGAATTATTGGGATTGAGAAAGGCACAAAGATACAAACCAAAGGAATGAATAACGTATTCAATGAAATAGTATCAGAAAATTTCCCAAATCTGAAGAATGAAATGGAAAATCAACTACAAGAAGCTTACAGAACACCAAATGCACAAAATTACAACAGATCCACACCAAGGCACATTATAATGAAAATGCCTAACATCCAAAATAAAGATAGGATTTTAAAGGCTGCAAGAGAAAAGCATCAGATTACATATAGGGGGAAACCAATATGGATATCAGCAGATTTCTCAGCCCAGACCCTAAAAGCTAGAAGGGCCTGGAACAACATATTTTAAGCTCTGAAACAATATGGTTGCCAAACAAGAATCTTACACCCAGCAAAACTAACCTTCAGATTTGAAGAGAAAATAAAATCCTTCCATGAAAAAACAAAAGTTAAAAGAATTTACAAATAGAAAGTCTGAACTACAGAACATTCACAGCAAAATATTCCATGAGGAGGAAATGAAAAAACAACAATGTAGGTCAGTCAAGGGAGGAAATACCCTAAATGAAAAGCCAGTCAAAGGGGAAACCAAGTCAAGTTAAAAACTAAAACTAAGGGCTGGGAATATAGTTCAGTTGGTAGAGTGCTTGCCTTGCAAGCATAAGGCCCTGGGTTCAATCCCCAGCACCGCGGGAAAAAAAAAAAAAAACAAAGCCAAAATGACTGGGAATACAAATCATATCTCAAAATGTTAATGGCCTAAATTCATAAATCAAAAGACATAGACTTTCAGACTGGATTAAAAAGAAAGACCCAACAACATGCTGCCTCAAGAGACCCATCTTATAGAAAAGGACATCCATAGACTAAAGGTGAAAGGATGGGAAAAACCTACCATGCACACAGTCTCAGTAAAAAAGTAGGGGTTTCCATCCTTATATCAGATAAAGTGAACTTCAAGCCAAAGTTAGTCAAAAGGAATAAAGAAGGACATTTCATACTGCTTATGGGAACCATAAATCAGGAAGACATAACAATCATAAATATTTATGCCCCCCAAAATGGCATATCCATGTATATCGAACAAATCTTTCTCAATTCCAGGAATCAAATAGACCACAACACAATAATTCTGGGTGACTAACACACCACTGTCACCGCTGGATAGATCTTCCAAACAAAAACTAAACAAAGAAACCAGAGAACTCAATAACACAATCAATAACTTAGACTTCACAGACATACATAAAATATTCCATCCATCAATGAGCAAATACACTTTCTTCTCAGCAGCACATGAATCCTTCTCTAAAATAGACCATATATTATGCCACAAAGCAGCCCTTAGTAAATGCAAAAAAAATAGAGATACTACCTTGTATTATATCAGATCATAATGGAATGAAATTAGAAATTAATGACAAAATAAAAAACACACACTACTCCAATACCTGAAGACTAAATAATATGCTATGGAATGAAGCATGAATAACAGAAAACATCAGGGAGGAGATAAAAAAAATTCTTAGAGGTAAATGAGAATGACGATACAACATATGAAAATCTACGGGACACTATGAAAGCAGTACTAAGAGAAAAATTCATTGCATGTAGCACATTCAAGAAAAGAATAAAAAGTCAATAGCTAAATGACCTAACACTACAATCCAAAGCCCTAGAAAAAGAAGAATAGAACAACACCAAAAGTAGTAGAAGACAGAAAATAATTAAAATCAGAGTGGAAATAAATGAAATTGAAAAAAAATAAAATTAAAAAAATTGACAAAAGGTTGGTTCTTTGAAAAAGAAAACAAAATAGATAAACCCTTAGCCACATTCACAAAGAGGAGGAGAGAGAATAATTACTAAAATTTGTGATGAAAAAGGAAATATCATGACACCATTAAAATACAAAACATAATTAGAAGCTACTTTGAAAATCTGTACTCCAACAAAA
>JAJEJO010000722.1:770005-838248 GCA_020662805.1 Glaucomys volans | reverse complement strand
AGAAGAACTTAAACCAATACTCCTAAAAGTATTTCATGAAATAGAAAAGGAGGGAACCCTTCCAAATTCATTCTATGAAGCTAGAATCACTCTGATACCAAAACCAGATAAAGATACACTAAGGAAAGAAAACTTTAGACCAATATCTCTGATGAATATAGACACAAAAATCCTTAACAAAAGTCTGGCAAATCATGTACAAAAACATATTAAAAAGACAGTGCACCATGATCAAGTGGGATTCATCCCAGGATGCAAGTTTGGTCCACATCTGGAAATCAATAAGTGTAATTCATTACATCAGTAGACTTAAGGTTAAGAATCATATGATTATTTCAATAGATGCAGAGAAAGCATTTGACAAAATACAACATTCCTTCATGCTCAAAACACTAGGAAAAATAGGGATAGGAAAAAATAGGGATAGAACATAGCTCAACATTGTAAAGCCCATGGCCTACATCATTCTTAATGGAGAAAAACCGAAAGCATTCCCTTTAAAAACTGAAACAAGACAGATTTGCCCTCTTTCACCACTTCTATTCAACATCATGCTTGAAACACTAGCCAGAGCAATTAGACAGACCAAAGAAATTAAAGGGATATGAATAGGAAAAGAAGAACTCAAGCTATCACAATTTGCTGATGACATGATTCTATATTTAGAGGATACAAAAAATTCCACCAGAAAACTTCTAGAATAAATGAATTCAGCAAAATAGCAGGATATAAAATAAACAAACATAAATCTAATGCATTTCTATACGTAAGCAAAGAAAAGTTCCAAAAACATACAATGGAGAAAAAAGAGTCTCTTCAACAGATGGTGCAGGCAAAACTGGAAATCCATATGCAATGAAATGAAATTAAACCCCTATCTGTCACCCTGTACAAAACTCAACTCAGAATGGATCAAGGATCTAGGAATTAGACCTGAGACCCTTCACCAAATAGAAGAAAAAGTAGGCCCAAATCTTCATGATGTTGGCCTAGGATCAGACTTCCTTAACAAGATCCCCAGAATGCAAGAAATAAAAGCAAGAATTAATAAACGGGATGGATTCAAACTAAAAATTTTTTTCTCAGCAAAGGAAACAATCAATATGAAAAGAGAGCCTACAGAGTGGGAGAAAATCTATTCCACACATGCTTCAGACAGAGCACTGGTCTCTAAAATTTATAAAGAACTTAAAAAACTTTACACCAAAAATACAAAGAACTCAATCAAAAACGGGGTTAAGGAACTGGGAAGACACTTCACAGAAGATAAACACGTGATTGACAAATATATGAGAAAGTGCTTATCATTTGGAGTCATTAGAGAAATGCAAATTAAAACCACCTTAAGATTTTATCTAACTCCAATTAGAATGCCTATTATCAAGAACACAAGCAATAATAAATGTTGGTGTGGATGTGGGGGAAAAGGCACACACATACATTGCTGGTGGAGTTGTAAATTGGTGCAGCCACTCTGGAAAGCAGTGTGGAGATTCCTCAAAAAACTAGAATGGATCCACTATTTGACCCAGCTATCCCACTCCTTGGTTTATACCCAAAGGACTTAAAATCAGCATACTACAGTGATGCAGCCACATCAATGTTCATAACTGCTCAATTCACAATAGCTAGATTGTGGAACCAAACTAGATGCCTTTCAATTGATGAATGGATAAAGAAACTGTGGTATATATACACAATGGATTACTCAATCATAAAGAAGAATAAAATTATGGCATTTGCTGGTAAATGGATGGAGTTGGAGATTATCATGCTAAGTGAATTAAGTCAAGCCCAAAAAACCAAAGGCCGAATATTTTCTCTGATGAGTTGATGATGATACATAACGTGATGGGGGTACGGATGGCAGGGGGGCAAGAGAAGAATGGAGGAACTTTGGATGGTGTAGTGGAAAATGGGGCGGGAGGGGGTGGGGAAGGAAAGAGTAGACTGAGACAGACAGTATTACCCTGTGTATATGTATGATTACATGAATGGTGTGAATCTACACTGTGTACAGCCATAGAAAGGAAAAGGTGTACCCCCCCAAAAAAATCCTTAGCATTTGTGATAGATTTAAGTGGACATGATTCTTCCCATTTCTCTATTATACTCATCTGCAATATAGCTTTGCTGTTCCTCCCATCAAGGTGAGTCTGTTTGTTTCTCTACCCCATGAAGTGAGTGAGGCTTGACCATCTGACTGCCTGGAACATGGAACATTAATAAACATGACAAGAAGTGGCATGGAAAGGCTTGTCCGTTGGGGCTTATTCTCTTTCTGTTCTTTCTACTGCCATGTAAATAAGCCTAGGCTAGCCTGATGGATGATGAAAGACATGTAGCCTAATGGTTCCCATTACCCCAGCCAACAGCCTACCAACTGCCAGACATGTGAGTAAGGTGATCTGAGATCATCTAAGCTTCAGCAGACTGATCAGCTGACCATGGAATTGTGAGCCAACCAGGCGTAGCCAACTCAGGCAAAGCCAGAGCAGCCTAGCCAAATCATCATGAGCTGATTACACTGTTGGTTAAGCCCCACAGTTTTGGGGTGGTCTGCTATGCAGGTAAAACTACCTGAAATAGAACTAAAAGTTACATAATCGTTTTTCATTATTAGATCAACAAACATCTACGAATGCCCTTTATGTGTAAGATTGTCAGCTAGGCACAGGGACCCCAAGCCAAATAAGATGTGGTTTCTACCCAGAGAAACATACGTATACAACATTGTTATGGACACCAGCAAATAGATGACAGTGCAGATTGATCAATATTGAAAAATAAGCTTGATAAAAAAAAGTTAAGCAACACATGGGAACATAAAAGGGTGATTCATTGGCTTAGGATGGACTAGGAAAAAGCAGGTGAGGTCAGAATTGGATCCTCACCAATGAACTAGTAAGTTGGGGAGAACATTTTATGAAGAGGAAACAGCATACGTAAAGACTCACAGACAATAAAGGATATTGTGAGAAGTGCAATACAGCAGAATTGTGGTGTGAAGGAGATGGGATAAGATGGATGATGTAGGAAGTCTGGGTCAAAACCTACTCAGCAAGAAGTCCTAACTATTATGGAAGAAAATAAGAAATTAACATTAAAGTGAGAAAGCACAATAAACTTTTTAAAGCGGTTTACCTTCATTATTTTTGACTTTGGACCCTGTCACACTGTTTAATTACAGCTATTGTCGTGCAAGTCTCTTCTTGTCTGTTTATCCTGACAGTTTACTTCACAGTATCAGACTTGCTCTGTTAAGCTCATGTAATTATACTTACTGTTGTTCCACTTGGAGAGCACATCCCTTAATTGGCATGTATATCCCCAATTATATGACAGGCAGTTATTTGCCAACCAATTTAACTTTTTTTAAAACATTGATTTGAATCAACAGTTTTGCAAAGTTGGCTCCTTAGAACACTGTGGAAAATAATTGGTTTAAAGTGATTTGAAGATAACTGCTTCCCCAAGTCATTAAAACTATAGATGCATTCTTTGAGATGATGTATGATCATGTCTACTTAACTATACTGAAGAATATATTAAAATATTTGAAGAATTATGTGGAGAAATATTTAAAATGAATCTGCCTAAATCCATCCCTCCTCTGGAACTTGTCCACTTGTCCATATGTCTGGCATTAGTTATTAGATGATGATAGTAGAAAAAATATAATAAATTATCTGTGAAAGTTTAGGAATGAAACCACCTTCCAGAGTCAAGCCTACACAATGAGTGCTTAATAAATGCTCAATGAATGAAGAGATTTGACAAAATCAGCTTCAATTTCACTAAGTATGAGAAAATGATCGCTGAGGTTCCTACCAATCCCAAAATTCAAGCAGTTTTTTTCCCCAAAAAAATACAAAACATATGCATCAGTTCAATTTATTTAGTCTTGCCTAATACATGATTGCATTTGCTCTTTTAAAGGAACACAAAGTATAAAACTATAAAAAATAATCCTGAAAATTATACAATTTTTTTCAAAGCATGATTTTAAAAACAGGTTTTTTTAAAGTGATTGCTATGTGCCACAAAGAATCATAGTAAAATGCAAAAGGTGAAAAACAAACTTCAACCTAGAAGCCAATTAATCACAGCTGTACTAAATATAAGGAAATTGAGAATTACAGCTTTATTTTTGATGTTGTCATCCATTCTTCTGTGATGGAATTAAGGAATATTGAGACTTTTAGCTGAATGTCACATTCATCAATATTATAAATCAATTCTAAAATAGCTTGAACATTTCACAAACCCTGGAAACATGGTACTTTTTGGATTTGATAAATACTACATCCTTTTTACCAAAAAAAAAAAAAAAGGCAAAATACACATAAAATGTACCATTTAAAGTGTACAATTTGGTGGGTTTTAGCACATTTGCAATATTGTTCAATAATCACCACTTTGTTCTAGAACATTTTCATCACTCCAAAGGAAACTCCATGTTCATTAGTCACTCTCCTCCTTGGCCACCACTAATCTAATCTGTCCCTACAGGCTTGCCCCTCCTCTTGGTACTTCATATAACAGACTAGGATAATATGTGGCCTTTTGTGTCTAGCTTCATTCACTTAGCTTTTCTCCCCCCAATGAATACAATATCCTTTTGCATTGAAGACAAAGACAACTATTAAGGTAAATCAAACTATTAATGTAAATCATGAGAAAAGATCCACTGGAAACTAAACAGCATGAAGTAAGTGAATGAGACAGTGCAGTTTATTTTCAGTATGGAGTAGTGCTTAAACAATGATCAAGTGAACAACATTTAAAAACAAAATAAAAATTTTCAGAATTCATATCTACTGAATTATTAATACGCAAGGTAATTTCATATGCCAGGGCTGTTTTCACAAAGCTATTGGAATATTGTAGGGAATCAGTACCATTCTCTATTTATATAGAATCCCTCATTTTATTAAGAATACAGGTAATAATTTTTAAGTAATCAACTGATATAAAAAGGTAGTACTATTATTTCATTTTCTCAGGTGTGATTTATTTTAATAAATAATGTGGTTAAGTCATATTGAATCATTAAAATAAATAAGCAATAATTACAATTAATATAAAAAAGATTTCAACAGAAAAAAATGTTCTAGGATGGCAGAGGGCAGGATCTCCTTTTAAACTTCAATCTTTTGAACAATAACTTTATTGCTACTGTTCTTAATGACAGTAAGTCATAATTACCATTTAATAATGTAAAATTAATGTCATCTTTTGACTAAGAGTGCAAAAAACTACCAACTCTAGTCAATTTCTGTGTGATAAATGAATACATTTATCAGCTTTGCCTGTTCAAGAACACTGAGAAAAAAAAAAATTCTAACAATGTATACCAGAAAAAAGATACAAATTAAACCTAATGAATTTGTTGAGAAAAGACGTGACCTGATGATTTTGGTCCCAAGAATTCAACAAAAATGTAGTTTTACTACTTTCAAACACATAAACCATCATCACCACTAAAACTAGCTATGCATTGAAGACTCACTTCCTATCATATTTGCATGAAAATGGATTAATAAAGTGATCTGGGAGATGCTTAAAATTTTATTGGAGTTAGTGGGGAAAAAAAAGAAACATCACATTTCCCTTGTCAGTTTGCTTTGGGAATACTTTTCTTCATAGTAAACAATATAACTTGTCAAAAAGATTGAAAAATTACTTTGAAAGATTTGCATCAATAAATTTTACTGTAATTTTACAGAGCATGTTCATGAACTTTTCTTGTAATCCATATCTTTGTTGTGTAATAATAAAGTTACTATTCACATAATATATTGGAATATCAAACATTCTGAACATAAAATGTCCATTTTGAAATGTTCTAAGGTAAAACACCTCAAGATATATTCCCATTTATACATCAAGATGTACTGATCAATTTTAATGATTGTCAAATTTATATATTATAATGAATTTATAGAATTTCTTCACTGATGCAATAACATTTTTGTAAAACTTTGGTGAACTGCCCAATTTTGCAAAGGATTTTCAGAGCAACACAACACACTTCTATTGTTTTCTTTTGCTATTGCACCAAACTTCTTCCCAAAAAATAATAGGAACCAAATATTCTAGGCAATGATAATTACCAAAGTAACTTGCTTTCATCTAAACATCCTTTCTCTTTCTGCATTCGTAAAGTGGAAAAGTGACCTGTTTCAGAGAACATATCGCTCAGATATGAGACATACTCATCAGTACAGAAACTTGCAGTAAATAATATTCTCACCCATAAAAAGGGAGGGTGATCTTTTAAACTTGCTTTGATTTTTTTAACTAAAAGGAAATAATTGTGGAAAAGGTGACTTCAAACTGAAACCATCCTTTAAAAAATAAAAGAGAAAAAAACCATTCTTTTCTCTTATTTACTAAGGACTTCACTAGAATTGGCGTAACTCAAACTTTTTGAAAATCAATTTTAGGTAAATACTAACAAAAGCTACCAGTAAATTAAACACATTGGAATGGATCACTGATGAGTGACTTGCTTTAAAGGCGTAACTAACGTATTCAGGCTTCCTAGGCTTTATGCACGTTAAGTAAGACTATTCACAGCAGCACTGAGATAACCAGTCAGGCACACATGGGGAAAGACCTTTCCATCTAACACCTTTGTCCAGAGAACAGGGGCCAATTACTCCCCTTCTATTGCACTTCTGAACAACCAACTCCATAGGTTCCAGTCACATCACCTCTCAATATAGTATGTCATGGATGAAACACGTTTTTTAATGTTTGTGTAACTTTTCTTCAGGAAATTTTTTAAAAACTTAAGGGTTGGGTTGTGGCTCAGTGGGAGAGCATTTGCCTAGTATGTGTGAAGCACTGGGTTTGCTTCTCAGCACTGCATATAAATAAATTAAATAAAAATAAAGGTCCATTGACAACTAAAAAAATATTAAAAATAAAAAAATTAATACACCTCATGTCTTTTCAAGTTGGGATGCAAAACATGAAGAAATCTGTTTTGCTTCCAAATACCTAAAAGTATTCAAATCTCCACAAGTAAAATTTGTTATCAATGTAGTAATACAAACTACTGTATCTTCAAGGGATATAAGAAACTCTATTATCTTAAACATTACTAAGACCCCAATATCCAAAGTTAAAGGAAGATAATAGGAACAACATTAATGGGATATGCAGCACAGGGTCAATGACCAAAATAATTCTATACTACTGATAAACCAGAAAGTCAATCTTTAATGTCTCTTATTGATAGAGTTGAAGGAATCCCTACAAATACTTTTGTAGAATTTATTTTGCAATTTCTCTACTTCTATTCTCTTTGCTTAACCTACAATTCTAGTATGTTCACATGACTCTGCAACCACTAAAAACAAGTGTAACTAGGCTAAACGTTAGTACTAACGAACTAAAATTTACATTGTACTTTGAACTTAGAAGAAACACCAGTAAAATACTAGCGAAATTTAAAATACTAGTAAACAAGTTTCTATACCCAATGTTTTTTGTCATAGGGCTGTAAGACTGAAACAACATATATAATTTAACTATTAACAATCATTAATTTTGGATAACATATGTACATACACATATATAACCATTTCAATAAACATCAGAGGCTGGACAGCATGTCTTCCTCTAAGATCTTATACATTTTTGTGCATCAGAATCACCTGGAGACCTTGTTAAAACAGACTGTTCTCACCCCAAGTGATATGTGAGGGGGAAAGGAACAGAGAGAAAAAAGAAAATAGAGAAAAGAAAGAGCAAGCAAGCTATTAAGCAGTACTGGGGAAGGATGAAGAGATAAACGTGAATTTAGATATTTCACTCCATTCTGATGCTTGCCCTTTATCTTGCTGGGTAGCAAAGACAGAGAATCAACGAAGACTTTGCAAATGAAAATCTACTAGGCCAACATACAAACCTCTTCATGCTTAAGAGGATAAATGGGAAGTTCTGGTTACAACGTCTAGAGAAATAATCATGCCAGAAACTCTTTAGCCTTTTAATATCCCTAGAAGGGCCTGCTTTGAAGACACTGAAGGGGCAGAGAAAGTAAACTAATAAATTCTATATATTAAAGAAAAAATTAAAGTTCACCAGTAAAACCTGAGTCAGCAATGATAATCAACAAGCAACTCCTGTAACATGCAGAAGAATCAACATTCCAGAAACAGTAAGATTGTTTTGAATTCATCAAACAAGTATTAAAATTTTATTTAAATGAAAGTTTTTCTTTTCAAGTTAATGAGCCATAAGGGAAAAATATTAATTTTATTAGAACTTAAACAAATGTTGCACAGAGAAAACACTTTAACAAAATAATATGGTGGCATAACAAAAAAGAGAACAGTGAAAGATGTGTGAAAGAAATATAAGGTGGAAAAAAATGTTAAAATATTTCATGATTGTGTGGAAATAACAAGTCTAAGCTTAAGAACAACAGGTTTTAAAAAGCACAACCATAAAACAAAAAGTTAATGCCTGTGCTAGACTAACCACAAACACATTCTTCAGCAAAACTAGAAAAAGGCAGAGTTGTTCTTTATAGTATTTATTGTCTTATTTCTGACCTTTTCACAAAACCAGACTTCTTATGCAATTCAATCTGAGAGTTGAAAAAGATCATTAAGCACTGAGAAGTATTCTACTAACTAAAATGACAGCTGAGGCAAAACAGCTTATTAAGACCTTAATTCTATATTTCTCAACTATAGTAAGGGCTTGATCCAACCAAAACAAATCTTAAGCAGCTCAGAATTTTCTACTGCCAAGTAACACCTCTGCCCAGCCTGACTGCCATATATGGGAATCATGGCCCAGTAACCATAAAGTACTCTCAGGGGCAAATGTAGCAAGTAAAGTTACAATTCAGGGTTGATATTTTTAACAAGGAAGTTCATCTCCATTTTAGCTTACCAAATGCCAGCATTTACCTAAGACAAATTATTTAAGTATATGTCTCCATCTTTGCAATTTTTCCTAAATACTGATACAGCATATATATTCATTTTTAGAGTCACCACATCAAGTTAATAGTATAAAACTTTAATAAAAATCTTCAAGAATAGGCTTTTGAATATTTCTCTATCCTCCCTGGATCTTTACACAAAGATATAACTCTTACTTTCTGGTAGAGGAGTGTATAGGAAATTAACTTGGAAATGTTTCAAAGAGATTGTCAAACTACACAAGTGTCTCTGCTGGATACCTTACAAAGACAACATTAAATTCACATTTTTAAATGTCTTAAAACAATATAGTTGTATTTTTTTAATCTACAAAAGGCAAAGTTTTAAAATGCATATGAAAAAGTTAAGCCCTTTGCATTCTAAATATTTGAAATGTGTTTGCAAAATACACCAAATTCAAACTTAAAATGAGGTATATTTTCTTTTCAAACATTAAGTGTCTAGCAAATACATAATAACATAAATGGTTTCCAATTAAATTCACTGGCTTGTTTTTTGTATGCATGTTTTTGCTTTAACCTGACATAACACACATGGCCAAGAATCTCTGGATGTGGCATCTAATAAAAAAGAAAGTTGCTTGTGATCACTCTGTAAGTTTTAAGAACATAAGATGAAACACCTTTGGGAATTATTTTAAAAACATTATAAATAGCATTACCAAATACTAGTTGTAATTTTAAACATTAAGTATATACTGGAGATCACCTGTACATCAATAATTGTCAAAGGGGAATACTAGATAATAAAAAATGTAATGATCTTAGGGCAGTGCTTAAGCAATAGAAAGTGTTTATCTGAAAAACCTATGCAGCAAAACTTGAATCAAAGTTTTGCTTTTTGATTGCATGGGCTTCAACTCATAGAAAACATGAGAAATACATTGTTTGGTCAGGATCTTGTTAGTTTAAGAAGCAAAACATTAAAGAACCAAAATAAGCACACCATCAAAAACACTAATTCTGAAATTAAGTAGCTAAAGATTAAATCACCCTGTCCAGCAAGTTCCAAAAATGCCACACATGTCAAACATTAAGGCGATTATTTTTTCCACCTAAACAGTACTTTATAAAAATATATGTCACTTCAAAACATATATATACATAATGACATTACATTTATCTAGTTGTAATCTTTAATACATTAATAAAATATCACATATTACAAAGAAATTATACTAGGTGCTTGCATGTGTATGCAAGTAAAGTTAGTTTTTAAAGTACAGGTTTTAAAACTGAGCGTAGTGAACGTCCTTCTTTAGTGAGTTCTCGAGTCACACACATACATGGCAATGGGATTGCTTCCTCCCGTTTCTCTACGATATTGTAACTGCATTTCTTCAAGTGGTCAGCCATGCTTAAGATGTCAGCAAACTTCCATTCATTAACTGAACAAAATGCCGTACTGAATCGCCATACCTAGAAGAGAACTCTACTTTAGATTTTAAAAAGTCAATTACAGAAAATCAAAATGTACCTCTTGCTCTAATTGCATATATTTCTGTTAGAGAAGCATCCAATATAAAGTTTCAAATAGTTACAAAATGTTAAAGTAAACCCATTTGCAAGCAAATCAGTTTGTCACATACTTATAGAGACAACTCACTTCTATAAGATAATTATTTTAATACATTTAATAACCAAAAGAAAAGAAAAATAAAATAAAAGGACACAACCCAACATTAAAAATCACATCCAACATGGCTTACTGGAAAATTTTTTAAAAATCATAACTTCATGAATTCAGGGCCACTTCCCCAAATAATTTCTACTATGTACTATTCTTTCCATCTATTCAATTGCCTACATAGAACTATACAAGGTCTGGATACACTGACAAATATTTCTTTTCTTCTTATGTTTTTCTCCCATTCCTATTACACCACACAAAAGTATACTAAAAACACCCCAGACTATTGTTTACCACGGTACCTTATCATTCCATTACTCATAATTACTGAAGGTACCTAGTAATAATCAAAAACACATGTGCTTCAATTTGTTCAAAATGCTTCTGTTTCTATAAAAGGGATCTTATTTTGGTGAAAAAATGTGTTTTTAACTAAAAATGTGTTTTGTTAAAAACACTTTTTTAGGCAAAATGCTCCCTTGCCATCTCTGTTCATGTGTCTGAAGGTAAAAATATGAGTACTCCTTATTTTTTTCCTAGTCAGCAGCCCAGGCCCAGAAGGACTAATGTCTTATTAGTGCAGCAATGACCACCCTGGCCCCCTTTCATCTTTACATATGAAAACAAAGCTAACCAAACAAAAGTAATAAACATGAGTGCAGAACAAGGGAGACAGGTAATCATGAATCAGACAGGACAGGTCTAGGCATCCTAGCAACAGGCCAATGTCTAGTTACAGAACACAGAATATAAATGTCCCTTGGGTATCTATAGGGACTGGTTCTAGGATCCCTCCTGGCAAGAACCCAAAAATCTGTGATGCTCAGCTCCCTTCTATAAAAGGGTGTTAGCAGTGACTATCATGGCCCCTTTTCATAAAGGCAATTAAAAACAAAGATACTTTTTACCAATAAATTGCACAAGTAACTTATTGATTCCTCATCTGCAAAGTAGGGATAGTGAATTAAATAAGTTAATGAAAGTAATGATGTACATTATATACCATATTATAGGTGTGCAAATGTGGATGTTAGGGACAGCATATTCAAAGACCTTAACAAGAAAGAAAAAACATCAGGGAACAGTAAGTATGTCAATGTTGACTGGAGTATAAACTGACAGGAAGAAAATGAAGAATGAATGAGATTATGAAAAATCTTAAATGCTTTATTAAGGACTTGGCCTCTATCAGGGGAAATGGACAAATATTAAAGAGTTTTAAGCATTGCAGTGACAGTATAAAAATTGTATTTATGAAAATATACATATTCTAACTCTTGTATAGAGAATATGTTGCAGAGATCCAACTGGAAGCAGAAATTTGACAGGAGGAAGCTGTGGTACCAATCCAGGACAGAATCAAAGCTTAGGCTGAACTAGGAAAATGGCAGTGAAAGAGAAGAAAACATGAGTAGTATAAAAAAGGATTTCAAAATTACCTAGATATAGCAATAAAAGGGAAAAATATCGGTCAAGCCTAACTCCCAAATCCCTGGTTTAGGCATAGTGTAGTGCCACTTTCTGAGATTAAGAGTAGGGGAGTAGAGTGAACTGAATATGTAGAGTCTGCAGAACGGAGAGAGATCCAGCAGATGCTTGTGTACAGTGGGGTCTGGAGCTCAGTAGAGAAAAAGGCCAGTTTATAGACATGCGAGTAATCTGTGTAAATGATGGCAATTTAGACTTGAGTACCCGATGAGATCTTGGCAGGAGTTATAAAATCCCCTGAAAACATTTTATCCCATTTGTGAACACTAATGAAGAAGAATAAAAACAAGTCATACACAGTGTTCCATCCCAAAGGGGAGAAAGATACCAAATCATCCAGAAAACAAAAATACACACAAACACTCAGCTAATGAAGCTTTCTGCCACCAGAATTACGTTCTGACAAACATCATAAAACAATTTGTGTATTCATTCATTAATCAAAAATCCCTAGAGAACAGAGAAGTAGATGGAGAATTCGGCAAAGCTGAAGCAACAAGTAAAAGACAAAACCTAAGGGTGCTAAGAATAAAGTAATCAGAAATTTGAATAATGTGCAACCAAATGTGCTGTTTATCAAAATTGTTTCCACTTCATAAAATGTCAAGTTTTACACTGTAAATGTTCCAAAATGAAACTACCTTCAATCACAGATATCTGTAATACCTTTTCTCTTCCACTGGGTAGTGCCTCAAATAGAAGGTAGGCAAAAGTAGAGTACCAAAGGAAAGAACTGGTGGAGCCCAGACTTGTTCTGAACCTGCCTAAATCTCCAGCTCCAGTTCTCAATATGCATTACTCTTTTGTACTGCACTAAATTCAGTCTCCACTCATAATAGCAAACTCTATTGCCCTATCTTATCTCACTTCAGCCTAAGACATTTTCTCATTCATCTACTTATGTTCCCCTACATCCCCTTAACACTCCCATGGTCACTTACTAGGATGAATATAGCAATAGTTGTGTCTTTTCTCATCTCTCTCCATTCAGATTCCATGTGAAACAACCAAGTCCCAACAAAGAAACTGCTAAGAATGGAAAGAAGCTGACAAATGTAAGTAAGAAAAACCCTTCTCTTAGCCTCCTCCATTATCTAGTGGTGCCAGCATTTCAAAAGGAGCCCAAATTTAAGAAGAGGGTAAATGAATCTAAAGGAAGTTATTACAGAAGAAGTGAGGGGATACAGAATAGCTCATCTGAAGAAACAGAAGTGGTCTTTGCCATTTTAGATTAGAATCTAGATTTAGGAAATCTGCAGTATATTTGTGATTATCACAATTCTAACTATTGTAGTTCTTCATTAACACTTTTAAAATGTGTCATATTAACAGTAAATTTTAGGGATGATTAATTTTTTGACAAGATATTACTAACTATATCAATTCAGCAGCATTAAAGTGCCTACTTCATGTCAAATAAGAGATTGACACAGTTAAGATTAAACTAACCTTTTCCTTTATCTGCCATGATGAATTTCCTTCTGGATACTTCTTTTTCCCCCACTGCAGTATGACCATTCCACGAGACTGAAGCAGACTGCCACACACATCCCTCATTAACCTGGACACACATGAGAGCTGGCATAAACTGAAGCCATCGAGAAAGCCTGCAATATGTTGTAGGACCTCAAAGGGAAGACTACTTAGATGGTCATTATGTAATCCCAACACACAGTTTCTAGAAGGCTCTACTAATACTGTAGATACACACGGCTGAACTCCAAATGATCTCAAATGGCGGTCATGTATAATCTTTGCTCCTTGTGTTGATGGACAAAATCTACGCTGAGAATAAGTACAACCATAATAGGCTAAAGGGCACCTCTGTTCCATCCAGCCATTGAGACCAGCATGAATGTCACCATGTACATTCTTAAAATGGGAAGAAAATTCTTTTCTTCTAAATAACTGTCCACACACAAAGGTAAACATTGAACGCTGCTTAGGCTGATACCTCGCAACACATTCCAATACTAAATCCAACCCAAGTGTCTGAAAAGGACTTGGATTTGAAAGCTGAGGATTGGCATGATCACAAGCTGAAGCTGAAGCTATTTCCCCAACCATTGTATTTGTGGCTAATATTGCAGATGGAAGTGAAAAAGTCTGTGTCCCAAAGTCAATGTGATATACATCAACCATGCGACTATCAGATATACCCCTCCCACCTGGAGAATCTCCTAGACAGAACAATAATGCTGCTGTGATGAGATCTATTCCTTGGAGGCCCATAGGATCTTCAGCAACTTCCAAATCTGATGTATCTACTGCTTTATCTTCCTTTGGTTTAGACCATGCATTAGAAAGAAATTTGAATGAAGGAGCATGAGTGAAAGACAAGACGTCCATATTCCTCAAGTCCCCTAAGTCTACTTTTCTCCAGTACAGTCCTCCTTCATCTTCATTATCTTGCATGAGGATATGCTGAACTGTGCCATTAGGTAAAGCACTGGAGGGTATTACTTCCCGAAGTTGTGCTGCTACTGAAAGTGAACTGGAAGGTTCTGAAGTACCATCTGATGCCACATATTCTCCATTTGTTAAGCTACTTTGTTTTGAATCAACTTGAAAATTCTGATCCTGGTCTTTGACCTGTATACATACATTTTCCAAAGGAAAGCCATTACAAAGAACAGAAGTGCCATAAGAACCTGCATTCAAATCACACAATAAATCACTTGAACCATTTTGCTCAGACTGGGCATTCTGACTTATGCCAGTAGGGTCAATTCCACCTACTGCCCCTATCTCATCCTCATAAAGATGGTCCTGGTCTTTCAAGTTTCCATCCTGCAAACTTTCTCTGTCATTTTGTTCTTCATTCATTTCATCTGGGGTAGCATGAAGACTTGTATTTAACATGCCAATGTCTCTCGTGGCAGTATTCAAGATATCTAAAGCAGCAGCTAAACTTCTGGTTGTTTCTACAGTAGCTTGATAAAGTGCACCATAAGATTCTTCATCAACAGATACCAAACCATTAGGATGTGGTATTTCTGGGACACTGGATTTAACTGAGATTTGTTCTCTAGGTTCAGATACTTTATCAGTAGCTTTTGACATCATGGTGGCTACTTTGAGAGATTCTAAGAGCATCCTTTGGTCTTGAAGGGCCAAGGCCATATCTAACTGTGCCACCTCATCAACATCTCTGCTTAGATTTTCATATGATTTCCGGTCCGCATAACTAACTGGCCATCGGTTCCATTCCATAGTACAGCACACCACACTTGCAGGACACATTTCTAGATGTTCGGCAACTTTATTTCGTGTCATGGTAAATGGACATCCAAAGTCACTATTCAAGCAAGGCACTCGCTCAAATGGACATAGAAGTCGGTGCTCATCAGCTTTACAAGAATGGAAAAATGCTCCACAAACCAACGGACAACCAATCAAGTCACAGGAAATCCCAGGCTCTGGTCTGGTCATACACCGTCTACTGACACAATTCACACAGTGTGAATGCTGCAGCTCCTCCTCCATAATGGTTAGTCCAGCTCTAGTGTTAAAATAAAAGAGAACAGAAGTTAGACAAATAGTTCATTTTCAAAGCTGCTCAATAATATAAATTAAATCACTGATTCATTTTAGTTTATTTGAGGCTAAAATACATATAAACATATTTAATTTTATATTTAATCAATATATCTTGAAAGAACTTGAGAACTTCAAGAAGCACTTCAGTATTTTTAAACGTAATAAAGGAAGTACTGACGTGTGGGAAGTATTCATATAAAGGAAGTACACAGCATGTAAAAATATCAATAAAAAGCATATTATGTCTTTCAAAATAATACTTAAATTATAGTACTATGTACTAAATAAATTAATGCCAATAACTAGTTAGGGAGTATTTCAACTTTTAGATTTTAGAGAATGCTTATTTTTGCTTATCTTTCTTTCTTTTTTCCCCCTTACTTTCAGAGTACTGGGGACTGAACCCAGGGCCTCAGACACACTAGGCATACATTCTACCACAGAGCTAAACCCCCAGGCAGCTTTTACCTTTTTAATTAAACTGATTGTGATGGACCTGATATTGCAGAGACTTAATCATATTCCTAAGGGAATCATTCTAACTTCAATTTCACTAATATTATCAAACTTTACTAGAAGTTTTCATTTTTATTTCCTCTAAATATATGAATTAGTTATAATTAAATTTATTGATCTTTACTCCTACATATGCCTAATAAATTCTATAACTAATTAACATGGTAAGCTTTACTTAAAATATACAAGGGATTTATCAAGAAAATAAGTTCTAGCTCAAGTTCTGTGTCTGTTGGTAAAACACTTCTAAGGACCACAGTTTCCATTCATTCATTACATCTATTTATTGTTTAGCTACTCTGTACTAGGCACTGCATTGGTGTGGCAACAAAGATTTTCTGAAAGATTTTTTTATTGTTTTTTGAGATGGGGTCTTGCTATGTTGCCCAGACTGGCTCCAGAGAAGCTGGGATTATAGTTGTCTGCTATCACAACCAATGCAATATAAAGACTAGTAAATCATGGTGCCTTCTCTCAAAGAGCAACAGCAGGAGGCTGGCGACAGCAAAATCCTGTCACATTATGAAATCAATACATATAATCAGTATGGATAGGGGTTAGAGAAGAATGCACAGTTAATCTTGAAAGATAGAAGTCTGAAGTACGGATCATTAAACTGGTAAGAAAGGAAGGCATACCATACTAAAACAATAGCCTATGCAACTGAAAAAAAAAGCATGAATTGACAAAACATGTTAAATCTTCCTAGTATTGCTGGATCAAGGTAAAATATAAAGTAGTTGTGAGAAACAAGGCCAGGTAGGAATAAGGCAAATCATGAGAACTACACACTACTCTAAGGAGTTCAGATTTCTAGTATTTGTAAAGAAATATCAAGGGACTGTAGCTATTTAATGGTCTTTCCTGCTTTTTAAAGTTTGTATTTTAACTTTTTTTTTTTTTTTTCCCTTTTTTGGAGCCAGGGATTGAACTCAGGGACACTCGGCCACTGAGCCACATCCCCAGCCCTATTTTGTGTTTTATTTAGAGACAGAGTCTCAATGAGTTGCTTAGCACCTCGCTTTTGCTGAGGCTGGCTTTGAACCCGTGATCCTCCTGCCTCAGCCTCCTGAGCCGCGGGGATTATAGGTGTGTGCCACCACGCCCGGCCTGTATTTTAACTTTTATCAACTACACTTTTATACCAAAAGAGAAAGCACACATTTAATTATAACTGACCCTATTCAATGAATTTTCTATAATCAACTTCTTTATTGGTTTATTAGCAGTAAAAACAAAGTATACCATATTACTTTTGCCACTATTATTTGCTACTCAATCACATGTTCAGAAGGAAAACAAAAAACAAAAAAAAAATCTTCTAATTTCCCATACACTGCTGAAACCATTGATGTGGCTTTATTTTTACTACCCCTCAATAAAACTGCTCTATTGAGATTCTCCTAAAATCAAAGGGCTATTTTTTTTCCGCTCAGACCCCATGATCCCTGGCCCTAATGTTATGATGACTAATTCCTTTGTTTTCAACAGTCATCTTCCCTTACTTTTCATGTTGCTATACTTCTCCAGTTTTCCTTCTCACTCTCTGGTTATTCTTTAATCTTCTCTTAAAAATTATACTTCTTCAGGGTTCCAGCTCATTTCTTGTTCATTTTATACATTCTCCATTCATTCTATAAATTCTCTAAATTTTTCCAAAACTCTCAATTACCACCCATATGCTGAAAACTAATCTACACATTTTGCTCAGACCCCTCTTCCAAACCTCAGACCTCTACTGCTAATTATTTATTACATATTTGTGCTTGTAGATGGTGCGGACAACTCAACTCTATTTAATTTCCCAAATTAAATTACACTGTAGTATTTAATTTTCTAGAGAAGAAACAGATTCTTAACCCATTTTCTTCACTCATGTTAGTTCTCTGACATTTTTCCACAAATTCTATCTTGGTTCCAGTTGAATAAAGTAATCACTCCCCAAAATGCTACATCTTAAGAGCTTGTTTGGAGCTTCTAGCAGGGGAATGGAGCTACTGGTATACCCTTGACTGAAAAAACGGTTCTCCTCTATCCAAGAAGGTCATCCTCTTCCACCAAGTATGCAGTTTCAGAAGGGAAACACGTGGAGCCATGAGGGAGGATAGGGACACCCATCTAACCAGCCAAATCAGCCTAATCAACCCTGGCAATCAATGGGGTGACAGATGTCGCTGCCAGATTGCCCTCACATCCCAAAATACTACATCTTTTTCTTCAGTTGAAGCTTGATTTTAATGGAGCTTTCTTTATTAATTAGGACAGTTCAGAGTCCATGTTCAATGATGTCACGGCAAAAAGGAACACATTCAAGATCAACACTGATTTTTACACTGTGTTTTTAAAAATGCAAATTATGAATTAAATAGTTTAAAATTTTTACTCATAAAACTTACAGGCAAGTATAGAACCTATAAATTAAAAACAGGCATGCTGAAAGAATCATAATAGAATGACAGATTAAGGATAACAAATGTTTGCAATTTAAGCAGATATTCACAGAAACTTTAATAAGAAGACAACTTACTGAGGATCACACTGTGAAAACAGCTGTAGCTTTCTTATTTTGTAACAACTAGACAAAGTTCATCCCACATGTTGAAGGTTATAAGCTTGACTGTTACTAAGAAAGAAACCTAAAAACACAATTTCAAGAGAAGTGACCACTGCTCTGAAGACTTGTAGGGACACTTGATGTTACTGTTCACACCATCACATGACCACACCAAGCACAACTCATCTTAAAATTCGAAAGTGTTTAAAATAGCAACTGCTGCGATTCTGAGTTAAACACAACAACTTTCAAAGGAAAGTAGAGGGTTCTCAAACTTCAAAATAACTAGCCTCTTCTATACTATCCCCTTCTGAATAACAATATAAACAAACACACAAACAAAAAAGAATCCACAGCCACAAGTCCATAATATTTATTATGTATTGAGTTAGACTTAGAAGAGAAAGGGAACACTTTATTTTATTTTATCCTTCTTTACATATTTCAAGTCTCTAAATCCTCATAACAACCCAGGGGAAACAGGTTCAGAAAGGGTAAATGACTTGCCCAAGGACATCCACCTCGTTAAGTGGCAGAGGCAGCACTTAATTCTGTATCTGATCAATGTATAAGGAAAATAAGACATGTTTGCTTATTAAAGTTTAAGAAAATAAGGCAACTCTTCAGTAACTGGTGATTCAATTTTAAGATGTTATTTGTGGAACAGAGATTACACAACTTTGCTTGTGGTTTATTCCAACACTTAATCACCCTGTGGTCAAGAAAGTCTTTTTGGTCCTTTCTAATTATAAAAGCACATCACTTTGCTTTGAATGCATGTGTTTAAAATTATTTTAAAAATAATTTACATTGAAAAGGCTCAACATAACATATGGAACATTATGAATTTAATAGTTCTCAAAATAACTATACAAAAGAGCAATCAGATTAAATTCCATTTTACAGTTAAATATATTAAGAAATAAGAAAATAGAACAGTCATATTGGGGAGCACTCTGGGGAGAGACCCCTTGGCTTCAAAATTTAAAGCTCTCGCAGATCAAGATGGATCTTTCTAACCAAGATTGCTGTTATCAAATTAAAAACATCATTATAAAATATTTCATAATTACTCATAAATCCTGTGAAACAGGTTTAAAATCATCAATCCCTGATTTCTCAGTGGAATAGTGACACAGCAGGTCCAGTTAGAAAACATGCTGCTCAAATTAAAGGCTTCAAGTTCAAGATGAGCTTAATTTAAAACAGTTTTTAAAAAAAAAAAAAAAAAAAACTCTTTCCAATCAGGATCTTAACCTGCCAAATCACATCTTTACTAATTCCCACATAAAAATGAGTTACTGGAAAAAGTTTCATTAGACTAAAAACTATTTGCAAACAATGAAATGCTTTACAATAGTTTCATTTTTTTCTCTAACAGAAGTTCCTTGCCAACTCATGCTCTGTGGGTGACAAGCAATCCTTAAAAATAGTTTTAAGACATGGCATTTTCCCATACAATGAAATGATATCTGGTCATTTAAGGCACAGAGATAAGTGCCCTCTGATATTTTTCCAAATTCACCAAAATGCATATGGACAAAAGAAAATGAAGACTTGTAAACCTGCATGATTTTAAAATACGCTGAGGAAAGTCACCTAATGTACTCAAAACAGACAACTACTTCAGGGCTGTTCTTAATGTCTGCTTATGTCCAAGAAAGACACACAGATACACAGGCTTTTCTCTTATGCTAACTCAACTTTTTGATCTCTGCTTAAATATTACCTTTCCATTTACCCCAAAACAGGTATGGATTCCTTAACTATGTATGCTCATTATAGGCTGCATTCTCATTGTCAATCTTCATGACTACTCAAAGGAAATCATTACTCTGTTTACTATCTCTCTTCACAGGAAAACAACAAGGCCTTTCGCAAGTCAGGACCATCTCTAATTCATTCTTGTTTTCCCTGCATTCTGAACTCTGCCCTGATTACAGATTTGTGTAAACACAAGAATGAAAAGTCGTAATAAAAGAAAATAGCAAAATGGGATTCCAAAACAACAACAACAAAATAAACATTTACCTCTATTATTTTAATTTCCTAATCAGCCCAGCAAGTTACTCATTGGAACAACTGAATAAAAAGGCACCAGGTTCAAAAAGAAAAATAGGAGTCTGCACATGCTCAGATGCCTGAGTAAGGTACAAGCTGAGGAAAAGCTCAAGATAGGAAGTATCAATTACAATTAAGTAATAATTACAATTAACATGGTATTAGATAAAATAAAAATCTACTTAAACAATAACATGGTGCTCCAATGTAAGACTGATGTGGAAACAGATATGTTCCATTAATCAACATTTATTACAAGAAAGTTCATAATTAAAATTTCAAATTTAGCAATCAGTTCATCTTTGTATAGTCAGAGGTATTAGGGTATAGTAAATGCAAACACTTGCTGAATGATTTGCTGATCAGGCACATTCAGTTTTAACGATCATAATAAATCCACACCTTAGCAGAACATGGTATTTCACTGTTTTAAAAAGGGGGCAGGATAGAGTTGTAGCTCAGAGATAGCGTTTTTGCTTAGTATTTGCAGGCTCCCAGGTTCAATCCCTAGCATTGAAACAAATAAATAAATTAGTTAATTAATTTTAACAGGGGGAAGTAGAGGTGGCTAACTAAGATAAAAAACACACTAAAATTAAATTCCCAGCTCAAATCATATGCTCCCAACCAAAATGGTTAACAGTCTACAAGGTATATTCTTTTATTAAACTTTGATCCTGACTTTTTTAAATTATAGGACGAATGAACTAATTACATGGAAAATTTTCTTCAAGTTTTTATCCTTTCAGATATGATATAACCAAAACATACATCTTCCATTTCTAAATATGGTCATGGTCATGAACAGCTCATTCCAAAGTGAAAGTTCTAACTACTGACAATGTTCTCCACTAAATAAACAAATGAAATTATAATAGACTTCAGAAATTGAAATACTATTAGTAGCTATTTAATACTCAGACAAGAGCCTATTTGACACTAACAAAAAAATAATCCACCCAAATGGGAAAACTCAGTTTATTAAGTTGGCATAGGAAGAGGGGCTTACAAGGAGTTTCAATTTTTTGGTCTTGAGGCAACTACTCTGCTCTGAAAATAATCAAGAACTCTGTGAAGGCTGGTTACAGCTACACATGTGTCCAACAGGATATAAATATGTAGGTCTCAGAAAATATATGTAATTCACTTTACAAAATAGCTACATTTGTATAAAGTTTTATGTATAATTATTTTATATGGTTGTTTAAACTTACAAAACTTATTAAATGCAGTACTATGAGGAAGTACTGTACCTAGAGTTTACATTACCCACTGTTTAAAAAAAAAGATACTTTTTTAGGAAAAGACTTTTTAAAATGAAGTAAGCCTATCTATATCTAACATCTACCTACAGTTACCTACAATACAGAAGCAACTAGTCCAAGGTAAATTTCACCTATTTCATCACAATGAACCTGAAATTAAATATTTTATATAGCCTGACTCAAGAGTTTATCATCAAAGTATTGTATAACTACAATGCCATTCTACAGTAAAATGCTCAGCAAGTACTACCGCCTTTTATCAACATTAGCAGTCTTGGAAACTCATTTAAAAGACTACCCAAAACGATATGGAATACCACAGAATTTGTCCTATGAGAAAAGTTACACTTTAGAAACACGTTTTATCAAATAGTAAACACATTAAGCAATGCCTACTTTAGTGACCTTAAAGTACTTCTCTACTTCTCAAAATGTTAACAATTATTTATATAGGATTACTTTTTAATGATATTTTATTAGGGCACAGTATTGGGGGGAAAAAGTACCCCAATGCTAGACCTATACAAAGAAGCAATGGTTTGAAATTAATATCAGGTTCGATTGAGACACATAGGCAAAACTTCAGTTTTCTTATTCACAAAATTCTACCTACTTCTACTAGAATCACACACAAAAAAGGTTTATTTCACCACATTAAAGCCCCAGGTAAAAAACTGGCCATTTAAGATATTAGCAAAACACCATGTTATCCCCAATTAAATTTCTACAGTGAGAAACAGTGACTAAGCACAAAGAAGAGTGATGCGGCGAAAAGTGTACACTGAAATCTACCCCTCAAAAAAATCCCAAAGGCAAATTTTATGCTACTCTTCCTTTTGCCAAGTCGACCATTGCACAGTTTTGGAAAACCTTTACATGAGCAAAGGCAAAACATGTTAATATAATTTACTGGGTCTCTAAAGAGCACAGCACAGGACTGAAATTCAGAAAGTCTGAGGCTTTTTATTATTATTATTATTAGGTTTTAAGTTAACCTCCATGGATATCAGAATGCCCATAAATAACTTCATCTTGGATCACACTCAACAAAGTAACCATGGAATAAAAGGTCAATTCCTTCCCAAGCATCCTGACTTAACGACAGGGCTCAGAAAGAAAAACAAGAGGAGGAGAGCGGAACGGAGTACTAGCACCGTGGTAAACACAGACTGCTCTGTCACGGTGAAAACATGCACAGATTACTTAGAATCCACCACGCGTTCCGCGTCCCCTTCCAAGCAAAGCAGGACACAGCCCCAAAAGCCCCGCGGGTCTGCAAACCAAGAGGTTTCCCTTTAACGAGGACCCAAGCTCCGCCAGATCCTCCCGCTTCCATGAATGGAAAAGTTACCAACTTCGCTCATCCCGTGGAGACAGTGGCGGATGCCTCCCAGTCTCACTTTAACCCGTTTGTCCCCAAGGAACCCAAGTTTCCGAAGACAAAAGGAAAGCGGCGGGGTTTCCGCAGTCCTCAGGCTTCGCTAAGTTACACTCCCCCGTCGCCCTTCCTCAGCACGCAGACAGAGGTGCCCGGGGTCAGCGCCCGGGGCTCGGGTCGCCATTTGCGGACCGCCTCAACGGCCGGCCACGCAGGCGGCCCGACGCGGACAGCGGCGCGGCGGACGCCCTCCGTGCCGACCCGGGACCCGCGTGGGCCGGCCAGCGCCGCGCTACTGCCCCGCGCCTCCAACCCGGCTGCCGGCCCCAGTCGGCCCCGCCGTCGCCCCCGTCCCGCTCAGCGCGGGCCGCGCCGGCCTCGCGACACTCACCGGCGCGCGGCCGAACCGCGGCCCAGGCCCAGGCTGCCGTGGCCGCTGTGCCCGACTGCTCCGCGCTCTGCCCGAGGCGCCCGGCGCCCCACACCCCCGTCTGGTCCGCCTCCTCTGCGCCTCGCCCGGCCGCCCGGCCGCCGCCTTTTCTCTTCTCCCGGCCCGCTCCAGCGGCAGCCGCCCTCCTCGCGCGCCCCGCCCCACCCCGCCCCCCGGCCCGGCCGACGGGCCCAGTCCGGCGGAGACGCGCACGCAGGGCCTAACAGGAACGCGCACGCCGCCCTCTGACCACGGCGGCGACGTGGCGCAGAGTGGGAGAGCCGGGCTGGAGAAGCAGGGGCTTGGAGCGCCTAGCCAGGGGGTTTCCGGCGCGCCCGCGTAGCTCGGCGTAGTACCACCACGTCCTGTTCAGTTTTAGAATCTTACGTTCTTGGAAGGAATCCGAGACCCCTAGTTTTACAGTTGAGAAAACAGGCCCAAGTGCCGTGACTCGCTCTCCTTGCTAGATGTAGGAGCGGCAGCTCGGATCCCTTGGAGCACAGCGCAGTGCTCTTCCCGTCAGCTCCTACTTGCAGGAAATGGGTCGGCCCTCGCTGAATCTTTGATGATTGCCGGCAGGGTCCTTCTCGCTGGCTTACTCAACGTGCCCAAGCCTTGTGATTGAGTGTCAGTGCTCTGCTGTGACCCTTTTTCCCCTGTAGAGTTCTGGCTTCCGACTTCTAGGTGGAAGCGCAGCCCTACATTCAGGCGGCGGAGTTGTTCTGGAGCCCCGACGGGGGGGATATACCAACGTCTGCGTCTGTGAGGGAGTGAGACATTCTCCTGCCAACTAATCTAACTAGGGAGGGCTTGAAAATGAGATAGGAATAGGGAATAAAAGTAGAGATAACTGACTCTCAAAGGAAGTGCTTGAAAATGAGATAGGAATGGGGAATAAAAGTAGAGATAACTGAATCTCGAAGGAAGTGCTTGAAAATGAGACAGGAATGGGGAATAAAAGTAGAGATACTGAATCTCAAAGGAAGTGCCCACGAAGCACTGAAATGCAGGAAACACCCACGAACCACTGAAATGTACAAAGTATCCTTGAACAGTTGCAGCTCCGGAGGGATCTGCCCTACTCTGCAAAAGTAACTGGAGGGCAAAGTACAAGCCCTGGGAAAACTGGGTTTGCAATTGGGTAGCTCCACACTGGCTCCA
Organism: Glaucomys volans; assembly: GCA_020662805.1. Taxonomy (NCBI): domain Eukaryota; kingdom Metazoa; phylum Chordata; class Mammalia; order Rodentia; family Sciuridae; genus Glaucomys; species Glaucomys volans. The sequence continues at coordinate 813,257 of JAJEJO010000722.1, read as the reverse complement.
CCTCTAGACCAGCCCCTAGCAACCTAAATATTAACACCCCACACCAACCAGTAGCTGCCTCTCCCTCTGTAGCTAACCAGCCTTCTCCTTTGAGTACATATTGCTTGCTCTACCCTAAAGGCACCTCTTTCTCCTAAGATTACCCCCATTCTCCTTGACTATGTATCTACTTCACTAAATAAACCTCTGTCTATGCCTTTGGCTTGTGCTGAAAATTTTTCCACCAAGTATGCCAAGAACCCTGCTGATCTCTGAGTCAAGTCCGGTAGTGGTTACCTCCCCTGTCACCACCCCCACCCCTCGCCCCGTCTCTCTGGGAACTCCTAGAACCCTTCTTTGAGTTATCTCTTCTCCTGTGACAATACCACTGTGAAAGATACTTTACAAATGACTGAAGATTAATGAAATACCACGTCTGTATCAAAGAATGAATGTCCAAACCTCAGTCTAAGACCAAGGTCCAGAAGAGACAGTGGTTCAGAGTGCTGGCTGGGAGTCCCTCACCTAGCATCCATCCTGTAGACTCTTGCCCACTCCTGTCTCAAGAGAATCATAATGAAGAAATCATGGCTGTAATTTGGCAGTAGGAGTGGAGGCAGGGAAGGTAAAACACTGCTTTGTCCCCTTTTTTGCGGCTGCATTTTTTTTTAACCCCAACTGATGTTCCTTGGAAAAGATAGCACATACGTAATTTGCCATCCTGCAGAGAAATGGCTCCCAGGTTTTTGGATTTAAAAGACCTGTAAATTAAAAACCAAAAGGACACCATCAGGGATATCCGTGAAACTTAGACACCCCCCACCCCAGAACTAAGGGATGAATACCTTTAAGGCAATTAAGACAGCCAAGCTGACTCTCATTCATGTGGAATTAATAGCCATACTAGAAAATTTGTAGTTAAAAAGTGAACTAATCTTCAAGGCTGTAGGACTAAGATAACATCCAGGTGATGGGAGCCTGGGAAAGTCAGTTCAACCTTCTGAGATTATGTGGTCACAGCCACGCCACCTCTGAAAGTCATATTAGAGAATTTCCCAAATGACAAGACCAACTCCAGGTGGTGAGGGCTCTAATAGTCACTAAAGTAACCCACAGTTACCTTTGCCTTATTAGCATAGTAAAACACACACCCATAAGAGGAAGTGTAAGATGGTAAAGATACAAGAACCATGATAAGCAAGAGGAAGTCCCACCTCTACATGTGAAGACACCAAGAGACCGCATTCCTGCCTACCCCATAGATGCAATGAAAGTTGTTCCCTTCTGTTCTTTGCCTGAGTCTATCTGGAATCTCTGTCCCCATATGCTATCCACCTTCTATCTCAGGCATAAGCCCCCCACCCTTTTCTTTATTAGAACTAGCCTGGGGTCTCTTTCCCCCAAGTGCTGTCTCCCCTTCTGGCTCAAGCAGAAGTCTTTAATAAAGTCTTGCCTGTGTTTAAATTCTTTCTGAGTTCATTTCTATAACTCTGGATCCAAGAACCCAAGGCCAGTAACAAGTTGAGTTAGGAATGTGAATTAATCACAAAGTATGTCAGTTCTTTGAATTAATTTAGGTTTTAAAAAATTCAATCTTGGTGGGAGTGTTTTATTTTATTATGTATTTATTTAGGGTCTGATATGTCTGCAGACAGGCCCCTTGTCCTTAGTCCATAATTTGAGAGCATTGTCCAGAGAGCTGGATGGTAAGGCTGATGAAGCAGGCAAGAGACTGGTGGGAGAAGACTGTGAATCCTGCTATTCTTTTGCCCAGCAACACACCCTTCTTTTCCTTCACTTAACCTCCTATAAAATAAAGGGTCTAGAGCAGAGTGTATCTAAGTCCCTTTCCAATTCACCTAAAATTCCACAATTCTATGATTCTGTAATTGAAATTTGGAACTTTCCCCTTTACTAAGTCATCTGTCTGACATTACATCACCCTCTCCCACCTCAGGCTGAGTCATTCAGGCTGGAAACACCACAATCTTTTTTGCCCTTCTGTCTCAATACTTTTCTATGTTCAGGAAAAATTTTGTAATCTCTCCTTTCTTCTTGCCTTTCACATTCATCCCTAGTTCCTCTCCTAGGTGAAGTTGAATTTCTGCTGTTGCCTAACCAGTTCTTTCTCCTCTAAGTGTTTCCTGCCTCACACCTACTATCAATATAGTTCTTTAGACACCCATTGCACCTTGGTATTTCTCCATTTAGACATTTTTGATAGCTATCTAGTGCCCACTGTTTAAAATTTCAAATCCCGTCCTCAAATGTTCAAAGTGAATCTTTCAGGCTGTCCTAATTAATGTCCTTTTTTCTCCATCAAACACTATGCACAGCCCACCTGAGCTCAAAATAAAAGACCTGAAGTTCCTCCCTCTTAACTATTCAGCTCTCATCCCATGTCCTCCACAAAAGGCGTCTGTAGTGTATGCTATTTTCAGCACTTCACATGCAACACAGGGCACTATTGCCTATTTCAAAAATCAGTGACAGTGCATACACGATCTTCTAACCCATGGAAGCAGATCTCCTTGCTACAGAACCCGAGTCCATCTGCTCACCACTCAAAAGTCAGTATTCAGGAGACGAGAGTTAGTGGAAAGAAAATCAGACTTATGTAAGAGTGGCACACTGAGACAATGGCTGCAGCTGTTGTCTCCCCAAGAAAAGACCAGCCTGGGGGACTTGGGTACACAAAAGGGCTTTTATTGGGACATAAAGGAGGTGGAGTAGCACAATAGCCAGAAAGGCTACGTGCGGAGTGGGGTCTTCATCATACAGGCTGTGTGCCTCCCCCTTCCCCCTCTTTGAAACATTGCATTCAACCTTGACCTCCTACCTCTAGTTCCTAAAATTCTTAGACAAAAATATTACTTCTCTGCCAGTTAAACCTCACAGCCATGTACAGTCTCTGTGCTCACGGACGGACAGGACTAGAATAAGGAGGGGTGCTATGCATTATGATGTTTTCTGAGAGTCACCAGATGTCCTGAGTTTTGCACATCTAAAGAAAGATTATTTAGCAATTATCATCTTAATCTGTTAGGTGTGACTTTTTTTAGAATTTAGAATGCTGGGCAAAGGGAGAGGAAGTGAAAGGACAACTTGCATAGGGGTCACCGCTCTTACATTGTGTTGCTTTTATATGTCCCATGAGTGTCTAGTATATTTCCATTATATTGTAGTTGCTTAGGGTATATTTGTCTTTGGAAATAAAAATGTTTACTTCCATCCTGTCCCCATTTTCATGTTCCTTCCTTTGTCCCAACTCCTTACAGAACCTTTTATTGGTGCCTTTTCGATAGAACTTATTTAAAAAGTTCAGAGAGACTGCCAGGAATCACGAGTTTATTCAAACAGGCCTCCTCTCTTCTATGCATGGATTTTGGCATTGACTTTTTGAGAAAAGCTATCATATGTGTGGCTTAGCCACCGAGAGAAGTGACAGGGGCTTTGGCAAGGTAAACAGGAAGGAAAAAAAAGAAAGAAAAAAAGGAAAGGTCAGTACTGGGTTTGACCTAGGGACTCCCTTGAAGAGGAGGGCTTTTCAGGCTTCTCAAACCATTCCCTCCAGGTTGTCTCACAGACTTCAGCAGGTTGGTACCCTAGTGGCTTTTTCTAGAGTTCATTCTCAAGTTGGGGAAGGTATTAGAACCATAAAAATAATAATAGCACCACAAGTGGAAAGCCCAGACACAAGACTAGACTGAAAGAGCAATTGTCAGAGAAAATAAATTCACTTGATAAAGAAAGTGAATTCAACCACCAGAAAAATTGCTCTTCCCTTTGTTCAATGTCAAGGCAAATAGCATCTATGTTCAGGTAGGTTTTCTTTCCAGATTAGACCAGGCCGTATTTAGGTAGTCCAGAGGCCAAAGCAACAGATATGTCAGGCCTGAAGTTTAAGTCATATGCTAATTAAGGAAAGCATCATTGGCCAGGGACAAGTGTGAGTGGCTGGGGGCTGGTTTGCAGCTGTGAAATCATGGGACAATTGGAATTACCAGCTGGGGCTGTGGTGGGAAATACCATTCCTCTTTTATGTCATGCTCCTACAGAATTACAAGAGAGAAAGAGCCAGTCTGAATCACCTAATGGCCAGAATCTAGAATCTAATAGCTACATTTATATTTCCTATATATGTTCATTGGAAGTATTGAAGAATATGACAAATAACGTATAATTACATGGTAATTGAGAAGCAGCTTTCCAGTGATGCCTTCAACCCCAAATCTATGTTGCCTTTTTATATACATAACAAAGGAATTTGAACTAAGGCAGCCTGGAATGTTGGAAAAGCAGAAGACCCAGGTTTTGTCCCTGTACACCACAGACTTGCTAAAGGATACTGCTGAAATTATCTATAGTGTGCATCTTAGTGTTTCAAAATTTGAGTTATTGCAATTAGATTTATTAATAAAGTGCCCAGCATACAGAATATATGTTCATTCAACAAACAAAGGAACAACTGAATCATTCTATTCCCTCAAAGGCTTTGCCATCGAGGTGTGGCATTTACATTTCTGGTAGCTAGCACTAGTTGGTACTAGTTTGTGAATGAGCAGATAGGTAGGTAGACTTCTTTCAGGTGGGGATAATAAAACCCTACTCTTAATTGGCTGTCTACAGCTATATATATATATATAATTTTTTAAGCTAATAGAAATTTGGGGGTAGAAGAACGTTTACTTTCTCTGTGTAAATTTCTTATTATGCAAAGAAATTGAACATATGTTAAATATCTAGGTAAGACCACTTTAAATTTGCCCCATGAATGGGCTCACTATTCAGTTCTCAGCCCTACTGGACTCCAATTTGTGGTAGCAGCAAAGTCAAATGCCTCCCGTGAATGTCATTCTGGTAACAAGAAGTGGGCTTCAAGAGAGCTGCTGGCTCAGACAAGCACATTGTTCCTAAGCTGTTACTTCATTCTAGACACCAGCTGTTGCCGCATGAAAATAGAGGGAATAGTAGCACCATATTTTTGATTATTTTTTCTTAAAGCTCCTGGAAATCCAGATAATTACATGAAAGCCATATGTTGTTTTTAAAAATTCTAAAAACCCTGTGTGGGGAAAGAAATCAACCAACACACACACACACACACACACGCACACGCACACACTTACACTCACTCACACACCCTGAATCTTCAAAATCCTTTGTTTTAGTGACTCATCCAAAAGATGGTAAAAGAGAAGTTCATACTTATTTCTAGGGACAGCTTGGTTTTCAAACCATTTGAGTCTCACTTTGCTCTGGAGGCAGGGTTCCTGTGCTGAAATGCTGGCTCAGTGGTTGATTAGCTCACAATTCCTGGGTACATAACTCTCTCTGTGTGAGGCAGAAGGTCTCTAAGATGGACCCAATAACCCATAACTCCTGGGATGAATGGTCTCTCCATTCATTCATGAATGTGGGAAAGGGCTGTAATTGGCTTCTAACCAATAGAAAATGTCAAAGGTGTTGGTTATCACTCCCATGATATCAAAAGAGTATGACTTTTGTCTTGCTAACAATTCTCCCCCTTGCTAGCTATTATGAAACAAGGTGTCATGCTCGGGAGGCCTGTGTGGCATGGAACTAAGAGCATCTCCTGGGCATCAGCCAATTAGGAATTGAAATGCCCCCAAGGAACCAAATACTGCCAACAATCCTTTGTATAAGAAGGAAGCCCATTCCTTCGTAGTTGAGGCTCCAGATAAGACCAGAGCCCTGAATTGTAGTCTCAAGAGAGACCTTAAAGCAGAGACCTCCACTAAACTATGCCCTATTCTAGAGCACACGTAACATATAAGTGTTCATGTTTTAAATCATTCAATTTGTGGTCATTTGTTGCATTAGCAATAGATGACTTATACACCATGTCTTACTTTTCTCATCTCCAAATAGAAAAGAATAATATTATCCCTCAACCCTCCAGCTGGTGCTCTTTTCAGGTTAAACCAAGTTAATACCTGTAAGATGCTTAGAACACTCCCCGGTACATGCGAGCACTCCACAGTGTGAGCACTCCATCCTCTGATCCTTTCTCAGCCAGATCTGTGAGGTGCAGTCAGACATCTTAGCAAGGAAGGATGGTAGACAGGGGCTGAGAAGGATATTCTGGTGCTGCATCAAGACCAAGTGACAAATTGTGACATCTTTTGGGGGCGACTTTCTGCAGAAGCTGTCAGAACTGCAGAGCACCTTCAGTAGCTGGGGAGCCCTGTCCTCATCAGGGGCAACACATGGCCTCCTTGATGGACTGAGAGACGAGGAAGAAACCAGAGCACAAGACCATCAGTAGGCTTATTTCTGAACACATTTGACATAGTTTCTGGGGAAACCCAGAAACAACTGAGTCAGCTTGTACAGGGAGCCTTTGAGGGGTAGGTAGTGAGTCCTCCTGTTTTGACTGGCAGTTGAAGCCCAGGTTGATCCCTGTAGTAATACAAGTCTGGTAGCCCAACAGACTGAGAGACAGTGTCTGTTGTCTATCTACTTTATTCCTGGATCCCAAGAACCTAGTATGATGTAGTGGATGTTAAGGAACTATTGGCTAAATGACACCTATGTTGAGCCAATAACTGTAAATCGTTTTTGCTTCACACTTTGGGAAGGCAATGCCCTTTCAGGATCTTTCTCTTCACTAACTTTATACTTTCACGAAAAAGGAAAAAGGATCCGCAGTGACATCAGTCTAGAAACTCATCTGCCTACAGCTACTATGGCACATTTCTGGGATCAGGGGCAAGTTTGTTCTCAGGATCAGCGGATTATTTTCCACACCACTGAAATATCAAAAGTGACAAGCTAATTTGTCTTTCTAAACCAGAATATTTCCTGAGTGAATAAATTAACCAGCATTACATCCATTGCTTTTTTGTTATACAGATGATTCAGAATGAATTCAGAGTAGAGGAGATGGGCTGGACAAAAGGAATCTGTGTAAGCGAAGCAAGAATTGTGGGTTGATAGTAATGATCACTCATGATAGGTCAAGTCATTGCAGTAAAAAAGATCATCACAGAAGACTTGAAAGTAAAAATATAGACTTGGGGGAGTTTTCCCATTTAAAAAAAATGGATGTCTTCAAGAGTGTGGAGAAAAGATTGGTAAGATTGGTAAGGAAGTGAGAGTCTTTGTAGTTTGCTCGTTTGGTATGCAAAAGGGAGAAGGTGAGGAAGGTTTCCATTCTGATCAGCCTATAAACTGAAGCTAGCGTCTGGCAAATGGCCCCCTCATTCTTCTCTGGATTGACTTTCCCCTGAAGGTCAAAACAAAGAGGAAAATAAAGCCCCAGGACAGATATTCATCTCCTTGTCCTCTTCCTCGGGGTTGGGAAGTGTGAAACTGGCCCACTGGTGTGAAAGTCAAGTCTTCCTGGTAGACCACGAAGTTATCAATTTGTTCCTTTGGTAGTTATGAGGACTTCTGAAATTACCCACTAAAAGACAGATGACCTGGAAAGGGCAGTATTGTATAAGAATTTGGACAGTTGGTGGCAGAAAAGGATCTGAGGCAAGGAAATGGGAAGTTCTGGGGCCTCAGGATGGTGAAAGTTGAAAAGGAAGATGGAGGCCCCCAAAGTCTAGCTCTAAATGTTTAATTCCTGTTTGTTGTAAATACGGACTTTTCTGACAATCTGTCCTCCACCCAACAATTCTAATCTGTATTTGTTTTTTTGTTTGTTTGTTTTAACTTGTACATTAACATGTGATAAAATCAAACCTACATGACCATCCTCAACTTACCTTTGAAGCCAGAATTGAAGACAGGCAGTTAGTGTAGATAAATGATTGGGTCAGATCGAGAAAATGGAGGCCAGATTGGATCCAGGAAGTTGGAGACTGCCCCTGAAAGATTGGAATGTTAAAGTCTCCAGAGTCCTTTGAATATCAAGATTACTTGCCGAGACTACCCCTCCCAAAAGGTTGCAGACAAGGAGTAGTTAATAAATGCCCCCTGGGCTGCTACCTGCCTGGATCACTCCATTTGGCCATCCCACCAGCATCTCCTGGGCCTAGTCACGTAGGCAGGAAGGAGAGAGATAAGGGGGAGAGAGCAGGAGAACAAAGAAAGGTCTGGAATATATAAAAGGGACAGGGCACTCTCAGTTCCTGGGATATCAGAATACCAGATATGGCCTCCTGGAAGAAGTCTATGTTACTACTTTTAAATAAAACCTGCTTTATGTGCTAGCCTTGGGGTGCTTCTCTAACGTTCAAACTTCAACATCTGAGGAAGCAGAACTCCTCACTGATAACCAGCGGTATCACCTTCACACCCTGGAGCAGCTTTTTCTCTGTATAGACATTTCCTTGAGTTTCTGGGCACAGAAGGAGAACTGAAGCATTTGCCTTTAGTAGCCTTTCCTACAAGTCCTGGTTTCAGCTTCACAGACATTTTATGCTCCCCAAGGTATTATGGCTTTTCATATTACCTCATGTTGCAAATAGGAAAGTCAATAAAATCCATTTCTGAGGCAGGATCAGCGTCTAGAAGCTCTTACTCCCACATAATATGATTTACCAACAAGATATTGAAAACAAACATACTTAGACCCAAACTAGATTAGCTCTAAACTGAGTTGCAGTTGGCTTATCAGACAGTTAATTTCATTTCCAACCTGAAATGGAAATAGTTAAAGCAAGTCCACATGAGTCATTCATTAAAACTTATTCACTAAACCCAAATGCCCTGTCATCTTCTCTGGGTGCTTAATCTGTCCCTGAGCTACTTTTAAACATCCAGAGTTGAGCGAGGTGGACACACCCTAATTCTGCCCACCCACTTCTCAGCATATCTTATGAAGAGGAATATAAACAACATATGCTTCTATTTCTTCCCTTCCTTAATGAGGCCACACAATTATGTTCCTTGGAAAATAGAATGAACTGATGCCTCTGTGGTAGGATAACTTCAGCTTCTTCCCACGGTTGGGTAAATGCTTGTAATGTTTGTGAAAGAACATAAGCTTTTGTGAAACAGGGGAGAGCAGACTTCCAAAAGAAACAGAAGACACATAAAACGTAGCAGGGCTGGCTTGAGAGCAAAGTACATCCAATTATTTCAAATTGTTTTTAGTGCCAATTACTGTTTCTGATCTAATTGCTGTGGAAGCTTATGGTTCAGAGGACCCTGATTTGGCCTAAGATGAGATGATCAAAGATGTCTGAAAAGGCATGAGTCTTTGGATCAGGGATGAGCTGGGCAGCTGGGGGATAGGTCCCCGAGAAAGTCCTCTTTATTGGAGTCTTGGGGCCCTGAACCTTAAGCAAGACTGGGAGTATCCTCAACTTCCTGTCTCTACTGAACATTTGCTGTTATTTTTTATTTAGTAGGAGCAGGTAGCCTGAGACAGAAGGGCTGTAACTGGACCACATACCGGATCAGGAACTATTCTCCTACTTTCCACCTTCTGCTCTTGCTCCTCTCCTTGAGGTCCTGGCCTAGACATCATCTTTTGCTTGCTTTGCTATTTTCTTGAAGAGAGGCAAGTTCTTCCTTACCCTCCCCCCCGCCCTCCCTGCCCCAAAGTCATGTGAATTCTTCTTAATAAGTACAGACAATGCAAGCTAATTTAAGGACCCCTTACACTGGTGTAATACATTTAAAATTATTTCATATTTTTTGTAACCAATTGCTGAAACTTCACTATCGTTCTCATGAGTTACTTCCTACCTAGTGTTTGGGGAAACAGAAACAAAGTGAGATACTCAAGGTCTCAGACAGAACTGGAAGTCGAGCTGGAATCTCCTGATTCTGCATTTGCCCTCTTTCAGGAAGACCTGAGTTCTAACAAAATAAGTTGGACCTTAGAGATTATTAACCCCATCGTTTTATACACACAGACACCATAGTGTTAATCATTGGCAGCAGCAGAACAGCTGGGACTGAGTAGACTGGTTGGCATCCACTCCACTTTGATGCAGCAGCACCTTACATTAAAAAGGGCAAAGTGTTGTATGGCTGCCTTCTTCGGAGAGTTGTGTAGCTCATCACCTACCATCACGTGCGGCCTACTTCTGCATTATTGTTACACTTACTACGGAAGCTGTTAAATGATCAAGCTGCCCTGCATGTTAGGAAATCATACCTTCTCAGGGTGGCCGTGAAATTATTGACACCTGTCTGTGTGTGTGGAGAGGAGAGGAAAAGGCACGGACAATCAAGGAGGACTCTGATGATGAAAGATCAGGAAGCAGACCCTGAACCCATCCTATGGGCATCTGGGATGTGTGGGCCAAGGACACAGAGTTCAGTGGAATGAGAGAGGCGCCCGGGATGACAGCGGGTACAAGGAGATCCTAGGAGGGGAAACAAACAAACCAGACCCTTTCTTCACATGTTTACCACAGTGATTAGGGAGGTGGATTAGGAAGACAGATGCTAATGGTGCGTTGAAAGGCATCCCCAAGTCATCTCTGTGCTGATAGTGTTTTGCTGTCTTCATGACTTAGGGAGCAGAGACTTTGTTTTATTTTATACACAAATCCACTTAAATAATGAACCATGCTATAATAGTATTCTTCTACCCAAAACCATGAGAAACATTACTTACTATTTCTCAATACAGGGAGAAAAGTTTTCGAGAGTGCATTTGGAAAAAAGTCATTGAAGCTTTTAAAATTTTTTTTTTTTTTTACCTCTCCTACCAAAGTCAGTCAGTCCAAGTTGTTTACTGATATGGTTTTGGCAATTTTCTCAGATCAATACTCGTTAATACTTGATTAATATTAATGATCAACATTAGACTACAGAATGTGCTGCTAAAGAGAGAAAAACTAAGGAATGTGATTCAGAAATACTGGGGGATTTAAAACAAACAAACAAACAAGCCACCACAACAACAAAACCCATAAGAAACATTGCAGTTGGAGTCAGCCCCTGAAATACAACCACTTTAAGAAAGTACCCTCACAGGCGTCACAGGTGACAGCAGGCCAAGACTTCCTGTCCTGTGGACTCAAGAGTCCACACTCTGCTTTGACCTCCCCCAACCTGCTTGCCTCTGGCTGTGTGACCTGTGCTCCCGGCCCAGCTCTTTTTGGCTTGGCTCCTGCTCTGGCCTGAGCCAGCCTGGCCCTGGTCCACTTTGGTAGGCCTGACCCTCTGCTTCCCAGGCTGTGACTCAGCCTCTCATTTTTCTTGTCTTGGAAATGCAGAACAGGGACATGCTAAAGACTGAAGACCAGATTCACTTGGAGAATACTTTTTGTTTTTTTAAATTCTTAAAAGTGACTATTACAAGAGAGAAAGTTGCAGCATACAATTATTAAGTACTCTGTAACAAGATCTTACATATGGGCCTATTATCTTCCTCTCTGAATGTGTTTGTATTTTCAAGAATCTGAAGCGAGACTACATGAACTAAAACTCGTGCAATTGCTCTTGTCCTACTCAACACAAAAGGGGAATCTCCAAAACCAGAAGGCGGTGAACATTAATAACAGACGGCGGGAAATGATAGAAATCTACAGAGATGTACTGTTTGTACCAGATTTCAATGTTTCAGGCTAGCATAAGACTTTTTGGTAAAGATGTCTTGATAAGGGCTCAGGAACTCAGGACCTGATGGCTGGGACCAGCATAGTGGTGGAGCAAGTGTCTGGGATTATGAGCTGATATCAACCTGATGAATTTCCAGATGTCAGAGGTTGGGCCCTGAATCCTCCTGGAGCTGAAAAACAGTTTTTATACTGTTAGTTTCCATAGTTGCCTTGGCTCCTCTGACACAGATTATTATTTCTGTATTTTTTTCCCTTTTTCATAGAATTAAGGAGTTCCATTTTTATAAAATCATTGCACATTTTTTGAATATATTTTTTAGTTGTAGGTGGACACAATACCTTTTATTTTTATGTGGTGCTGAGGATTGAACCCAGGGTCTCACACATGCTAGGCAAAGCGTGCTACCACTGAGCCACAACCCCAGCCCCATCATTGCACATTTTTAAAAAATGCTTCATTAAAGAAAATTCCAAATCACACTTAAGGGTAGAGAGACTAGTGTGCTAAGCCTTCCTGTACTCACCCCACAGCTCGAGTTATTACAACCTATGGGCAACCTTGTTTCATCCGTGATTAGCCACCTACAATATGTAGATGCCAATTCCAGGCATGGGATTATTTTCTTATGTATCTCAACATTTAAATAGACCCATAATATTATTATCACAATTCCTTAAAAATAATAACTCACTGTCACAATACATCAGGCCAGTATTCATATACTCCCAATTGTCTTATAAATTTTTTTTGGAAGTTTTTTGTTAAAAACCAGAAATAAAATTAAATTGCAACATTGTAATTGGTCAATGTGTCCTAGATTTCTGGTTTTGAAATGGAGTGATAATTGACAAAGAGCATGATCCCTTCTCTTTTTTTTTTTTTTTTAGTTTGTTAGGGACCTTTTTTCTATTCATTTATTTATATGTGGTACTGAGAATCAAACCCAGTGCCTCAAACATGCTAGGCAAGTGCTCTACCACTGAGCCACAACCCCATTCTTTTGAGTTCACTCAACACAGTCTTATAACCACCATCACAACCAAGATATAGAACCTATCTCTCATAATCACCCAGTACTCTTTCTTTGTGCCCTGTCATTGTGGACCCCTCTCCCCACCCTCAGGCTCTGGCAACCACTAAACTGGTTTTGGGGTCTTGTCCCTATAGGTTTGTTTTTTCCCAAATGTCATGTGAATGAAATCTACCCTATAGCCAGTTGAGTCTGGTTTCTTTCATTTAGCAAAGTGCATATGAGGTTAATCCATGTTGATCTGTTTATCAGCAACTTGTCCATTCTTTTTCTTTTCTCTCTCTCTCTCTCTCTCTCTCTCTCTCTCTCTCTCTGTGTGTGTTTTTGGGCTTTGAAACTAGGGTGCTTTACCACTGAGATACATCTCCCCCTTTTTGTTTTTTATTTTGAGATAGGGTCTCACTAAAGTTCCCAGGCTAGCCTTGAACTTGCGATCCTCTCACCTCAGCCTCCTGAGTTGCAGGGATTACAGCATACGCCATGGCACCCAGCAATTTCTCCAGTTTTTATTGCTGAGTAGAATTCCATTGTGTGGATATACCACAGTTCTCACTTGTCATTTAACTTTTTTTTTTTTACATTTTTTACAAATATTGTTTATTTTAATGAAGCTGGTACAGACAATGTCCATTTAAAACCAATATCCCAGGCCAAAAATACAAATAAAATTAAAGGAGCAGTGTTCTGTTGTATACACTTCTTCATGAATAACTTTATTAACTGCTAATGAAAATTAGAACTTCTCTGGGATCTTCTGACAAGGTTTTCTTTTTTTTTTTTTTAATCCTAAAAATGCTTTTCTCTTCAGTGAAGCCATCTTTGGAGTTAGTCATCATTCTCATTCTCACCATGTCTGTCGTCCTGACTCCAAAGCTGATACCCTCTTCTTTTGGTCCAGACCCTTCAGATTTTAAAATAGCGTTGAATTAAGGAAAGGTCATTTTCCCACAGTTCGATTCTCTGAAAAACTTCCAACTCCCACTGAAAGCCACAGTCCAGGCGTGAAGCGATCACATGCTAGAACTTCAGGGCCAACCGGAAAGTCATTATAGACTCACATTGGTTGATCTTATTTACCACCACAAGCCTGAAAATGCTCAGTCCTCAAAAAGGTGGCCTCTCCCCGGGCGTGGTGGCGCGCACGCCTGTAATCCCAGTGACTCGGGAGGCTGAGGCAGGAGGTTCGAGAGTTCAAAGCCAGCCTCAGCAACTTAGGGAGGCCCTAAGCAACTCAGTGAGACCCTGTCTCTAAATAAAATACAAAATAGGGCTGGGGTTGTGGCTCATTGGCCGAGTGTCCCTGAGTTCAATCCCCAGTTCCAAAAAAAAAAAAAACAAAAAAAACAGGTGGCCTCTCTCTGTACACACGGGTAATTTTTTTAAAAGGAGAGGGCAGCTATGAAGGCAGCTGAGGTTTGAGCACCAAAACAGCAGCACAATGAAAACAAATAATGAACAATGAGCACTAGAATCCAAATGACCAGAGGCTTTACAGAGATGGGTGCCAGTTTTCATTTCCATTTGAATACCACATTACAAAATAACTAATTTTTTTTTTTTTTGGAACCGGGGATTGAACTCAGGGACACTCGGCCACTGAGCCACATCCCCAGCCCTACTTTTTTGGATTTTATTTAGAGACAGGGTCTCACTGAGTTGCTTAGGGCCTCACTAAGTTGCTGAGGCTGGCTTTGAACTGGCGATCCTCCTGCCTCAGTCTCCCAAGTGCTGGGATTACAGGCGTTCACCACTACGCCTGGCTCAAAAGAACTATTTTTAAAAATAAAAAAGGATTGAGGGAAAAGAAAAAAAAAAAGAATATCTAAACTGTTGAATGACCTCCTGTGTGTTCCTGATAAACTTCAATCACATCTTCTTCCTCCATTCCCAGTTCTTTCGGGGTGTGATTATCAGCAATGCTCTGACCTTCAAAGAGAAGCCTGAGTGAATTCACTGGAGCTCCCAGTCTTTGACAGGATGATTCTTTGAGTTTCTCGAGATGTGTTGTCATTTGCACTTTGAAGTGAATCTCACTGCCATCCTGTCTAATGACTTTGAGTTTACTCTATTCTCCTTCTTTCTTATCCCCCAAATCCCCAGTCGAAGGTTTTGCCTCCTCATCAGACATGGTGACAGCGGCTTCACCTGGGTCCGCACAGCAGCGGCCTCCTGAAGGCAGAACCTGGCTCCGGGATTTTCTCATCTAACTTTTGAAAGACTTTTTGGATGGTTTTATATGTGGGTCGATTAAGTTATAATTGTTTTTTTAAAACTTTATGTAAACATTTTTGTATGGACATATGAATATACGTTTTCTGGGGGGAGGTATACCGGGAATTGAACTCAGGGGCACCCGACCCACACCCCCAGTATTTTATTTAGAGACAGGGTCTCACTGAGTTGCACCTTGCTGTTGCTGAGGCTGGCTTTGAACTCCCAATCCTCCTGCCTCAGCCTTCCTAGCCTCTGGGATTATTGGCGAGCACCACTGGCCTGGCACATATGTATTTTTGATTAGGGAAATGTCTGATAATCTGATTTCTGGGTCATACAGGGAGTGCATGTTTAGCTCTATAGGAAATAGCCACAGTACCCTTTTACAAAGTACCATTTATATTCTCACCAGCAGTATATAAGAGTCCTGCTGTTCTGCATCACCAGTATTTGATATTGTCAGGTTCTTTTCCCCTTTAACTTTAATCATTCTAATGGATATGTAGTAGAGCTCCTTAAGGCTTTAATTCAAATCTCTCCACAGCTTAATGATGCCAAGCATCCTTTCCTGTGCTCACTTGCTGTTCCTGTCTCCTTGGTGAAGAGTTTGCTCAATTTGCTTGTCCATTTTTAAAAAGATCAGTTTGTTTTCTCAATATGGAGTTTTGAGAGGTTTTTGTGTATTCTTGATAAAAGTCCTTTATTAAACGTGCTTTGAAAATATGTATTTCCAGTCTATGGCTGGTCTTTTCATTTTTCTTAACAATGACTTTGGAGGAGTAAACATTTTTGCTTTTGACGAAGGCTAGGTTCTCACTTCCTTTTTATAAATACTAAAAATGTGTTTGTTGAAGGAACCAAGGCGAATGCCACACATTCTGGCTGGTTGATGTGGCTCAGTCTCTATAAACCTCCAGGCTCCTCCTCTTCCCATTCTCTCTCTCCTTTATTTCCTTTGAAGTCTGTTCATGGAGGAACCCAGGTCATTATTCTAGCATGCTTTCCCTCAATCCAGAGCTCACTCATTCCCATCACACCCACCTCTCCTGCAGCTTGCGAGTTAGATCTAGAGGCTTGGTTCAAAATTAAGTTCAGTTTTTTTGCAGGAGTATCCCACAGATACAGCTGAGCCAGGAGGCCCATTAATGTCTCATGATCTGACGCTGGGACATATAAGCTGTCATTAAGGTCCTGGCTATTAATTCTTTAAATCAAGCTGCAGAAGCTGTAGTCTAATATTGTTCATTCTTGAGAATTTTATCTTTCAATTATTACAATTTAGAAAAATGAATATTTCCATAACACCTAGCACTGAATGAATACTCTCAATATAGCATTTGAATAACCTTTCCAATAACTTTCTTGATAGATTATTCTTATTTGTCACATGAGGTCACTGAAGTTCTGAGATGGTAAGTGACTTGTCTCAAATCACATTCAGGCAGGAAGCGAGGGAGTTTTGTGAGTCTGGATCCCTGGTCCTTCACATTAGGAAATAGGACTTCCTTATCAATTATACACATCAGTTGGACCATTGAAAAAATTTTATTGAGCACCTATTGTGTGCCAAGCTGTTAAGACACTAAAAATTAGTAAAACTTATGTTGTTCCTGTCTATACAGAGTTTGCAGAATAGTGGGAGAGATGAGTATTAAGTAAATAACTTAAATACATAATCATCACCTCTTATAATAAATGCTTTTATAGGTTGTTTTATATGTTTTACTTTATTTTATGAACTATTCTTAAATTGTTATTTAGTCTAATTATCCATCTCACCACTCCCATTTCAAGGTACTCAGACTATCACAAAAATGAATGTATTCCTTGTCCTTAGAAATTGCAGGGAAATATTTTCCCTAACACATTGAAATGGGAGAAAAGTATTTTCCCCAACACATATACAATCTCTACTAAACCCTAAAAAAAAAATCAGCAGCTCATGAAGTATTTATTTATGGTTTAATTAATTATTTAACTAGATATATTCATACTTAATCTCGGCAGAATTCCAGAACTGGCCTAATCAGGAAAATAACCAATATCTCAGAAACCAAGAAGATATTTAAAGAACAATTAAAATATGGAATGCTCAGAAACAAACCACACATTCTTTTCTCATGGAGGGTAACATTCAAACCATTTAAAACCTAAATTCTTTTGTTTTATGCGTAGTACTTTTGAATGCCACTTTCTAATATCTTAATCTACCATAGTTGAACCTGCAAATCAAAATATGCTAATAGGATTGGAATAAGCCCATAGACCAAAAGCAGGAAGAAATAATTGCCAGAGTGCCTAGAGGAAAAGGAGGGAAAATTCAAATAGAAAAACTGAAACAAACAAGCAAAAACTCCGCATCTGTCTTGTGGCCACACGTTTCTCTCAGTATTGAGAGCAGGGCTGTAACTAGATGTTTATGGTGACATTTGTCAGAATGTAAAAAGTGTCATACTTAGTAAATTCTGTTTAAGAAAATATGAAGTGTGTGTATTTATTAAAATTTTTATCTAGAAAGGCTAAAACAAAACAAGAAATACAATGAAACCAAATTCAAGCTAAAAAGAATAACCCTTATTTACCTACATTACTAGGTGTTTTAGAATGTTTAATTTCCAGGTGTTTCTGAATAGTCAGGTTTTCTCTAGGAATTTGTATGTGAATCATCCCTAACTGAACAAACAACACTTTGCAGAACTCTGAGTAATTGATTTTTGTTGACACATCCCTGGGACTTTCAATGTGAAGTCAAAGTCACCTTTATGAGGGGCGCACACCAGTAATCCCAGCGGCTTAGGAGGCTGAGGCAGGAGGATCATGAGTTCAAAGCCAGCCTCAGCAATTTAGCAAGATCCTGCTTCAAACACACACACACACACACACACACACACACACACACACACACACAAGGGTTGAGGATGTCGTTCAGTGGTTAAGCACCCCTGAGCTCAAACCCTGGTACAAAAAAAAAATAATAATAACCTTTATGAACTCACTTTTTCTTACCAAGGACTCTAATGTGGTCTGTTTACCAGAAGAAAACCCTTCACCTTCCTATTGAAGAGTCTGCTCAGCATAGTCCATTTGACAGATATTTAGTGAGTAATTACTATATGCCAGATGACTCTGTTCTTTCTGAGGAGAAGACAAGCATTAAATAGAATTGGTTCATGGCTGTGTTCTCTTTCACATGGCTGAGTAGCAATAGCAAAACCTCAAAAGGGTAGAAACAAGTTCAGAATTTTGGCATCATTTCTAATATTGTCATCTTTTGATTTCAAAAGGGTGCATGAGCCATGCCTAATAATTTCTTTTTTTCTCTCTTTTGAAAATATTTATATTTTTTTACATGATAGTAGCTACAAATGCCATATTTCATTCTTCTTTTTGGCTGGGTAATATTCCATTGTGTATACATACCACATCTTTTTTATCCATTCATCTGTTGTAAGACACCTAGGTTGGTTCCATAGCTTAGCCATTGTGAATTGAGCTGCTATGAACATTGAAGTAAGTCTAATGATTTCAACCTAAATAACAGACTTTCAAAGTGGGATTCAGAGACTTTAAGATAAAACTACCTGCAGACACAAGAGTGGATGAGAAATGATAAATTAATTTCCATTCCCAAATGGAATTAGTAAATTGGTACAATGGTTGTATTACTTAAATGTATGTTCTCTTACCTCAACAAATAGTAAGGGATGCCACCTTATAGGAATGACAGAGTGGTTCCAAGGCCAGCTTAACCTATTGCCTAGTGACCCTAAAATAGCAACAATGATGATCACCAGTCCCTGGTTAATATCAGTGATACTCAAACTCATTACCTTGTCCAGCCATTGCTCTTCAGTCTCACTTCAATGAATGAATTATTTAACTCCAGTACACAGGGAGCTATGTCTCTGGAATAGCTCTTTTGTGGCTACCTGATTCATTACGACCTTCTGGATACAGACTGAACAGAAAGGAACTCCATATTCCACAGCTTCCACGGATTTCTGGCAAGTACTTTTATAAGATATGTATGGAAAAATCATAGTGTGGTACCTTTAATAGAAGATTGGTTATTGTTGTGATTTGGATGTGAGGAGTCCCCCAAAAGCCCATGTGTGAGGCAATGCAAGAACATTCAGAGGATAAATGGTTGGGTTGTGAGAGCCTTACCCCAATCAATGAATTAATCCCCTGACAGGGACTACCTGAGTGGTAACTGAAGGCAGGTAGGGTGTGGCTGATGGAGGTGGATCATTGGGGGCCTGCCTTTGGAGTTTTTATTTTGTGTGTTGAGCTTAGCATTCTCTCTCTCTCTCTCTCTCCTCTCTTTCTCCATCCTGGTATGATGCCTTGAGCTTCTTTCCTCCACCTCACTCTTCCACCATGATGTTTTGCCTCACCTCAAGCCTCAAGAAATGGAGCCAGCTTTCTGTGGTTTGAGACCTCTGTAACCATGAGCCCCCAAATAAACTCTTCCTCCTTCAAAATTGTTCTTGGCAGGTCTTTTAGTCAGAGCAGTGAAAAACCTGACTAAAACAGTTGTATTAATTATCATGCCCCCCCAACAAATGAACAGCTACTTCAAAATTATTTTTGGTGGCTCACTCTCAACCTTTACACTGTCATTAACAATTAGTGTGTCATGTCACCTTGTTCATTGACCTTGATGTACGTTTGGCACATAGTTCCTCTTGGTGGCTATACCTGAAAGGAGTTCAAGCCTGGATGTCCTCAGGGGTTTTGCAGAAATCCTATTATGCTGAGACAAGCATTCACATACACTGTGCAATAATGTTTGGTCAACCAAAATTATTGCCAATTCAACAAACACTGAAATTGGGGACATTTTGACCATTTCCCATATTTTAAGGATGATCTTGATTCTGCCTATGGAAATCCCCTAACTTACCTCCGTGGGGAAGTAGGATGGCTTCAGGAAAATATCTTTAAAGTTCTTTACTTTTCACCAACTATCCATTCTAACCCTAGCTCTGCCCTGAAGGGACATGTAATTGTTTCTTTAATCAGCAACAAATCAATTGCTAGCTACTTGCCAATGAGTACATTCTTGAATTCTTTGTTGTTTAAATATTTATTAAAAGCACAATTAAGGGAAATAATATCCATGAATGATTTCAGAAAAAAATGCACACTTTATCCATTCTTTTGTATTTTCTCATGGTGTCTAGCATGTAGGAGGTACCCCACAAAATTTCTTAATGGACTAAGTAAAGGAGACTTTTTACTAGATCAAGTCTCTTAAAAGCTAAAACATGTACTTTCAGAATATATTGTCTGGAGCCCACTGAGCTGTGTTCCTGGACTGCATTTGGTGTGATGCCCTGGGATGTCCCAGTGTTGGCTGCTGTGGAACTCATGTTCCTATACTTCACATTCTTTATGGAGTGCCTCAGCATTTCCTTTCTGGTGCTAGTTTATAAGGAATAGCTTTGTTTGTCTTGAGAAATAGATTTGCTTTTATTTTAGGGATACCATTAATTGTGTTACCAATCAGGTTTCCCTTTCCATATTGAATGTCACAGGATGAAATTCGTGGCTCATAACGATGATATCGAGATAGGTGAGCATTCAGGGAGAGAGGAAAGTGGACTGTATCCTAGATGGTGGGATCTCTGAGTGTGACCAGTCATGCTTATCTCTTTAGTCAGATGGAGAAAACCTCCAGCGCATGCTTAGACTAGATCAATAAGATCAAAATCGTAATCAATTACATGTCTCCAGGTTCAAAGACCTTCACAACATTCCCACAACCGATGAATGGCTAGACTGCTTGACCAAGAAGAAGCATTCTGAACCCAAAAATCAAATGATTGACATGGGATTGGATTTTCACAAAAGCTTGCCTAGAACCTGCACTTTTCTTCCCAGGGAAACTCCCAGCCCCAAGCTTAACCTGGGTGTGTCCCTCCTTTTCTCTTCTCTGAGAGGCACTCATCCTTTGGGAAGATACAGTATACACCTTTGCTTTGCTGTCCTTTAATAAATCTTTGCTTGCACCTGGCTTTTGATATGGTCTGAAACATTCTATTCAGCAACATAAGCCAAGAGCCCTCCTAGGTCAACTTGAGGTCCCCCATACCCTTGGAGGCACCTCCTCAGACCCCTATTCAGTGACACTATGATTAAACTCATTTCTACCTTTGTTATTTTTCCCCCTTTTATTTTTCCTGTTTTGCTCTCGGGTAATTTGTAGTTCATGGATTATTGGCACATCATATTGGTAGCTTATTGGCATATTTTATGAATCCCTTTAATAATCTTAAATCTCTTGTAATCAAATGTCAATAATTTTTTTGTGTGTGGTGCTGAGGATTGAACCAAGGGCCCTATGCTTGCAAAGGCAAGCACTCTACCAACTGAGCCCTATCCCCAGCCCAATAAATAAAAATTTTGATGCATCAATTAAATAAATAAATAATAAATAAATGTCTATTGTGTAGAATTTGACAGTTGGTAATTTCTACTTTTGAAAGTCGCTGAGCTGAGACAATATTGTAGAGGGCATTTATTGTTTGTTCTACCAATCACCTCCTGCCTTGTTCTGAAGAAAGCAACTCATTTTTCTGGAAACTGCTCCTCCATTCTTTACAACCTGCCTCACAGACAGCGTGGTGTGCTCCCAGGGATGGGTAACCAAGCCATGCTGCCCTAATCAGAGGTTTTCCTTGGGTAGTTTGTTCGTTGATTGTAGAAGGGTGGAGTATAAGTGAGGCAGTCTTGTCCTAGGATGGAATTGAGATGTGACACTTGGGAACTGTCAGCGATCTTATTTCTGTCACACAGAGAAAGCCTGGCTCAGTGTGAGAAAAAGTTGGCACAGAGCAAAGAGCAAGCAGGGGGGCAGGGAGCAAGGGAGAGAGATAGATTTGGCATCATCCAGGTTCTTGGTACTGTGGTCTCTTGCCTTTCACATGGATTGGATGTTCACCTCTTTTTTAGATTTTAAAAGATAACAAATTCTTTTCTTTTTAGGTTCAATGAGTTTCTGCCACCTTCAAGCAAGAGTCCTAACTGACGCGTGTTGTTTTTCAGCCTTTCTGTGTAGAATCAGGAGCCTCACCTGCTTCCTTAGGAAAATTTTGGCCCCAATCCTCAAGGGCCCCAGAATCTATCTCTGTTCAAAGATAGGATTTACTTTTCACCTTGGAACGTCTATATCTGACTCTAGTTTTTATTTAAAAGAAAATCAGCTTTGCCTCTTGTAGATCAGTTATATAAAACATGGGAATTTTCTTTTGTAAAATACCAGTATTGCAGGCATTTGTTAGGAACCTCAAACTCAAATTGTTTGCTCCCCTCTTTGTGTCAAAAGCTGGGCTCAGACAATGGTAAGTGGAGATGTAGGGCATGGAAACTGGCATTTCCCACATTGCTCTACCTCTGTCTCTATATCAATCAAATCAACAGAAAGCCTCCTGTCTGGGTGGCTAGAGGTTAAAGAATGTGATTGTAGGCCAGGCATCCCCAGATTCACTTCTCAGCTTTACCTTGATGAAGTTCTTCAATCTTTCGTGGTTCCTCATGGGTGGCTTGAAGATGAACAATAATATCTACCTCGTAGCATTGTTGAAGAAAATATCTGTCAAGCTCCAAGACGATGTCAGCACATACAGATTTTATGTCTCAAACCCCCAAATCCAAAATCCAAAATGCTCCCAAATCTGAAACTTTCTGAGAGCAAACACAATGCCACACGTAGAAAATTCTACATCTGACCTCACGTGATGGTCTGCTGTCAAAACATAGGCATACAAAAAATATGTGAAAAATGGCCTTCAGGCTGTGTGTATGTATATAAGGTGCAAACAAACACAGTAGAAATTCGTGGTTAATTCGGGCCCCATCTTATTACATATGTGCAACAAATATTCCAAAATCTGGAAAAAAATCATAAGTCCAAACACTTTCGGACCCAAGCATTTCAGATGAGGGATACTCAACCTGTATTAAATGGGAGCTATTGTCACTAAATGGCTACTCGTAGAAAGAGCTTTTCAAAGCTGTAACGTTTGCCTTCAGCTTTTGTTTAGAATCTGTACCCCAAACACAACCCATCCCTCATGAGCTATCTGTATGTATCTGTTTCCTTTGTACAACTATTCATTTCCTAATCACCTTTAGAGAAATATTGTTACAATATATCCCTCTTTGGACTTTGTCCTAGAGGAAGAATAAAGACACTTCTGAATTGCTGGTTTTCTTTTTTATCTGGTGATATGAACTTATCCTGTTTACATCCTCTTTCGTCTTTCCTCCCTCCCTCCCTCTTTCCTTTTTCTTTGACTATCAGTAGGAACAGAGCTCAATTCGATGCGCAGGGTGGGAATGTAAGCTCAGTGGTAAGGTGCTTGCACTGGGTTCGCTTCCCAGTTCCACAAAAAACAAACAAATAAACAAAACCCACTAAATTTAATGCTCAGTTGAATAAAACTATGCTCAATTATCTACTCACTACTTACTTATTAGTCTATTCTTTCAAAGGTTAACAGGTTATTTTGTATGTGTGACTTTTATTCACATAAACATTTCCAAATTTTTCCTGGAAGCAAGCAGTGTGTATGAATAAGAAATGCAATAAAAGCATTTATTACTTTATTTCAGCTGTTGAATGGAGAATGGCTGGTACCTCCTGTGATTGACAGCTGTTAGACAATATGCTCCACTACCCGAAGATCACCCTTCAGTGATTCCATGTTGGCGGCCTCCTGTTCTCACTTGTGGTCGGGCTTGTGAGTGGTTGCCTTCTTTTTCAGACTCCATAGTCGTTGCAGTCCAAGAGGAATCATGAAGTCTAAATTTCTTCTACTTTGATTCAGGGTATCTAGTGCTAAGGGCTAAATTTAGGGAAGGAATGCATATTCCTTGATGGACACATTGGAGATATTTGAAGACCTTACATCTTTCCCATTGACTGCGACTGTCGTTAACTTCTTCTCTCTGGAGGAGTCTTGAACCTCTTTTGGGTCTTTTTCCCTTTATTTTCATGTCACCCACACTTCTTGTTTACCCACCAGTCTTAGTCCACTTGTGATGCTATAGCAAAACCACACACAGAGTGATTGATTAAAAACAGAAATTTGTCTTCTCGGTTCTAAAGCCTAGGAAATTCAAGGTGAAGGCACCAACAGGATTGGTGTGTGGCAAAGGCTGCTTTTGATTTCAAGATGGGGTCTTGTTGCTGCATCCTCTGGATGGGATGAAGGTTGTATCTTTTCTCGGTGGAAGGGATGGAAGGGACAAACGTGAGTGAACTCCCTCTGTAAGACCTTTCAGAAGGGCAACTAATCTCATGGAGGAAGACTCCATCACCTTCTGAAGGCCACACCTCTTTAAAATGTGCACTGGAGATTAAATTTCAACACGAATTTCAGAGGGGGAAACACTGAGATCCTAGCACTACATTTTTCCCCATGAGAACAAGCAGCCCTTGACGTTAGAAGCTGTGTCTTACCCCACACAGAATCTCCAGCATATCCCACAAACTAGTTTCAAAAATATGTTGAAGGAATAAAAGAATGATAGTAATCTTTATTGAGAATATTTTTTAAATTACAGACTACTTTGTATATTGCATTGATCAAAAAAAGAGGTTAAAAAAATATGGAAATAATTATTTGCCCCCAGGAATAAAACAGAAATAGAAATTATTCATCACAATGGTATCTTGCTTCTCATTTCCAGAAATCAGATTTATTTCTTTGGTAAAAAAAGCATTTTACCACAGGGTGAAGATCTGCATTGAAAAGGGAGATCACGGGTACAGAAATCAACTTTGTAAATGTCCTGGTAAACCTGGAGGGTGCTACCGGTAGAAAGATAGGAGCTGGGAAGTTTTTCCAGAACAGCAGGTTTCAAGTTGCTACTTAAAATATTCTGTGTCCTTGTCAGACTATATGCCAGACCAGGAGTTTCTATTTGGGGTTCAGCTATTCCAGCCCCTAGAGAACCCCTTCAGGCAGTTGCTGCCTGGTCACCATCCCACTCCCAGACTGCCCTTCAGGTTGCATACAGTAATGCCACTGAGCATTGGAGAACTGTCCTTGTATAAAAATAGAAAGTACATTCTAGAGGTGAGACATATTTTCATATCCTTTCAAGTAAGGTTAAAAAGAGTTTTACATTTCCAGATTCCAGAAACTTTCCTGACAATTTTCCAAGATAATTAAACCACACACTCTCTTATTTTTTTTTTTCCTGTTTAAATTGGCTCTTTTTAAAAGCTAAGACAAAATATATAGCAAGAAAAAGAAGTATAAAGCAAGAAGCATAATCTCTCCTAATTTCATTTCCCAGAGAAGAGCAGTCATCTTTGTCTTTTGCTTAAATATATTATGTAATACACATATAAACAGAAGGATTCCTAGCAAAGTGTATTTAAATAGACAGGTTCTTAGGATAGTGATGTATATCATCTTGTATGTGTACATCTTTCAATAAACTTTTCTTCCCTTTCAACAGCCCTTTAAGCTGAAAACAAGTTCTCAAATTTAAGTTTGTGTTCAATACTTTATGGCACATGTTCACACAATAGAATTGTATTTTGTGATTTTCAAAATTGGAAACAATTTAAGTGTTCATCAGTAGGGAACTGGTTAAATTAATCATGTTTCAATGGAATGCTATACATTCATGTAAAGAAATGATACTTATCTATATTTGTTGGCATGGTTGCAAATTCACACTCTCTTGTTTAGGCCAGAAACTGCAAGTTTGAATAAGTCAATAGAATCTTCCCCTGTGTTTTTTATCTACATCTCATCATGATGTATCTTAGTTGCAGGAAATGAGGGCATGATTATTTCTGCAGAAGTGGTATCCTCCAAAACATATGAGAAACCTGGTGAAAACGGAAGGGAGCTAATTTCCTTATTTTTGTCCTACTATTTAAGGAGAGAACTCCGCTCTGTTTTATTGATTTCAAATTTACATTCCTTAGGTGTGCTGTTTTGATTTATATTATGGAACATATTCTCTTAACTTCAGATACTTCCTGGTTTAGCACTACTATTTACTGGGGTTTGAAGGTGTAAACAAAACCAGAGGCCCAAACAAGACATACTGGGGAGAGTGACCGTGATGTTAATATTATGTCATCTTGGCTAAGTTATGCTACCCAGATATTTGACCACATGCTAGTCTAGATGTTTCTGAGAGGCTTTTTTTTTTTTTTTTTCCAGATGAGATAAAGACTTAAATCAGTAGACTTTGAGTAAAGCGGACTACCTCCACAACATGGGTGGGCCTCATCCAATCAGTTGAAGGCCTTGAGGGGAAAAATATGACTGACCTCTATAGAAGAAGAGGGAATTCTGAGCGGGGCGCTGTGGCGCACGCCTGTGATCCCAGTGGCTCAGGAGGCTGAGGCAGGAGGATTGTGAGTTCAAAGCCAGCTTCAGCAAAAGCCAGGCTCTAAGCAACTCAGTGAGACTCTGTCTCTAAATAAAATAGAAAATAGGGCTGGGAATGTGGCTGAGTGGTCAAATATCCCTGGGTTCAATCTCCAGATTAAAAAAAAAAAAAAAGAAAGAGGAAATTCTGCCAGTGAGTGGGATTGACTCAAACGGCAAGGTCAGCTCTTCCCGGGTCTCCTGCTGGCAGCCTGTTGTACAGCTTGTGTATTCATCAAGCCTTGTCCTCTTCTAACCCAATTTCTTACAATAATTGTGTGTCTCTGTCTCTGTCATTACACACACTCACACACACACGCCTTGTTGCTTCTGCTTTCTCTGGAGAACTGTAATTAATACAGTGGACTTGATCCTTTTGGTCAGTGGAATTTGAATCGCCTTGGGGAGTGACGAGCCAGTGAACCTCTTTATTTACTGGGCTGCTTTAGTAAATGTGCGACCACAAGTCAACCACCAGCACTTGGTGAAAGCTATCTTAGTGCATTTGCTGCCTTGGCAAAGCACCACGGACAAGGGAATCGTAAGTAGTAGAATCTTTTTCTCTCACAGTTCTGGAGGCGAAGGAAGCCCAAGATCAAGGTGCTGGAGGATTTGATGTCACTACTTCAAGATGGTGCCTCTTGCTGTGTCCTCACATGCACAAGGGGGAACACTGTCCCCGCATGAAGAAGGGAAGGAAGGTCCAAAGGCACTGGCAACCTCCCTGCAGTCCTCTTTATAAGAGCATCGATCCATTCAGGAGTGGAGAGCCCCCGTTGGCCCAATCACCTCCCCCGTTGGCCCAATCACCTCCCCACTTCTTTTTTCTTTTTGTGGTGCTGGGGATTGAACCCAGGGCCTTGTGCTTGCAAAGCAAGCCCTCTACCAACTGAGCTATATCCCCAGCCCTCCAAAGCCCCACTTCTTAATACCATCACTCTGGAGTTTAAGTCCCAGGGTGAATTTGGGGGGAACACGTACATTAAACCATAACTCCCAGGAATAATTTTCAGTTTCTTTATCCTAAAACTAAGGTATCATTGTTTGGAGCAGGCCATCGCATATATGCCGGCCAGCGTACTTTTTAAAGTTTAGCGAGTGTTGATGAATGGCGTGCATTTCTCCTCACTGACCGTGGACTGTGAAGGTTGTATGGTTTGGGTTGTGGCTATTAGCACCTCCGCTGCCACTGAGATGATTGAAGAGATCCACCCATGTAGCTGTTGTTCTGTCAGGAGCCTGTTTCTCAGGACTCTCACCTACATACGTGCATCTACTCCTGGAAGTGGAGGACTGGAGGGAAGGCTGGTCCTGGATCATTGGTCTGTGACGGGCAGCTTCTGCTCTCAACTTGACAGACACAACCTGAGTTTCAGTTTTAACTTCCCCAACCCCCACCACAGGAGGCAGAAAATCTGGCAGGACCAGAGTCAGGCAACTATTGATTTCTTTCACGTCTTCCCTGCCCACTCTGCTCAACATTTCCTAAATGATGTTCTAAAACATGTCCTTTTCTTGCCAGCATCTGAGATTCTCCCAGTTCGAATGGCTAGTGCAAGCCTTTCCTCTGATTCCCAGCCTGGCCTGTCTTCCTGTCGCACTCACAATGGGCACTATGAGCCCATTGTCCATTGTAGCAGGTCTAGGGAAACAGACTTGCAAGTTAATTGGAAAGTCAAATCAATTGAATAAGACCATGGATCAGTGATCATTTAATACAGAAGTTCAGGCTTTTGATTACTGCAGTTCCACTAATCATCTCTTATCAGTGAGCTTTTGTGTGTGTCACTATTTGTAGCCATGTCCACATTCTTCAATGGTACCTGAGGAGATGCAGAGTATTTGTAGGATGACCCAATATTTCATGGCCCGTCCCAGGACTCTTTGGAGAGAAAAAAAATCACACTATCACTAGTTACTTCAAGCAAACTAGCATGTAGAAACAACTAGTATTAGGCACTTACTTCTCCTTTCTCCTGTCAGCTAAATTTCTCCTCCTGTGGTTAGTGGTGCTGTGGGTAGGAGGGCACTGTGGTTCTTTTACATTTGAGCACCCAATTCTCTTTCAGTAAAATCAAAGACAAAAATGTAATTATCAAAACCTATAAATACAAAACACCCTCCTGAGGAAGCAGTGGTGTGTACAGGCTGTGCTTCTGATCCAGAAACCAGTCTTTAGACAGCTCAGGTGGAGGAAAATAACACTTCAAGGTAATTAGTTCTGTGGAGTTGGGGTGAGCGCTGGCAACTGCTCAACGTCCTGCCCAACCACTCACTTTCTGTGAGGAGAGAACCCAGGGTGCAGCCCAATTAAGCCAAAAGGAGCACCAAATTGTGTTAAAAGGAAAAAAATCCTGTACTTGAATAAGAAATAGAAGCTCATATTGCACTTCTAGAAGGGATGCCTGGGGGACGGGGTGGCAGAAGGATGCCAGGACATCAGCTCTTGATGAGAGACATTCGCACTCCAGCGTACTGAGATTCTGTCCTACCCAGAAGAGAAAGAAGAGAGATTGTTTCCTTTTTTAGTCTTTACCGTCTTTCACAACCATGACGACTAAGGGATTGTTTAGCTTGTGAAATGCCTATTATACAATCTGCTCAGGAAAGCATTTTGTTTATGGTCTGATACTGAGCCAGCTTTCATGAATTCCTTTTCTTTGTTTTTTTTTTTTTTTTTTTTTTTTTTAAAGGCCTAACATGAAATACTGGCTGTTCCCTGTCTCCACACCTCCCTCTCCACCACCCCTGCTTTTTCCTGACTTCTGCTCATAAAGTATTCCTCAGGTACAACAGATTAGAGTGTCTACTTATTTAATGGTCATGTAATAAAGGTTTTTATCCCCTAAGTGGGGTATGAAGAAAAGTTTGTTCACATTTTGATAAAAGTATCTAATGTGCAGCAAGTTTTGAATGATACTCGGAATTTTCTGCCATAAGCTTGAGAGTTTGGGGTCTTGTAGCATAAGTTCCGTAAACAAAGATCTGCCTTTTAATTAAGTTAGCTCCCTTAAGGTCATTCTTTTCTTAGTTGATTAATTGTCCTTTCCAGCTGTGTCAGCCAATTGACTTCCATTAAGAAATATCCTGAGACGGCTGGGGCTGCTCAGTGGTAAAGCACTTGCCTCGCACCTGTGAGGCACGGGGTTCAACCTTCAGCACCACATAAAAAATAAATACGTAAAAAAGGTACTGTGTCCATTTACAATGGAAAAAAATTTTAAAAGGATACATTCTGAGAAAAATTTTGTTTTTTCTACAGATAATAGTTTGACTCATAGTCATTTGAATTTAGAATGACTAAGTCCATTAAAATGTATTTTAATTCTTATGGTTATGGGAAAAGCATTTTGTGATTTTAAAGCCATCGTTGTTGGTAGAGAGACAACCCTTTCCCTTCTAATAGCTTTATAACATATTCTTCAAACACGTTTAGGAAAAAATTGCTTTTTAAAGATGCTTATGTATTTTGGTTATCAACAGAGTTTTCTATTCCTGATTTGATTTGCCTAGGGAGGAAACATCTTCAACTAATTATTTATTTATTTATCTATTTATTTTTACTCATTCTGCAACTTTTCCTTCTGGAGATCCACCCCATTTCCTGTTCCCAGGGTAACCAAGTTCAGGGCTGTGAGTGTGTACGTAGGGCAGGCCTCTTACTCCCCTGTACAGTGTAATCAAGGATGAGCAGTAGCTTAAACCAGGATGTTGAATACCATTCTCATTTTCAGGAAGAGCTCAATCTGCAGCCGGAAGGATAGGGAGCCTATAGTGTCCAGGCATTATCTTTGCCAGGACTTAGAGAGCCTAAGAATAAAGAGTAAAAAAGGCAAGCAGATCCAGAGGTGGAAGCAGGAACCATGACATTGCATGGTCTCCTCATCTATTCATACCTGACTCATGATGGGTCCTCCAGTTACCGGAGTTCCCCCATTTATGCAATTTTGGTTTAAGATGGATTTCTAGCCTAACTTTGAGAAAGTAATAATGTGCCCATTATCTTTGATTAAAGTGCACTGTCACAGTCATATTTATTCTAAGATAGAATATGGCTCCATCTATTTTTGCATCCCCAACTACAAACTTTTTCTAGATGGGAAGCTTCCCAGTTTGTTGACAGCAGAACTGTCATATGGATCCATGCCATGGACGACAGATGATTGCAGGAAATTTCAACATAACTAAATATATAGTTTTTTTCCCTAGACTTTTTAAGCTCATTATTTCCAATAGCATTTATACTTTCCAACTCAAAGGCACCCAGAAAGAATCAAGAAGACATAAAACCTTTGATTTTACCTGACAAAAAATCAGGAATACTGCTATCATCAAATGACTTTCAATTTCTTGGGTATAATTTCATCCAGCTGAAACAAAGATCGCTGAACAAATGAGCAACAAATTCAAAGACCCAGTCAGAGTCCAAGGGTTAATTTAATGTTACTTAAATGGCTCTTATATACAAATTTAGCTTAGCATATGTTACACTCAGTGACCGGTCACTTGTATGGAGAGGACAGCCAGGTCACCATCTTACACAACTGTCGTTCAGACTTTGCTCCTAAGGTTGCCAAGTTTTTGTACAATTTACACCCCAGGGAAATTTTGGTTTGTCATTATTACTCAGTTAACTTACCCATGAAATCTGTCAATAACTTGAATTCTCTGGATCTAATACCATTAAAAATAGAAGCAAGAATCCCAAGATCCTAATTCTGTCAAATGAGTCACTTTTTATTTCTGCCAATGACCCCCAAGCAAACCAGTGTAAAGCTTAAATCCTAGAAGAGCCACAGATGAATTTCCTAATGGATGATGCAGAGGGGTGGGGAGACCTGTGGCTTAGGAGCAGCTTGGGAGTTGCAGAACAAGAGGCAAGTGAACACCTGCCATTGGCATTCCTCCCTGACCACCTAGGACTCCTTTAGTCCCAAGGAGACCTCTTGAACAGAAGGTAGAACACACCTATTATTAACAACTGCTAGCAAATCCCTTTACTCTAAGCCTTTGATACCTTTTTGCAAAAGTGAAAATATGATCTCTAAGCATGTTGGTTATGAGAAAAAATGAAGATTCAGTATACATGTAGAAAGCATTTGGAAAATAAATCTCAGTGCATGTCCTTCCCTCACTATCTGGTCTCACTTGCCTCTCTGATCTTACCTTTCTCCATTGTCTTCTCCCATTCTCTCAAACTCTGTACTTAGTCCTAAATATTATCTGATCCCTCTTGCCTCTGGAACCTCTACAAAGACGGTTCCTTCTAACCTTGTGTTCTCCCCCTGCCCACAACTTCCACCAAAATCTGACTAATTCCCACTTCTTGTACAGATTCCAGATCACATCCTGCTGTCTTATTGCCTTAAATGGAATCCAGGTATTTCTTCATTCATACATGCCCCTCCTCCACCCAGTACTGGCGATTGAACTCAGGGGTGCTCTACCCCTGAGCTACACACTTGGCCCTCAAAAAAATTTTTCTTTTTGAAATTTTGAGACAGAGTCTTGCAAGGGTGTCCAGTCTAGCCTCAAATTTGTGATCCTCCTGCCTCAGCCTCCTGAGTTGCTGGGATTATAGGCATGGGCCACCTTGCCTGGCTGCATATTGTGTTTTAATTGTCACTTTTCTTATTACTAGTATGGATTCACACATACTGTCAAACCCGGCATTACCCAGATACTGCAGTATTTTTCGTGTTGGATTATACTAAGCCTAAAATTTGACTGAAGTGGACTGTGTTTTTCTCTAATATATCATTCCATATCTTCAATAGTCCACATCTTCAACCCTTTCTTGTATGGTGATCTAAACAGATTTAACTCGAAAATGAGAACTACAAATAGGAAGAGGCCATATTACCTATGATAATGACATTTCTTTCATGCTAAAAAGAACACTGTTTTATGTGGCTTTGGAAATTGAAAAGTTCTATCTTATGTTTTAAAAATAATGGTTCAGAAGAGAAAAGTTCTGTTTAAGCTCAATGCACTAAATTTATTTGATAAGCATGTGCATAAAACATTGTGCGGAAAAACTAAGAATCTTCTTAGTAAAAACTTTGTTGTGATCCTCAAATCTTTTTTTAAAAAAATATTTTTCTAGATGTTTACTTTTTTTCATTTTTGTTTTTGATTTTTGCGGTGCTGGGGATTGAACCCAAGGCCTTGTGCCTGAAAGGCAGGCACTCTACCAACTGAGCTATATCCCCAGCCCAGATGTTTACTTTTTATTCATTTATTTATATGTGACAATCGAACCTAGGGCTTCACACATGCTAGGCAAGCTCTCTACCACTGAGCCACAACTCTAACCCTGATCCTCAAATCTTTGATTACTCTTTTGGTGGAAGCCTGGCAGCTGGTATGTTAAAAGGCAGATTGAAGACTGAGATGGGTCCTCAAATCCCATTTTCTGTTCAGTTTCTTGCTTCCGTGAACATTTGCCTACACTTGCAGGTTTTGTGTGTAGTAAAACGCTTTTTTGTTTGGGGTTGACTGTTAGTTTTCTCTAAATCAACCTTCTGTGAGAAGATGGAGGAAAGAATTGGTTGGGTTTCTCTTTATGCTCCAACCTTATACCCTGGAAATATTTACCGCCATCCCTGGCTTTTCCTGTATAAGGAAAGTAGCTTTGCTAATTCAGGAAAGAACTTTAGACATTCTCCAGGACTGTCCTCTCACAACAGAGGTGGGAAAACTGAGGCCCAGAGAGATGAAGACCTCCTTCCAGACACAGAGGCAGGCTTAGCACCCAGGTGTCCTGGGAGCTTTCTCCAGACCCTGACTTTGGCTCTTGGTCATTCACCACTTGATCTGGTCAGCTAGTGGAACGTTATGTTCTCTGTGTTTGTCTTTGAGTTACTTGAATCTAATTTGTCATTCACAAGGCTTATAACCTGATTATTTATTTATACCAATTAACTGGTAGTCAAGATAAGTGTGATTGTTATGTGTTATTGAAAAGGAATTTTACTTTAAAAAATATACAATTTGGAGTTAATTTCTGTGCAGTATGAGCAAATGTTTTCCAGTTTTTCCATTAAATATTACGAAATAGCTTTGAAGTAGTGAAGTAGGTACTATTGGTGGCTTAAAAACAATCTCTAAATGTCCTTTGAAAAGAGGAGTTTCAACAAGTTTAGACCAATTTCTTACTCATTTTAATATGTGAAGAGAATCCCACTAAGTTTTATAAATTTTGTAATATCTTCAAGGTGTTATGGTATAGCACCAAATATAATCTAGTCCAGGTGGGTGAGATTGTGTTGAAGTATAATCATTCGACAAAGTCAGACATTAAATTTCAGAATGTTCTAGTTGTGGGTACAATAAGAAAAAGAATTTGAAGAATACTGCATTAAAAGATACATTTAGGATTCTTCTTATAGTGGTTTAAATATAAACAGTTCATATATCCTTCCACCAAAGGGCCAATTCCAGAATATTTCCCGTCATCTGAATCTGTGTTTAATCTCCTAAGTTACTTAGTAAGACCCTGTCTCAAAATAAAACAGGGTAGGGGATGTAGCTCAGTGGTAAGCACCCCTGGGTTCAATCCCTAGTACTGGAAGAAGAAGAAGAAAAAGCAAACAGCATACATTATGAGAGACAGAACCAAAAAACTGTCGAGGAAACAGAAAGATCATACACATTTATATGGACATCTACTTGTGTACCTTCCTATTGGAGAAAAAATCCTCTCATTAGCGTAGAACTCAGTAATCCTGCTTTTCCAGTTGTAGCAACAAACCATAACCTGCCACTTCTTTTAGTTTATAGATCTAGTGGGGCAAAAAGGTACTTGACAGTAACTGAATCTACCTGTTTTAGGAAAACAGTTCCTTAGAAGACCAATTTTCCTAGGAAAAATTAGATGGAAAATAGTAGACAAAATAGATGTATGTTTCTTTTGCTATTTCAAACTAGTGGTATATGGAGAAGCCATGGAGATAAGTCGTGAGCTTACATGGCCTGATTCCTGTTTCTAAATTTGGGTATAATTTTCAGTTCAGTTTCCTCAAGAAGAAGGACCAAAATGTAGTTAGAAGGGCAAGAAATTCATCAGGAGTAATGTTGGTGAAAGACAAAGGGGAACGGAAAAGAGCAGGAACAGAGAGGGAAGGACTCACACTGTGATGCAGGTCTAACTCCTGAGGGAGGCCTGGGTAGGAGCAGCCTCAGAGAGTTCTAGGTAATGCTGAGAAGATTTTGGCCAATCCAAAAGGGAGCTTAGGCACAAAGATTGATAAAAAAGGGTCCTGCAATAGGGGAAGATGGCCAGGGCCCGTAGGCCATGCTTAAGTATTAGCTGGGAGCTCCTGCCAGCACTGGAGCTGGAGGCTGTCAGCTACATATTGTGACCAAATGGCAAGTCCTTTGTAGGTGAGTGGCTCACACTGGCTGTCCTATTAGTGGAGATATCTCCAGTTTTATGTTTAAATTCCTTCAAGTGTCCTCTGAGATTTCTTTTGTAGTCTGCATTATCTTTACAAACTGTGGGGACAGCCCAGGCATGCTGAATAGCATCACAGTAAAGACTGTTGGGCTCTTTGACTCAATTCAGACATGGAAGTCATATTGGGGCATCCTGTGTGTCATGGTTTTCTACTGAAAAGCTGCAAAAGGGAAGGTTTTTTGCTTTATGCAAGATGATAAAAAGCCTTTATTTATTTATTTATTTATTTATTTATTTATGCTGGGGATTGAACCTAGGGGTGCTTTACCATGAGCCACACTACCAGTCCTTTTTATTTTTTTTATTTTGGGTCTTGCTGAATTTCCCAGATAGGCCTTGAACTTGTGATACACCTGCCTCAGTTTCCTGAGTAGTTGGGACTTCAGGAATGTGCCACTATGCCAGATAAAGGAGCATTTATTCTTCAGTCCCCACAGCTCCCTCTCTTTTGCTGGTGGTACTGGGGTTGGAACCCAGGGCCTCATGCATGCTAGTCAAGATCTTTACCATCAAACCATTTCCCCAGCCCACATTTATTCTTATTACTCAACTGAAGGAAGTATGTCAAAACAAGTATATGTACTAATCATCTTAAGGATAACTAGGGAAAAACAGATTGTTACAAAAAATGGTCCATGTATAACGAGGGACATTCATCCTCTTTTGCAGTTCTGGATTTGTTTTGGACTCTGGCCTTCTCGCCCCAGTTTTTTTTTTTTTTTTTTTCTGCTACTCCATCAATCCACTCTCAGTGCACTACTTGATAAACATGCAGTTTACATCACAGAGGTCATCTATACCTACTGCCTTAGTTAGTGTTCACCAAAGAACACACACACACACACACACACACACACACACACACACTCACTCCCTTTCTCTCTTACACACACATAATAATTGGTTCAAAAGAATATGGTCATGGAAGCTGAGAAGTCCCATGATCTTTAAGCTAGAGATCCAGAAATCTGGTATAATGGTATAATTCCAGCTGGTATAATTCCAGCTCCACTCCAAAGACCTGGAAACTACTGGAATCAGTGGCATAAATCTCAGGCCCTGTGCAAGAGAAGACTGATGTCCCAGCTCAAGAAAGCAGGCAGGAAACAAAGGGACATGTTCCTCCTTCCTCTGCTTTTTTGTTCTATTCAGTCCCTCAAAGGACTGGATGATGCTGACCTGTATTTGGGAGGGCCATCTAGCTTACTCAGCCCACTGATTCAAATTCCAGATGCACCAGCAGTAATTTTAATCGGGGCACCCATGGCACAGTAGAGTGGACATGCAAAATTAACCCTCACAACTCAGAACACAGAAGAAATCAAGTCTGTCCTGAGGATCCTGGGGAAGAAGAAAAAGGAAGATGACATTTTGAAAAGCGAGGAGACATTTGCAAGGAAAGATGGGAGGGGCCTTTCATCAGCAAGTCCTGGGCAGCATGGAGGTCCAAGACATATTAATGAAACAACCTCTGTCTAATGGGATAGAGAACATATATGTAAAATTGTATGTAGGTGCATGTGCACACATACGCACACGCGTTTTGTCTGTAGGATGAGGCGGAACAGAGCAGATGGAATGGAAGCACAGAAAGAAGCTAGATAAGCTTCACTGTGGTTCTAATCCATTCAATTATATCTCACAAAAGTTATTTCTTGCTGTCTCTTGTTATGGCCAGTGGATACTTCATGATAGATGTGCTCTGATCAATACAGTAGCCTCTTGCTACTTGTGGCTATTTTATTTAGACTTAAATGAACTAAAATCAAAGTAATTCAGAATTTTTATTCCTCAAGCACTCTACCTACATTTTAAAAGTTCGGTATCCACAGCACAGATATAAAACATTTAGGTTGTCACAGACGACCCTGTTGGACAATACTGAATGGACCTCTGCAGTTCAGATTACTGCAGTACCACTTCTGCCCTAACAGCTCTAAGAACGTTGGTAAAGGAACTTAACACAGCCTATATGAGCACTGTTGCAAAAATCGTTCAGAGATTTGCTTTGCATCTTTTGAATAAAATCAAACTCCTGCATGTAGTCCCTAGCTTTCATTTTGAAAACAAATTTAAAGGCTAATTGAGACATGATTATAATAAGAAGGTGCTGGAATCACACTGCTGGACCCAAACTTGCTCCTGCCATTTACTAAGTAAGGAGACCTGAACTTCCTGATGCCTTAGTTATTCCACTTGTAAAATGAATATATTAATAGTAAAGCTCATATAGTGTAATATATGTAATAGGGAACGATGCCTACCAGATAATATATACCTTTTAGTGAATATCATTACTAATCAGTTCTTTTTGTCAAGTAGGCACGACACAACACTGATCTGAAAAGACAGACTAGACTGAACTGGCTTGATACATCTAAACACACTCTCTTACATAATAAGCACTCTATGTCCATTGAACGACTGCTATCATCTTTCAAATGGCAGCGTCACCAGAAGGCAATTAGCAGTATTCTCACGAGGCTGGTGATGAGATGCATTTTCTTTCTTTTCTTTTTATATAGGGACTGGTGATGCTGGAGCTTATAACCCCACCATTGCCTTATTTCTCCATGTACACAGTGCTGAACTATATGGTATTCTTTAACTTTTTTTCTTTGTTCATATGTTTAAGCACACAGCATTGAGAAGAAAGATCAACTATGTACCACTGGACATCTCAAGGACAAGTTTGGACAGGCTGAGGTCATAAGCAGTTCTTCTCTGGTGTCTCCTGAGAGTGGATTGATGCTGCCTGATATCATACACCTTTTTGGTCACAGTAGAGCACATGTTATGTATGAGAGTGTGTCTTAGTCTGTTCAGGCTGCTATAGCAAAACACCATTAACTGAGTGGCTCACACAACATACATTCTCACAGTTTAGAGGCTGAAAAGTCCAAGGTCAAGTTGCCGACAGAGTCAGTGTCTAGTAAGGGCCCACTCTATGATTCACAGACAGCACTTTCTCATTGTGTCCTCACAGGGTAGAATGGACAAGTGAGCTCTCTGGTGTTTTGATTTTATAAAGGCACAAATTCTTTGTTTTTAATTTTTTAATTTGTTTCTTTTTAGTTATGACAGTAGAATGTCTTTTGACATACATGCACGGAGTATAATTCCCCATTTTTGTGGTTGTACATGATGTGGAGTTACAATGGTCGTGTATTCATATGTGAACGTAGGAAAGATATGTCCAGTTGATTCTCTTTCCCACTCCACCCCACCTCCCTTCCCTTCATTCCCCTTTGTCTAATCCAGTGAATTTCTCTCCCTTCCCCCACTTTTTGTGAGTTAGCATCTGCATCTGCATATCAGAGAGAACATTTAGCCTTTGGTTTTTTGGGATTGGTTTATTTCACTTAGCATGATATTCTCCAGTTCCATCCATTTACCAGCAAATGCCATAATTTCATTTTTCTTTATGGTCGAGTAATATTCCAGTGTGTATATGTACCGTATTTCTTTGTCCATTCATCTGTTGAAGGGCACCTAGGTTGGTTCCATAGCTTAGCTATGGTGAATTGAGCTGCTATGAACATTGATGTGACCACATCACTAAAATATGCTGATTTTAAGTCCTTTGGGTACATGCTGAGGAATGGGGTAACTTTTTCAGATGGTAGTTAAGAGCACAAATTCTTATCAGGAGGGTTGGGGATGTAGCTCAATGGTAGGGTGCTTGACTAGCATGTGTGAGGCCCTGGATTTGATCCCCAACATCACAATAAATAAATATATATGTGCATATGTTATATGTTCGTCACAATTTTTTGTATATATTCAACACATACCCAATCAAAAGTCTTGGCAAACTTTTCTTGTTGTTGAAATTGACAAGTTGATTCTAAAATTCATATAGAAATGCAAAGGGTCTAGAATAGCTAAAACAACTTTAAATCCAAAGAACAAAGGTGGAGGACAAACACTGCCAGGAATGACAACTTACTATAAATCTGCAATCATCAACATGGTGTGATGTTGGTAAAAAGACTGATAAGTAGGTCAATGTAATACTCTAGAAATGTACATGTATGCCCACTTGATTTATTGTTTTATAAAGATGGAAAAACAATGGCAAAAGACAGTCTTTTAACATGAACTGTTGGAAAAACTAGATATTCAATGCAAAACAAAACATTGATCCATACCTTGAAGCATTTGTCAAAATTAACTCAAAATGGATCACAGACCTAAATTCAAGCCTAGAGCTTGTAGGAGAAAACATTAGAGAAGATCTTTGTAACTTACTGCTAGTCAGAGATTTCTTAGGTATAACATCAAAAGCAAGATCCAGAAAGAAAAAAGAAAAAAAAATACATTTGTCTTTATCAAAATTCGAGTCTACTGTTCTTCAAACAACACTGTTAAAAGAATGAAAAGATGTCATAGACAAGGAGAAAATATTTGCAAAGCAAATGCCGGATAAAGGGCATAGATTCAAACGACTTGTAGCTTGAGCTCAAAACTCCGTAAGAAGTAAGTCAACTAATCCAATTAAAAAGAAATCACAATATTTGAACAAATATTTCACTAATATTACCATATAGTACCTTGTTTCTATGGGAAAATCAGAATAAATAAAATAATAAATAAATAAATAATCATTGTGGTATGCTGATTTTAAGTCCTTTGGGTATGAACCTAGGAGTGGGATGACTGGGTCAAATGGTGGTTCCATTCCAAGTTTTCTGAGGAATCTCCATACTGCTTTCCATAGTGGTTGCACCATTTTGCAGTCCCACCAGCAATGAGGGAGTGTAACTTTTCCTCACATCCTTGTCAACATTTATTATTACTTGTATTCTTGATTGCCATTCTGACGGGAGTGAGATGGAATCTCAGTTTTGATTTGCATTTCTCTAATTGCTAGAGTTGTTGAATATTTTTTCATATATTTGTTGATCAATTATATTTCTTGTTCTGTGAAGTTTCTGTTCAGTTCCTTTGCCCATTTATTGATTGGGTTATTTGGGTTTTCATGATAAGTTTTTTGAGTTCTTTATATATTCTGGAGATTAATGCTCTATCTGAGGTGTGTGTGGTAAATATTTTCTCCCTTTCTATAGGCTCTTTCTTCATGTTATTGATTGGGAAATTGGTATTTATACTTAGTGAATTAGAAGTGCCCTTCCCAATGCTAACATTGTACTTAGTGGTGAAAAGCTTTTCAGATCTGGAACAAGACAAGGAAGCCCACTCTCACCACTTCTATTCAATATAGACTGAAGTCCAGGCCAGAGATTAGGCAAGATGAAGAAATAAAAATCATCATCCACATTGGGAGGGAAGAAGTAAAAACCCGTATTTGTTTACAAGTAACATAATCTTGCATATAGGAAACCCTAATGACTCCACACATACACTTGCAAAACCATTAAGATCAGTATGTAAACTGAGTGAATTTGCAGGACACAAAATCAACACACAAAAATAATTTGCATTTATATACTCTAACAACAGCCTCTCTGTTATGGTATGGATATTAAGTGTCCCCTAAAAGTTCATATGTGAGTTAAGGCAGGAATGTTCAGAGTTTAAATGATTAGATTATGAGAGGTATGATGAATCACTGGATTAATATATTTGTTGGATTAATAATTTGAATGGATTATTGGGTAGTAACCATAGATGGTAGAGTGTGACTGGAGGAAGTAGGTCACTGGAGGCATGTGCTTGGGGATTATGAATCTTGTCCCTGGCTCCCGTTTCTCTCTGCTTTTTGGAGGCCATGTGAGAAGCAGTTTTGCTCTGCATACCCTTCTGTCATGATGATCTGCCTAACCTGGGCTCAGAGTAATGGAGTCACCGACTATGGCCTGAACTTCTTGAAACCATGGACCCCAAATAAACTTCATTTTCTAAGTTGTTCTTGTCAGGTATTTTGGTCATAGTGATTAAAAGCTGCTTAACACACTGTCCAAAAGGCAAACTAAGAAAAATTAGTTATAATAGCACAAAAAAGAATAAAGTGCTGAAGAAAAAACTCAACCAAGGAGAGGAAAGACTTGCACACTGGAAACTACATAACAATTATTAAAGAAATTTTAAAAGACACAAATAAATAAAGGACACCCATGTTCATGAATTGGAAGAATCAAATTGTTACAATGTTTGTACTAATCAGCGGAACTTACAGATTTAATGCAGTTCCTATCAAAATCCTAATAATATTTTTATAGAAATAGAAAAATATCCTGAAATTAACTAGAAATTACAAAAGATTTCAAATAGGGTGATTATGAGTGAAAAGAACAATACTAGAGGTATCATACTTCCTGATTTCAAAGCTTATTGCAAAGCTACTGTTATAAGAACAGGAGGATGTTGGCATAAAACAGACTTATAGACCAGTGGAACAGAACAAAAAGTTCAGAAATAAACCCACCTACGCACAGTCCACTGAGTTTTGACAAGGGTGCCAAGAACACACATGAGGAGAAGATAGCTTCTTCAATAAATGGTGCTTGAAAAATTGAATATCCACATGCAAAAGAAAGAAGCTGGACTCTTAATCATATGCAAAATTCATCTCAAGATGTATTAAAGACTTAAATATTAACCCTGCCTGTAAATGTACACGAAGAAAATAAAAAAGATAAGCCTTCATGACATTAATCTAGACAAAAATTTCTTGGCTATGACACCAAAAGCACAGAACAAAGACAAAACAGAATAGGAACAAAATAGCAACAGCAAAAACAATGGACAGGTGGGATTACACACAATCTAAAGCTTTCTTCATAGCAACGGAAGCCATTAGAATGAAAAAGGAAACTATGAAATGGGGAAA
This sequence comes from Glaucomys volans, assembly GCA_020662805.1. Classification (NCBI taxonomy): domain Eukaryota; kingdom Metazoa; phylum Chordata; class Mammalia; order Rodentia; family Sciuridae; genus Glaucomys; species Glaucomys volans. Next base: position 771,882 of record JAJEJO010000722.1, on the reverse strand, counting down.
ACATCTTAGGTCATGCACTGATAAGGAGATAAATCCAAAATAGTAAGGAACACTTACAACTACAATAGCAACACACACACACACACACACACACACACACACCTAGTTAAAAAATGGGCAAAACACCTGAATAAACATTTCTTGAAAGAAGACATAAAAATGGTGCTGAGGTATATGAAAAGCTGCACACCATTCCTAGTCATTGGGGAAATGCAAGTCAAAATTATAATGAGCTATTGCCTCATCTCTATTAGGGTGAATATTATAAAAAATACAAAGCACAACAAGTGTTGGTGAGGATGTGGAGAAAAGGGATCCTGTGTACTGTTGGTGGGAACATGAGTTGGCACAGCCACAATGTAAAATCCATGAAGTTTCCTGAAAAACAAAACAAAACAAAACAAAACAAAACAAAACAAAACAAAACAAACAAAAAATCCCTAAAAACAGAATTACACTTGGTCCAGCGATCCCACTTGCAGTACATACCCAAAGGCAATGAAATTAGTACCGTGAGATACCTGCACCCCCATGTTCACTGCAATATTACTCCCAACAGTCAAGATGTGAATACAGTCTATCTGTGGATGAGCGGATAATGTAAATATGGTTTTTATGTGTATGTATCCAGTGTATGTATTCAATGAAATATTGTTGAGCCATAAAAATGAAGAAAAATAGAGGCCATTATGCTAAGTGAAATAAGCCAGACAGAAAGTTGAAATAAGTCAGACACAGCATGATCTCACTTCCGTTTAACATCTAAAACAGTCAGACTCAAAGAAGCAGAGAGTAGGGGCTGGAGGACAGGAAAACGGGGTGATGCTGGTCAAAGGATACAAAGGTTCAGTCAGGATGAAGAAGTTCTGGAGACCTACTGTAAACATAGGGCCTGTGATTAGTAATACTGTATTGTATTCTTGAAAATTTGCAAAGAGGGTGAGATGATGGGCTCTCATCATGAAAGCAAAAACAAAATAAAGTCAATAGGACAGGAAGAAACTTTTGGAGGTGATGGATAAGTTCATGACCCTGTGATGACGGTTTCATGGATGTATACTTTTCCTGGAGTACGTCAAGTTTAGAAAATGTGGTTGACCTTGTGTCTTATCTCTATTCACAGCATTTTGCACAGAGTTTGCCTGTCAAATTGTGGGTCTTCAGCTATCCCATTCCTCAGTTTATACCCAAAGGACTTAAAATCAGCATACTACAGTGATGCAGCCACATCAATGTTTATAGCAGCTCAATTCACAATAGCTAAGGTTGTGGAATCAGCCTAGATGCCCTTCGACAGATGAATGGATAAAGAAGCTGTGGTATATGTACATGATGGAATATTACTCAACCTTAAAGAAGAATGAAATTATGGCATTTGCAAGCAAGTGGGTGGAGTTGGAGAATATCATGCTAAGTGAAATAAGCCAATCCTCAAAAAACCAAAGGTTGAATATTTTCTCTGATAAGTGGATGCTGGTACATGATGGGGGGAGGGGAGGGGTAAGGGAAGAACAGAGGAACATTGGATTGTGCAGAGGGGATTGAGGGGAGGGGAGGGGGCAGGGGAAAGGAAATACAGTGGAATGAGACAAACATCATTACCCTATGTACATGTATGATTACACGAATGTTGTGAATCATGTACAGTCAGAGAAATGAAAAGTTGTACTCCATTTGTGCACAATGAACTAAAATGCATTCTGTTGTCATGTATAACTAAATAGAACAAACAATAGAAAAAAAAAGAAAAATAAAAAAATCATGGGTCTTGACATTTGCCGGTAAATAGATGGATCTGGAGACTATTATGATGAGCAAAATAAGACAATCCCCATAAAACAAAGGTCCAACATTCTCCCTGATACACGGATGCTAAC
>JAJEJO010000722.1:684273-769995 GCA_020662805.1 Glaucomys volans | reverse complement strand
CAGGAAGGATAGAGGTTCAGTGGGTTAGACAAAGAGGAATGAAGGGAAGGGAGGAGGGACAGGAATAGAAAAGACAGTAGAATGAATCTGACATTTCTTTTTTAAAAAATTATTTACATATATTTTTAAAAAAATATTTATATATATTTTTAGTTGTTGATGGACCTATATTTTATTCATTTATTTATATGTGGTGCTGAGAATTAAACCCAGTGCCTCACACATGCGAGGCAAATGCTCTACCACTGAGCCACAACCCCAGTCCTGACTTAAGTTTCTTATGTTCATATATGAATACACCACAGTGAATCTTCCCATCATATACAACTATAAGATTGGGATCCTAATTAGAATAAGATTACCCCATGTTTACATAAATATGTGAAAATACACTGTCATGTATAACTAAAGAGAACAAAAAATATTTGTGGGTCTTGAACAATTGGTTTTGTTTTCAATCATCAGATTCTACATTCTGAAAGCATGATGTGCTTCATTCCTCCTTGAATGAGTATTTTCATGTGAAGTGACGTCTATAGAAGGCTAAGGAGAAGTACAGAATATTTTTACTTTTATTTTCCTAATCAAACCATTCCATGATTGTCTTAGGAAATCCTTTGTCACATACAATGAAGGTATAAGTTTATTCCATTTCCTTAGATTTTAGCAGTAGGAAGGCACCATGTATTATTGGTCTCTGTATTTCAGATGTTTGGTCCATAGTAGGTGCTCAGGTAATTTCAGTCAAATAAATACAAACTCTGTGTAGTGTTTAGTTTCATTAAACTGGAGTTTGAACTTAAGGATATCAGATGCTGAGCAACAGTTCTGCATGTGACCCTTAGTGCCAAGGACACGAAAGGGAATATAGGAATCTCCTTCCAGCCAGATGGAGGCAGATATGCAAACAGATTACTATAATATCACATTTTAAGTGCTGTAACCAAAGAATGAAGAAAGATCCATGGAAAGGAGACAAAGTGACACTTGTGTTGGAACTTAAAAATAAGAGCAATGGATTCTGACAGTTTGATGAAAGGTTTCCTTCTTTATGTGCACTTATTTATGAAGCACTTTATTCTTACGTGGCTGGCAAATGAGATCTCTTCTACTCTCCTAGTTGTGTGACTCTAACTTAAGAAAAATCTTTTGAAGGGCTGTCATCTATAATCTAATCCCATTTATTTCCTCTCTTCATTTGATTTAGACCTTCATTTGGAGGTCTTTGTGTTTGTTCCTTGTGGACGTTTGCTATTAAATACATTCCATTATCTTTATTTGTACCAAACATCTTGAAACTGAAAACGAATTCTGAAAAATGAATGGAGGATTTTTAAGAAGCAGAAACAACAGCAAAAACAAGCCTTTTGTAAAGAGGCTGCATTTAGTAATGTGGTACAAAGATGTGAGTATTGTTTTTTTAAAGTCACTAACTTTATGAACAAAATATAGCTCATGAGCAAGATTTGAAAAGGTTTTAGAGAATAAAAGCAAGTTAAAAAAAAAAAGAATACATTCTTTCTAAGTAAAAAGCCCGAGGGGACCAAGGCTTGATGATGTCCTAGATTTCTGGGAAATCTACACTGAAACAATTATTTGTTTCCTTTGAGTTGCCACATTTTATAGGTCATTAATGATAGGCAAACGTGTAAGTGCAGCTTCTTGTTATTAATGTCCATTATTCATCCCAGTAAAATAAAATTTAAAACACACACATACAGACAAGATGAGAGCATGGTGCCTTTCTAGTTCTAGTACAGAATATTCAGGACCAAAAGTTGTCACATTTGTGTAAACTGCAATAATCTTATTCTGCCCTGGCCGTTTTCTTCTCCATAGTTGTGACCATCTCAGGTCTTTGGCTTAAACCTCTGCTGAAGTTCACTTACTGGTACTGCTGTGGACTGAAGGGGTGGACCTTCAAAACTCAAATACTGAAGTATTTGGAGATGGGGTCTTTGGCAGATAGTTAGGTTTAGATGAGCAAGAAGATAGTGTTCTCATGATGGGATCAGTGTCTTTAAAAGAAGAGACCCCGGAGGATACAGGGCGAAAGCAAAAAAGGTGGTGGTCTAACAAACCAGGGAAAGAGCTGTCACCAGATCTAACCACACTGGCACTCTGATCTTGGACTTGAAGTTTCCAGAACTCTGAGAAAATAAATTCTTGTTGCTGAAGCCCCTCGGTCTACAGTATTTTGTTGTGGTAGCCAGAGGCAGGACGGTGCCTTTGACCTCATGGATGTGACTCCTGTAGGGATTTAGAAGCAAACGGTCGCTTTTCAACCCAATTCACACTGCTACTGCAACTGCAGTGAGAAGACATCTATGTCTGAGCAAGATCCGAGGCTGGCTCCCTTTCAGGAGTTGGGTCCCAGCAAGGGCCGTCATTCCAGAGTTGGGCTCAGCTGCATCGGACTTATTGGCTGCCTCAGTGAGCATTTCAAGATGAGGCAGGACTTATTGTGAACAGTAATTGACTTTTTATGCCTTTGTTTTGTTTGTGGTAACTCTATGTGACTTTTAAGATGACAAAATTACGTTCCCAGAAACTGGGACATTGAATATTGTGTAGTGGGACAAACTTTGAATTTGATATCAGCCCTCATTGGGAAATCTATGCTTTGTCCATATACCTCCCTCTGGTGACCTGATGCTCTGAGTGCTATTTTACAACTACCCCTTGTGTCTACCTGACTGTCCGGAACACATTTTGTCCTGCCTGGTGTAAGCTCTGCTGACGTCTCTCCTCCTTGCCCCTTCCCCCACGTGGAGGCAGTTTTGACTCCATTTGTCATTAATTTCAACATTCTTTTACATAGTATAACTTTGTGCTTCCTGACCTCTTTTTTGAAGCAGTTATAACTTCTGCCTGGTTCCCTCATTGAATGAGTCAAACAATCTTCGTCATGTGGGTTTTTTTTTTTTATCTGTATGAAAGCTACACTTTTAACTTTTCCTGAAAATTATCTTTCAACAACTTCCTCATTTGAAAATGGGAATAATACTCTCTTACATTGTTTCTAAATTTTTGGGATTAAATGTGTTCTAATTAATTGGTTTAATCCTCAAGGGCTAAAAATACATCTTATCTACTTTTACATTCCTAATATATTGGAAGGAGAATCTGCACATCAAAGTGGTTTTCGTTATAAGGTGTTAGATGAGTAGGAGCTGATGTTATTCCTATTAAACATTGCAGCACAGGAACCAGCGCTCTCTGGCCTCATTTTGCAAATAGCCAGAGGGTTCATCTTAGGTAGCATTTGAGGGGCCAAAGGTGCAGAAGTCACTCACTAGGCAAATGGGGACACAGACACTTGACAGTGGTTTTCAATTCCACCCAGGGAGGGTTTGTAGAGAGAAAGGTTAAAGGAGACTCCAAATGTTACCTCCTCCTTTTTCTTCCTTTTGCCACCAGGGATTCTGAGGTCAAAAGTGCTTTCTCCATACAAACATTAACTTGACTAACACACAGTGACTCACACTTGCCCTGGCCTTTGTCTACGCTGACTAAGGTGGGACGGCTTTTGTACAGTGTTCTTCCTTATTAGGAAGCTTTGATAATGTCACGGGCAGGCTACATAAGGTTATTCGTGTTAAGATAGTACTCACAACGGTAGTCCATGGAAATAAGAAGCCCCCTTCCCCCGCCCCGTATGCATGATGAAATTAAAGTAGAATACATGTGTGGATTTCTAATATTTGTACTTCAGAATATAAAAAACCCCCAAAGTCAAGAATCAAAGGGAGATAGCCCAGCCCTCTTAGGAGTGTCTCACTCTGAAGTTTCTTGTTCAGTAAATTCAATCCGATGCTGAAGAAGGAGGTACAGCCTTGGCAGTCAAATGGGACAACACAGAAAAACAAAAAACTAAAAGGGAACTTGCTCTAAAACAATCTTTTTGTTGTTGGTGGTGGTGGTGACAATGCACATGCTAGGCAAACGCTTGCCACTCAGATTTATCAGTAGTCCAAAACAATGGCTCTTACAGCTAACTTCCTGACATACTATTTTTTGGGGGATAAACATAAACATATACAATGAATTATTAGCTATTTTCAGAGGGAAATTTAAAAATCTTGAATCATAATACTGTTATATAATAATGAGTCCCATTTCTTGAGAGACTATCCTTTTTATTAACAAAAATTGTGATCATGTTCTAAAATGTTGCTTTTTTTAGTTGGTGATGGATCTTTATTTTTATTTATTTATATATGGTGCTGAGAATCGAACCCAGTGCCTCACACATGCTAGGTGAGTGCTTGACCACTGAGCCACGACCCCAGCCCTAAAATGCTGCTTTTTAATAACAAGAATTTCCAAACATAACATCATTCACTCAACATGTACTCGTTAAAGACCTACTATCTGCCAAGTGCTATTCTAAATGTTGGGTATACAAAGCAACAACAACAAAAACCTAAAAAACTACACAGAAAAATACTGTTTTAATCAGTTTTTTTCAATGCCATGAGCAAAAGACCCAACAAGAACATATTTAGAGGAGGGAGAGTTTATCTTGGGGCTCGTGTTTTCAGAGATCTTAGTTCATAGATGGCCGACTCCATTCCTTGGGCCTGAGGTGAGGCAGAACATCATGGTAGAAGGGTGTGGAGGAGTGAAGCAGCTGGGAACCTGGCACCAGGAAGCAGAGGGAAAGAGCCCTGCTCAACAGAAATAAACCCCAAGGGCATGTCCCAAGACCCCCTCCTCCAGCTACACTCTACCTGCCTAGTTGCCACCCAGTTAATCTCCACCAAGGCATTAATGCACTGATTCGATTAAGGCTCTCATAACCCCATCATTTCATCTCTAAACCTTCTTGCATGGTCTCACGCATGTTTTCTGGGCACACCTCATATATAACCCATAACAAATACCTTATATGAAGACTACATTTTAGGGATATAGGACGGACAGCAAACAATTACATGTCCAAAATTAAGTAGAGTTCAAACCAGTTTAGTCTTACGGTGTCTGCACCGAGTCAGCAAAAGACCACAGACTCATGAGAGTCACTACCAAGTTTCTGACTCACAAAAATCATGAGTTATAAATAAATGATTATTGTTTTTTAAGTTACTAATGTTTGGTGGTAATTTATTATTTGGCCTAGGTAACTAATCTGTTGCTAATAATAACTCAATTAAAATATATTTTGTACCTCTTGCATAATAGTCTTGTGCTTTCAACTGATTGCGTGATTATTTTATGTTAAATGTTGTGATGCAATTAGAACATAGAGATTGGCCTTAGGGTGCACTTTGAAAGTAATCATTGGTATACGGAGTCACTCTTAGGAGTCTGATATTTCTGAAGAGCTACAGAGCTTATGAAATAATCAAACTCTTTCAAAGGAATGTGATCTATTCAGAGTTTTCTATGATACTTAATTATTTGAAAAGTCTTCCTGGTAATATTAACACCTAAAAGATTCTTAACAGACACTAAAAAAGAGGAAAATTCTCTTTGCTTTGCTTTCTTCATTTTCTATAGATGATTAACTTTTTTTTTTTTTTTTTTTTTTTAAGACAGGGTCTCACTAAGTTGCTGATGCTGGCTTTGAATATAAATTACTAACTTTTAACCAATCAGACTAATGATCAATAGATTTATACAGAGACCATAATTGTGCCTGTTATCTGCTTCCAAAGTCATTATTGATTTGAAATAAGTTTATTAAAAAAATTGTAGTGTATATAATTGGCCAAACATGAATAGTTTTGAACCTTTTTGAGATTGCCATGGTGTCACCTGTTAGGATAGCCTCTGCTATCTCAGGGAGAATGGGACATACTGCCCTTTTAGTGCAATATCTACATAGAAAAAATAAAACCACCCTTCATTTATACACTATAAATTATTGGTTTCCACTCATATCAGAAACTCTAGGGACTAGGCCCAGCAATCTATTTTACCAAGGCCCCCGGGTGATTCTGTTGCAGGCTATGGGGCTATTGTTTGAAAACCAGAGACGGGACATTCCTATCCAGGTGATAAGACTCATCAGATGATTCCTTGCTAGGCCTGATGCAAATGTGGGTGGTGGTGGGGAAGGAAGATGTTATTGGCATTTGTATTTTCTTTCTTCTTGGTTACTTTCTTTCTCTTTAGAAGCAGGATCTATGAAAAATAAAATTTAGTAGCTTTATGGTTGAACAGATTCAAATAAAGACTTGAAACAAGACTATCTGAGATGGGGGATACTTGTACAAAAGTTCTTGAACAGGAACCAGGGAAAGATGTATTGTAGAAAGTTCTCACAGCATCTCAGAATTTTACCATTGAGAGAGATGGAAAGAAACCACTGTATGTACTTTTCAGATGAATTTCAGTGACTTGAGATTGTGTAACATAACCAGACTCCCAGTGATTCACAAATTGGAGTTAAATTAGTAAGGATTTAAGTATTTCTATAAGACTCAATTTTAATAAATAGTCTCACATAAAATGGCAAAACTAAAAATCAAAGTACTTGAAAAATACATTGGGGTAGCTATTAATTTTACCTGGGGTTGGGGGGAATGGGTGGTTTGTGGAGGGCTAGAAAGAATGAGAAGGCACTTGAGCTTGGTTTTGCAAAAAAGTATATACATATTTACAAATACCTTGTTTTTCAGCAGTTTTAGGCACACAGCAGAACTGAATGGAAAGCTCAGAGTTCCTGTGCACCCCCTCTTCTGCTCTGTAGACACCCCAAGCCAGTGTGCCACATCTGTGGCAACCAACAAACTTGCACTGACACGTCATTATCATCTGAAGTTCATAGTTCACGTTAAGACTCACCCTTGGCATTGTATTTTATATGGGTTTGGATGAACTTTTTTTTGTATGTGGACAGAATGCTTTCATTTATTTATTTTTATGTGGTGCTGCTGAGGACCTAACCCAGTGCTTTACATGTGCTAGGCAAGTGCTCTGCCACTGAGGTGCAGCCCCAGCCCCCTGTGTTTGCATAAATTTATAACAACAGATATCAGTAATTTCAGTATCACAAGGAGTGGTTTCACTGCCCTAAAAATCTGTGCTTTGCGTATTCACATCACCTGCCACAACCCCTAGAAATCACTGAGCTCTCTATTCCATTCTGTTGATTTAGTTCTTTTTTTTCCCCACCAATATCACTGTTTTGATTATTCTAGCTTTATAGTAACTTTTGAAGACATACAGAATTAGTCCTTCAACATTTTTCCTCAATGTCGTGTTGGTCATTTTGTCTTTTGCCTCTGCATTAATATGAACTTGAGAGTCAGTTTGTTGATGTTTACAACATAATTTGCTGGGATTGCACTGAGTCCATAGATCAAGCTGGGAAGAACTGATACCACGATGATAGCAAGGCTTCCAATCATGAACATGGGATACCTCTCTTTAATCAGTTCTTCTTTGATTTCTTACATCAGAGATTTGAAGCTTTCCTTGTAAAGATCTTATACATATTTTGTTATTTTTACACCTAAATATTACATTTTCATCTAAATGTAAATGGTATTGCATTTATTTCAAATTTTATTTGTTCATTGCTGGCATACAGGAAATAAATTGGATTTGCTGTATTAGTCTTGCATACTGCAACCTTGCTATATTTACATTTTAGTTCAGGAGTTTTTTTGTTGTTGATTTTTCTGGAGGTTTTACATACATGATATTCACATGCAAATAATGACAAATAATGATAACTTTATTTCTTCCTTCCTGTAATATTCTATTTTCTGTTGCTTTAACAAAATACCTGAGACCAGGTAATTTATGTTAGAAAGAACAGAAATTTGGTTCCTGAGGGCAAGCAGGATGAAGAATTTGAACAATTTGGAACAGAGAAGTCATGGAATTTTAGTGCCAGAATGGCTAGAGATAATCTAATCTACTCTGGTGAGCTTGCCCCTCCCAACTTGTGACAAATGTTTGCACTCACAGGTATCTTTGCACTGTCCAAGTATGGAAAATAAAGGCTTTGGTTAGGCCATCCCACTCATTGTCTCAAGTGAAATATAGTAAGTTTGTTGAGGGTTGCTGATCTAACCTCTTTATTTCACATGTGAGAAAGCTAAGGGAATATGTCACCTGTTCAAGGAGACCCAGCTCATTAAAGAGAAGATCAAATCCAAGTAAGAGCTCAGATGAACTTACTCCAAACTTAGGTGCTGGTGGACATATTCAAAGGAGTATTAGAAAGAGGGCCCAACTTTGAAACCAGAAAGTTAAGGAGTAGAAATGAAAATTAAAAGGTCATTTATAAAAGTTACAGCTGAAGCTTAAGTCATGAGTATACATCAAAGCCTTAATTAGAAGCAACTAGCCCCAGTAACTGGATTTCACAGGTATCTAAAAAGTATCTCACAACCTTCTTTATAGAAAAATGCAACTATAAGCTTTTAATATTAAGAATTTTTGAGCCAACAATTTTTACAGGAAATCTTCAGAACAATACTAATCCTCAGTCCATTTATGATATAGTTCTTTCAACATGTATCTATTGAGCTCGTACTCTGTACCAGGTGCTGGGCTAGGGTAGTAAAATAAAATTCTAGCTCTCATGGGATTTATTTCTTCTGGGGATGATTGAGAAAATTCATAAAGTGAGTATGTCTGATGGAACTAGGAGCTTGGAGAAAAATAAATCACTAAGGGAGATGGAATGACAGTGGGAGGAGCAAAGGGTTCAGTCTTGTGCAGGGTGTTTTGGGGGCCTTACTGATAAGTTGATGTTGGAGCAGAGGCCCAAAGGAAGCTGGGCAGCAGATCGAGCATAAATCTGGGGAAGAAAGTTACAGGGAGAGGGAACAGTCATTTCAAAGGCTCTGCGGGGCACACTTGACATGATCTAGGCAATAAGCACCTTCTGTGGGACATGGGAGAACATGATTACAGGCAGGTAACGGAGGTCTAGATGACATAGGGCCTTCTAGCCTTGAGGTTTCTCTTGAGTGAGGTGAATAATCATGGGAGGATTATGCACAGAGGTGGAGCACTATCTGCAATCTAAAAATGATCACTGTGGCTATACTGGAAGACTATTGGCTGACACAATAACCAGTTTATAGTGATGATGTCAGGGACACGTGGTAGGTGTGAAGATGAGGGAAACTGATTAGAGTACAGATGTATTTTGAAAAGTGAACTTGACTTGCTGATGGATAGATGTGAGGATGAGAGAAGAAAAAGGTACTAGAATGACTCCAGAGTTTGGGCTTGAGCAGGGGAAGGATGTCAGGACACTGAGCTACAGATAACAGTCAGTAGACTTACACAATTAACAAAACTCCAACTAACAAGTTCATTTTATTTTTAAAAAAAGTTCTGAGAGAAGATGGCCTTACTACTTATGATTTTATGTTATTTTAATGGGTCTCTGGCAGCCAATATCATAGACTTGAACTCTGGGGGGAGGCTTCCTTGTAAAACCTCCCATTCCTGCTTCTGGGACAGACTCGCATGTCCATGCTTCCCTGCAGCACAGTTGCAAAGGGTGGGCAGGGATGTCAGCTTTTCAGTCTCAATAATACTTGATAAAGGAGGGAGGAAGAAAGGGAAAAAGGAGTGAAGGAATGAAAGAACAGAAGGAAGGAGGGAGGGAAGGAGGAGAAAGAAAAGTTAGAAACAATTCAATCCCTGCCTCTAGAAAGCAGAACATAAGGACTACTTATGGTATTCTTGATAGGTGAAGACTTTACATGTCACAAAATTAAAGTCATAAAGTGGTGTTGTATTGTTACAACAGATCAAAATGTTGGCAGATGCCATCTATACCACAGTTTCATACTGCAATAAATTCACATTTTTTTGATGCACATTGTACCAAAACTTTACTCCATCCTTCATGCTAAGGTAATTTAGTTGACAGATTGGAAAGACAATGATGAGTTCTGTCATGTGGACTGATGTCCTTAATGATAAAGACATTGAGTGTATTTTAAAAACTGTTAGCCAGGGATGGTGGCACCTGTAATCCCAGTTACTTGGGAGGCTGAGGTGGGAACACTGCTTGAGTGCAGGAATTCATAAATTGCCTGGGCAAAACAGTGAGACCCCATCTCAAACAAAACAAAACAAAACAAAACAAAACAAAAAAACAAACAAAAAAACCCCCACCAAAACCAACAAGCAAAGAAAAAGACAGCAAGCTGTCAATAAATAGCACATCTTTTCCCTCCCAAACTTTACAGAGGTACAACTGACATATGAAAATAGTATTCATTTTACTCAGCCACAAAGAAGAATGACTTTATGGCATTTGCCAGTGAATGGATGGATCTGGAGACTGTCATGTTATGTGAAATAAGTCAATCTTCAAATGCCAAAGGTTGAATATTTTTTCCTGTTATGTGGAAGCTAATCCATAATGGGGCGGGGGAGAGGGGATCAACAGAAATTCAATGGATTAGACAAAGGGGAATGAAGAAAAGGGAGGGGGGACAGGAACAGGAAAGAGAGTGGAATGAATCTGACATAACTTTCCTGTGTACCTATATGAATACACCATGGCAAATCCCACTATTGTGTACATTGTAATAGGGTCCTAATTAGAATAAGATAAACTACAAGTTTGTATAATTATATCAAAATGAATTCTACTGCCATGTAAAACTAAAAAGAACCAATAAAACAGTGTATATTTAAGATGTACAATGTGATGTTTTGATGTGTGTGCATATCCTAAAATAATCACAACCAAGCTTATTAACACATGCATCGATTTACAGTTACAATTTCAGCAAATCTTTCACTAGGTGGCAAAAATGATTATAAAATTACATTTTTATTCCTTTGTTCATTTAAAAATGCAATGAACTGTTCAAGGGCAGTATATATGTAAAACAACTGACTCCTGTGGCTCCAAGTTGGAATTTGAACATTGTGTTCAAACTTTAGAGCAAAATATGAAAATCTTCCAAATAAACTTATCAAAGAATATGGTCATCTAAACTTATTATATGATAAGCTGTATTTTACATGACATTCTGAATACTTCAAGTGAACAGAATTTGTAAAGTGGAGCAGAAATTAAACATATGGATTTTTTCCTTGTTGTATATGGTCTATTACCACGAAAAATTGTTAATTTTCCTTAAGTTGGTGGTTCTCAATCTTGCCCCCAAGGAGATAATTTGAGAATTTTTTTTTTTTTTTGTCATAACTTGGGGTAGGACACACTACTGGCATCTAATGGGAAGAGGCCACAGATACTGCTCAACATTTCACAATATACAAGACAGTCTCCACAAGAAAAAATTATGCGGTCCAAAATGTCAACATGCTGTGTTTGAGAATTCTTGACTAATGTCATAGCCTATAGCTCACTCCACAGCTTAAACCACAACTGCGTTCTTTTAATGGGAACTTTATGTGCTACTATTCAACTTAATAAGGAACACTGGCACGATAGGGTTATATTTCTGGGATGGGGAGAATATTCTACTTTGAGGGTGTATGTTTTATAGTCAGCCATTACTTGAGTTGGAAGGTCTTTTGTTTCTTTACTAGAAACTGGCAAGTGTGCCAGGTAAGGGCTTTACTTAAGAATAGAAGAGAGTTAATGAGAGAGTTTAAACCTGAGAGCTTTGTTTCATGTCTAAGAACTTCATCTATGCATTGGTCATTTCAGTTGTACAGCAAGCTCTTGAGTGTCAATTACAGCTGGCAATTACAGATGTTACATTTTAACCCTGGTTGCCAGAAATCAGTAAGACTCACACACCCTGAGTACAATATTGTCTGCAATATGTGCCTCATATTTTGAAGACCATCTGTCTCATTTTTGTCTGTGACAGGCTCTGTCAAAGCATTTGCATGCCTAATGACTTTTTAAATAAAAGCTGCTGTATCAAAAAATATTTGAAGACTACCTTTATTGAGATATAATCTGCACACCATAAAATGCAGCCATTTAAAGTGTACATGTCAATGGTTTTTAGTATACTCACAGGGTTGTTTAACTATCACTACAATTTAAGGTTAGAAAACTTTCATCACACCATAAGAAGATCCATATCCATTAGAAGTCACCCCAGCTCCACTCTTAGATATAAGCAACCACTAACATACTTTCTATTGCTAAAGATTTTCTTATCCCAGTCATTTCATACAAATGGAAACATAAGAGTATTTTGTGACTGATATCTTTTGCTAGCATGTTTTCAAGGTTCATCTGTGTTGTAACATGTATCAGGACTTCATTTCATGTTCAAATAAATTTCATTGGGAGTACACATCACATTTTGTCATCTATTTATCATTTGATGAATAGTTGGGTGTTTTCACTACACACTATTAACATTGCTACTATGAATACTTATGTCCAAGTTCTTATGTGGATAAATGTTTTCATTTCTCCTAGGTATTATTATGGACTGAACTGTGCTCCCAGACCCCCAATTCATGTGTTGAAATTCCAACCCCTATTATCTCAGAATGTAATTATATTCAGAAAGAAGGTTCCTTAAAGAAGAGATTAAGTTAAATGAAGTTGCTAGCATGGGGCCATAATCCATTATGACTGGTGTCCTTATAAAAGGAGACAGTAGGGGTATGTATGCACTGAGAGATCATGTGAAAACACAGAAAAGACATCATCTACCTATCTGCTATTAGGTAAATAGCTACTGATATACATAAAAAAAGGCATGAGAATCAAATAGCTCTTCTTACACCTATTCTGTATGACACACAGTAGGAAGAAAATAAGAAAAATAATGGAAGATTCAAGACTGAATATAGACGTCTGTTTTGAAAATATTAATTTTATCAATGTCTAAAGTTTCTGAACACAGAATATTTATTGTTGACTTTTTCCTTATGTTACTAGATTTCTAGAAACATCAGAAATTTCATGAGACTAAACCATCTATTATTAAGCATAAAATCGATGCTTCAAGTATTTTTTGACTGAAAAGAATAAATGTATTATTTAATAGTACATGGAATAAATTTATTATTTATCGTAATTTATGTCTACATCTTTCTTTCACAACTTTTCACCCATGACTGCAAATTATAAAATTAATTAAAAATATAAAACATTTCAGGAAGCACAATACTATATAGAGCAAAGTCTGGTAAGTGATATAATCAAAACAGAAAATACCATTTAAGGTTAAAAAACAAAACAAAATGTTAACAAATTATGAAACTTTGAATGGTTTCTAACTGTCTTAAAATCAAGAGTCCAAACAAATGGGTTTGCAGAGGAAGACATTAAGAAAAGGTAGTAGGGATGCATCACTTGATAGGGGGAGAGAGTTAACTGATTTTAATAACAGTAATTTCCTGCATAAAGGATAATGATACAGGTAATGGAGATTATTTAAATTCTATTTATATTTTGCAAGAAAAGAAACATAAATTGCAATAAGAAGGATTTTGTTTCAGTAAACAAAGTACATTTCAACAAACAAAATCAGTTGAGTCAAGGGCAGTAAACAATGAAATTAGACCCAAGTTATGTTGTGGGACCACTGTCTTCAGAGTTACATGTGCTCCTGAAAGGCTGTCTGAAGGCAGAGTGAGGCTGGAATTGGCAACTTTGGTTCCTGCTAAGTTCTTGTGCTATGTTCTATATGTGATACTATTTGTTTTATAACTCAGAGGCAACGCCACATATCTATTGTGAGACCTGAATTCCCTTTGGTGTTATCAATTACTCACATTGCTTTACTCTAATGGAAGGCTTGCAAGTGGTCACATTCAACCTTTATGTGTGATGAGCATTTTCATGGTCCTCACAATTTAACAGAGATCCAGACAAATTCTTATAAACACAACATTTTATAGAAGTTACCTAAGCTCACTCTGAAAAAAACATGCTTGAAGATTGGATTTCCTTTCAGAGTAGGCAAGCTCAAAATTCCTTTATCTGTACTGTACTAATGACATTTTTATATTGGTATGCCAGTTGAAAATTATTAAATGGCATGCTATTGTGAGATTTTGTTTAGCTAAATTCTAGAAAAGTGAAAGTTGCCTTTTACTCATTTTAAGTAAGACTGGTCATTTAGCACAAGTGAATTCTGCATTTATGAAAGATTATCCTATAGTTTAATACAGAGAACTCAAGCACACTAAATCATGGGAGGGTTAGTGAGTGAGCACAGCAGAACATGGGAAAGACATAATTTTTTCTTTTGTCCACTTGAAGAGGTAGCTTGAGTTAGTGCTTAATCCTGCATGGCTCAATTCAATTCCTAAATATTTTGGTAATAATTGATTTTGCAACCAATTACTATTATTTGTAAAATATTAGTAGCTACATGTTCAATGATCATATGAAGATATTTAGTTTGTTGTATTATTGAGATGAAAGGGACCATTATCTAAAACTAAACGCATGACTTGTTATGCTAAGGGTTACATACAAAGAGAAAAGTTAAAACTACTATAAACATAATAAAGTTATCTGGGTTTGAAGAAAAAGGCTATGGAACTAGGTCTATATAGCTTACACTGTGAATAGATCTTTTCAGTCCTAGTAAACTCATCTGGAGTCATTTAATGAAGAACATACAAACACATTTAAGGACTGGGGCTATTCTAAGGGTTGGGGTATCAAATTTTTTTCTCCTTGGTTCCTTAGCACAACGGTGACATTTTAGAGAATAAAAAATGATGGAGGAAGGTAACTTAAAAATTCTTTCCATAGCCAAGACGAGAGGATGTGTATTTATTTTGAATAACTGGAAGAACTGTCACAATTGTTTTGAAAAAAAAAAAAAAAAAAACCAACCAAGTGTATATAAAACATGAATTCTATAATATCGTAATTTTAATATCTTTTGTTGAGAGACAAAAACAAAGAAAATCCATCTTCTATGATTTAGAAATTAAATAATTCTAGTTTCCATTTACACTAAAATATTTATTTAAGATATTTTACAGAAATAAATAAGAGCAGTATTCTCTAATACAGGTAAGTGTATATATATATGCATTTTTCTTTTTTTACAAAATTGAAGCATATCAAATAGTTGTCCTTAAAACAGCACATAAAGGAATAGTAGGAAATGAACAAAAAGAAATGCTCAAATAGCCTCATGGAATTATAGCCATGGGCCTTCTGAACCTCAGTATGACATATGATTTTGTGGAAGAACATTAGATTTGGAGTCAGGGTGCCTGGTCTCCACTGTTTATTTGCTATGTGTCATAAGCAAGTTTCTCAATTTCTGAACCTTAGTTCTCTACCTTTAAAACAGAAGGATATTAATTACATTCATTTCACAGGACTGCTAGGAAAACTGAACACACAAATGTACAGGAAAGCTCTTTATTATGTATAAAGAGCTACAAAGTAATAATTCTGTTTAATTTCATATAAAAGAACCAATGCATATCTCTCCTCAACTGAAGAATAAGCACCAAAAATGTGTGTTTTCTTCAGCTGTATTATGTCACCCTATAAACCTAGAGTAAGAAAATGCACCTTAGCTAAGCACCAAAGCCTCCTGGATGAATAAGATCCTGGGTTTATTTCTATTACAGTTTTCTGGGCAGGTAAGTAGGAGCTAATGAGTCCTGAGGGTCATTTAAAACTTGGAAGGCTTGAAGAAAACAAAACAAGTACATTTATATTATGTCTAATGGCTACGACATGCTACTCCTTAATTTAGTGATTTTAAAGTCCATTAATTCTTCATAAAAGAAGAAACACTGTTTTTATTACTTGCAATTATTTGTTAAAGTGAAAATCTCTTATTCAAAAGATCAAATACTAATCCTTACGGAAGAATGACTGAAATTAAATAGCAAAATCTATCATAAATTTAGACATCAGTGGCTGAAATGTCTAGTTACACAAGAACATGGGAAAGGAAAACAATCTAAGACATCAGTGTAACAATGATTAAAAAACAAACCCTGCCATATTTCTATGTAAAGAGCAAAAATCATAAAAAAGTGCAATATTTACAGATATATCAATCTTAAGACATACAAAAACAATAAAAATTAAGAGTAGGGAAAGCAGTTAATTAGAAAGTAAATGTTAATTCACTTAAAAATGTTAACTAGCCACTTAACACTGATGCCACTTAATACAGAATAGAAAAATGAAAAACTTACAGAGTTTTGATTTTAGTGGCAGGATGCAGCAAAAACAAATAATTGCCTAAGATTACCTTATTGTTAGGGGTTGTATTACTGTAAAGTTACTACTCATGGTTTTATACTTTAAACTTACTCAAATAACTAGACATTCTTATAGTTAAGCATTTATTTAAAATATTACTGACAACATATTGGTGAATCGTGTGGTTAAGATACTAAAGGCCTTTCCAAAAATGAGACCTATCTTAGCTGAATATATCAGGTCATATAAAACTAGACTAGTTTACTTTCTCTCTTATTCCAACTCTTTTTACAATTGGTCATATCAAAAAGCAACAAATTCCTCTTTTAATTCCCATGCCTCATTAGATATATTTTCTTTGGAACAAAAATAAATGTTTTATCAGGAGTGTAAAATTAAGAATCTTTATAGATCATTTGAAAACAGTATATTGAAAGGGCTCAATAAGTAGTCAGTGTAAAACCAAAAAAGGAAACAAATTCATTCAAATAGGAACAGTATTTACTGACATCTACTGGACTGTTTAAACTTATGACTTTGCTCTACAGCTATGAAAGTTTATTAATACATTAGTCTGTGGAATGAATCAGATGTACTTCATTCAAGGTCTTCAGTTTCTTTGGTAAACAGGTCTGCCAGATCAGCCACAGTCAAGACGGAGGCCTCAGAATGCTTCCCTGATGAGTTCGTGTGACTGGTTTTCCATATGGACACAACCAGAAAGAAACCCCAAGGAATCAGTGATTAGATTTATAATAATAAAAGACCAAACATATATTTGTTCCTAAGTTGTTACAATTTGGCTGTAAGAAACTTACAGCAAGAAAGCAGGAGATGGGATTTATTATTATAATGTGTCAAAAAATAATTAAGGACTTCTATATATTATTTTCAGGCTTTGTCATGAAATATTTTTTCTCTGAATAATAAATAAGAAAGACCCCTGAGAGCATCTGCTGAAGTTCTAACCTTACAAATTACATTCTTACCATCTAAAGCTAATTTGTTTAAAGAAAATTTCAACAGCTCTTCCACCTGTTTTATTTAGGCAGCTACTATTTTATTTAGGCAGCTTAATTAGAAACCACTGAATTCTGTTACATGTGGAAACAACAAAAAGCCTTTGTGCTTCAGGTGTAAAACTCTCAGGGTAGCTAGTCTCCTCCCTTTTCATACACCACTGGTGGAAGAAATTTTCTGTTTCAAGCAGTTTCTTTGCTATGCAAAGTGCCTCTGGAGAAACAATCCCTTCTAAAAGGTAACACCATTTCCTTGGGTGTCTTTCAATCCAACCTACTTCACAGGAGCTAAAAAGGTATTGGTTTGTTTCAAAATGACTTAAAAGAAAATTATGGCATGAATATTAGGAAGTTTCATGCTCTCAAAACATTACCACTAGTCAAGTTTCTGAATTCAGATATTCCTATCAGCACATGACCAACAAGGATGAGGTAGTATTTTACAAGTATCTGTGTAAAACAAGAATCTGTGTACAACTAAATTTGTTCTTACACAGATTTAGTTTTACACAGATCTGATTAAGTCTTGCTTAGATAGGGCATAAAGATTATTTCATTTAAAAAGTAATCAAATGTGGCAAACAAAAGTCACATGGTTTACATATTTTTACAAATAAGTCAAAAACAAATGTTCAAAGAATTGGGGAATACTGAGTGAAAAACGTCATTGCTTGCTCTAAAAAATAATCTGTGTTTATATCTTTTATTGTCATCTAAGTGAAGCTGTTCCAAACACATAACTCAATAAACAGGAAAACCTCCCCCATCTACTTATGGTAAATTGTTACCTACCTTCTCTCAGCAGTTTTCAGCATTGCTTGCATTCTTTCTTCTATTGTTGCTTTAATTAAGAATCTGTGTACAATAGTAGGTCTAGAAGGTACATAACAATTGTAAGTTTAAAAACATCTTAAAAACCATCAGTAGAAACTGACTTCACATATTATATGCTGTATTCACTGGCTGGTCAGTTGGTGCCCACTTGTGGCAGGTACTCATCAATGTGCTGGGTGTGTGTGGGGAGCAGTTCAGCAATGAATATGCCAACTATCTAATCTCCACGACTTAATATTCTAATGAAGAAAGAGAGACAAACACTTGAAAAGATCAGTGTACAGAAAATGCCATGAAAAAATTTGAGAGATGGGAACAAGGCCAGTAAGCAAAACAGGAGCAGGAAAAGAATCCAAATGAAAGAAACGATATATACCAGCATAGTCCTAGGGAAGAGAATATGTTTGGAAAAATCTTAAAATGCTCAAGGGGACAACAGGAGCCTAGCATGGCAGAAATATATTATAAATGAGTGGCAGAGGTGAAAATGAGGTTGAAGAGGCAGGGAGAGGCCAGAGCATGTTGGGTCTTAACAGACATGACCAGGAACTAGACTTTATTGTGGGTATGATGGGAAGTGCTCAGGGCGTTTAATATATGCTTTGATTTACATTAGACTGTGCGTTAGAAATCCTTTGGCTGCTACAGAGGCAGAGAAGTCAGTTAAGAAGTTCTTTAGTCATCCAGGTAAGAGACATGGTAAGAGGGTGGTTGAACTCTGGTTTTATCACAGTGAAGATAGTAAGCAGTCATTAGACCTGAAATATCCTTTGAAGGTAGAGTTGACAAGATTTAAATAATATTTTGGATGTGAGATGTGAGACCTAGATTGTTTTTGTCCAAATAACTATGGATTATGGTGCCACATTAGAAGAGGAGGAAGACTGGGGGATACGAGTGCAGTAAGAATGCAATTGTTTTGCCCATGTTAATCTTGAAACCCCTATTAGACAGGGATCCTAGGGGAGGTGTAGAGCACATAGATACTATAGGTACTGAGACAGGACTGGATAGATAAAGGTGAACCAGGAAGTAAACAGGCATTTCTGGGTTAAAGGATAGAAGTTTAAGAGTCATTCACTGACAAATAAATGCTATTCAAAGCCCCAGGGGCTGGAAGAATTCATTTGGAAGTATAGACAGAGCAAGAAGTAGGTTGTCAATAATATTATGAGGTATATGACTTTGTCATACTTTGTTAAGAGTTTGTTTGATGAACCTCTTTTCCACTTAACATTCTATTTGTTCACCAAGTTACTACTTAGTAAGCATTCCATATTTCCAAGTTTGACATGGACACCTTGTCTCCTGCCACTCCTTTTCTCACACTTTATAATTCAGCAATTCCAAACTCCTTACAGTTTCTAGAAATATGCTATTTATCACCTCTGTTTTTGCATATGTGACTCTCTTTGGCTAGGCAAATACTCTTTTCTAGTCCAATTTTGAAACAGTAATTCCTTTCAGACTCAACCTCATCAATCTTCCTTTACTTTCCAGAGCACAACGGATCACAGCCTTCTTTTGTTCATCTGACTTTAAACCATTTGTACTACAGAGTGACCTTCTGTATATTCTCATATGGGGAACAGAGTATTTCTTATTCAATTTGGATTCTCAGTATCTAGCATAATGCCTGATATATATATTAGTTGTTCAGTAGATACCTATTGAAAATGAGTGCTTAGGAAAAATGTATTTCTTAAAAACATTCAAGACATATCTAGAAGTTTATCTAAGAGGCCTTATCAAACATAAACAATTCATTCTGATATTTGAAAAAAGGAATACATAACTAACCTCATGATATTTCCCATTAGATTTGTTTTGGGTCTGAAACTAAATCTAATTATCTCTTCGAATTGAACCAGGGTGATGACTTTTCTTAGGGTAAGAGTTTAAAAAGGAGTCATCTGTTTTCAGTCATGCATGAATTGTGTCTTCTCTTAAACACAGGTTAATTTAGACATTCAAAGATCAATTCTTCTCAAAGTCAAGATGAATGCCTTCAACACTGCACTTGCCTTATGTACTCCTAACAAGCTTTTTTAAAGAAATGACCAGGTTTTTGTCGGAGGAAGACAGAAATCTAGGAGAATTCAGGGGTTGCTGCTTGAAGGAGGGATGGCTAAAAATTTCATCCCCTTTGGTCATATAGTAATGCTTAATAATTAAATATGGAAATACAAGTCGAGCATTCCTAATCTGAAAATCTAAAACTTTACACAGACATGATGCCTCAAGTGGAAATTTCCACACCTGAACTCAGTGATGGGTCACAGTTAAAACCCAGGCATACTAAATGTAGCATATAAAATTACCTTTACTCTATGTGTATGAGGTGAAATATAAATGAATTTCATGTTTAGACTTACATTCCAACCCCTAGAAAAATCTCGTTTTCTACATGCAAACATGCCTAAATCTTAAAAAAAAAAAAAAAAAAGTGAAATCTGAAATACCTGTGGTACCAAACAATTCAGATAAGGGATACTTAACCTGTGATTAAAAATGATTAGGCTATGATGAACATAAATGAAAAGTTTAAATGCTGCTTTGGTATCTGAAACCTGAGGCAAAGTGACTGATACTAATTTTAGTCCTTACTTTGTCTGTCCAATTCGGTGCACCCTCCCTATGGCCTGAAGCTCATGGGCAGGGTTCAATATGGGCTCCACCAAAAGAACATGAGTTGCTTCAATGATAGTTAATCCATTAGAACCTGTGTGCAGGGGCAGCAGCAAAATATTGATTTGGGGATCATGTTTAAATGCTGAAAGGTTCTCCTAAAAAAGAAAGGTACATTTTAATTTTAGCTGGATTAGGTAAAATAAGAGCAGTTATGTTATAGCTGAAGTTAAAGATGCTAATGATATCCATTAAGTCACTGTGACATTTGACAAGTAAGAAATATAAATGTAAAATCACCAATTTTAAAAAATGGAAACGTTGCTTATCTGTAATTATAAGGAAAGTATCATGTAACCTTTCTTGTTTTGTACAAAAGAGAGTGGAATCACAAGATAAAGCATGCAATGTATATAAATTAAACTGTATGAGTTTAGAGGAAAAAGAGAAGGAAAGAAAAAATGTGCTAGAGTGAATGTGAAACAGAGGCATGAATCTGATTAATTTTCACGTGTGTGTGTATCTTGGGGTATGTCACTGTGTTAAGTGTGACAATTTTAACCATATGTAGTTTTTTCTGATATAGAGATTACAAAACTTAATCCTAGGGCATAAGGACCCATTCAAAATGTATATCATATCAATCTGTTCCCATATTAAAGAAATGGATCTCAAGTCAGAAGACCTGTACAAAGATCTTTATAACTGAATAGACACGTGAATAGACAGAAAAAACCTCGAGTTTCTCTACTTTGCTTTAAAATTCTAATTTCGAAATTAATTGAAACTTCAAACCTGCTTATGGGACTTATATGACACAAGACAATAAATGTTAGTAGTTTAATAGCAGTTTCAGTTTGCAACTAAATGTACTAAAAAGCAGGAGTAACATCTCAACATACCTGAAATGTTTTAACACGACTGATTTGTGCAAATTCCATGTTGTTGTCAGTGAGAGCTTTTGAAATAATATCTAATACATCTTGCCACTGGAACACATAAAACATTAGAAATTGGTATTTACACAGAGCTTTCACCTAAAGAGCAATTGAGAGGGGATTAAAGCACAGTAACTTTTATACCTCAAAGTAATCAAAAACAAAATTTTCAAGTGTACTACCATTAGTATTATTTAGTTCTATCATGAAATTATATTATCTGTCTATGTATATACACAAACACATATATTTTTTGTATCAAATGCTGGATGAAGGGGTAAAAAACAAGTGTCTTTAAATATTAATTAAGATAAATAACAGAAAAAAATGTAATGTTTACTTATCTCCCAAAAATGAAAACTAGTATTTTTATTCAAATACTTTATAGTCCATAGATTAATTTTCTTTTTTATAGCTAAATTGATTTGTGAAATAAGATTTTCAAGGTTTCAGGTTCCAATTTTTAAAATGTTAAAATAAGAAAATCTCCAAAACTAATATAAAATCATAAAATGTTATTATAGGAATTGCATTGTGAAGAAGCATCAGATTTCTCTAGAAACAATTCTATCTTAAGGATATGGAAAAAAAAAAGTCTAACAGTAAATCTAAATCTTAACTAAATTATATTATATATTACACATTAGTTCTCAGATATAAACTGATCAGAGACAGAAAACCAGTATGAATTAATATTGAGGGTAAAAATGTTGATTATACCGTAGAGAAAACAAGTGCTTTAGCCCCTGGGTCTCTAAGCTGTATTTTCATCAGAGTCCTGACCACAGCTTCCACTTTTGTAGAATGGCTGCCCTTTGAATAAAAAGAAGAAAACACATCACTATAAAAAAAAATCTAGTTAAGTAAAGAAAGGAAAAGCATATAAAATACTGATTATTTTCAAAACTATGTATATATCAAAACCAAAACAGGTACATATATGTTTACTATTTTTCTTTTGAGTGTGCTGGAAATTTTCTTTAGCTTCAAATTACAGAAGTCATGGAATTTCCAGAGAGAATGGAATATAAAGGCATACCAGAAAGTCATGCAGTGATATAGATACTAAAGATGTTTTAGTAAGATTTTTTTAGTTAAGCAACTTGGTTTTAGAGTTATAAAATTTTGCCACATTAGATAATTAATTCATATTCAAAAACATTCTTCCTTTTTAAGTCTTTTATTATTGGATAAGAAACATGAATACTATAAATCAAAATTCCAATGCAAGCAAACAGGGAAGGAGCCAACCAAGGAAGAATGCTTTCTTGCAGTGGCATGAACAAGCATAAAAAGAGGTACAAATGATGTTCACTTAGACTGTACAAATTCATACAAAGCTAACTACCTAAAAGTGCTTTTTTGCATCTTTCATAACCATTCTACCGTGAGAAAAAATGGTTAAAAGTAGACAAATAAGAAAATGATGAAACCATAGCAAGCGTTTCTGTAGTCCTGAGGAAGTTTTCCTCCTGGAATAAGACAAAGATTAAAGGCATGAGGTTTTAAATGAGGCAAATCTAAGTTTTGATTCACTAGTTATATAGGTTCTAACCTTCCTAAACCTTCTTTTCCTTATCAAACAAGGATGATAATTTTCTCTATTTCCAAAAGTAATTGTGACAATTCCATGAAAAACGCACATAGTGTTTAGCCTAACACTTGGCAAAGAGTAAACACAATAATTTTTATCTGAGATCATAAAATGAGGATTATGACCTAGACTATACCATAGGGGGACAGATCTAACCAAAAAGAAGCAAATGTATTTTCATAGTAACATTAGCCATCTCCTCAATCCCCTCAATATTTTCTTTCCTTTTGGTGGTGGTGGTGGTGGGGTGGTACCGGGGATTGGACTCAGGTTCAACCACTGAGCCACATCCCCAGCCCTATTTTGTATTTTATTTAGAGATAGGGTCTCACTGAGCTGCTTAGCACCTCACTTTTGCTGAGGCTGGCTTTGAACTTGCGATTCACATGTTTTCACATGAATATTCAAAGGTTAAAAAAAAACCATATATATAAAATGTATATATATTTATATATATGTATATATTATAAATGTATATATAAATGTATATATACATAAATATATATACATTTATATATATATGTTGAAAGTTATAGTAATTTGAAGTTGGAATCATGAAAAAAGTTTTAAAATCCTCATGCTGAATGACAATTCTACATTTATTTCTCTGATATACAGACTTGCAATTATATTTGCAAGGTTAAAAATATAAAGGTCTTATTTCAGTCTAACGGTTATCTCAAGATCTGAGAAAAAAAAATTAACATAAAAGTGATCATTCAGCAGTTTAGGCAGAACCATCCCTAGCAATGTCTCATTTTAAAAAATGCTTCAAGAGATATACCAGGATAATTATGAACCTTTCTACCTTATTAAAAGTTAAAAAACAAACAAAAAAACACCACAGAGTAATCTTTTATAAACAACAATTCAAACTGGTGTGTTAAATCCATGTAGGAAAAGACTAATATGCTCTCTTTTTATCATCGTTACTGGGTTCAGTGGTGGCTCTCAATAATCCTTTCCAAGCACAGTAGTTTTGAACCATTTGGTCCCAGGCTAGTTACTTCCTACTACAAAAGAACAACAATAAGGAAGCTTAGAAATAAAAAGTTCTGCTTGGCAGAGAGCTACACAAGGAGTGAAATGAACTTACACACCTCTTCTCCAAATGGATAAAAAGTGGCCATTGAATGTGAGAACAACGAAGAAAGAAGCAGGTGGCCCATATGTATCTGTGGCTCTTGGTTTGATTATGCACACCCTGCACAACTTTTGAAAACAAAGCCAGCAAAACACATAATCTTTCTGTTAGGCCAATTGGGTTCAGGTAACTCCTCTCAAGATGAAAGATTTCATATTTTAGACTACTTGACCTTTAAATTATAAATTATCATAAAATTGTTGGCTCAAGTTATGTTACATTAAAAAAAATCACTGCCTGAATTTTTTAAAAATATGAACTCATAATTTGCTGTTAAATGAAAAGAAAATGTTGCTGATAATAAAGAAAGGATTACTGATGCCAAAACACAACATGGAAAGGCAGTATATATAGTAACAAAAATGAATAGAAGATAAAAATCTGATTTCTGTTTTGCTAGATATATCACAAGTACTCTTTTGATCATTTTTTAAAAGTTACAAAAAAGCAATATATGTATTGATTAAGCAAATAAGTGAACAGAAATTTACAGGATAAAATAATTTTGATGCCTAAGTTTCTCTAAACACCAGTAAAAATCTGACAATTATCTTTCTAGAGCTTATGCATTTTAGAAACCTGCATTAAAATGCACTTATGCTCTACATATTTTTTTTTTTTTTAAGCCAAAAGAAGCCTTTATTTTAGCTGGCCAGCGCCAAACACCCATATACCTACAAAGTGGTGTGCCAGCTGCCAGCATTTATACAGAGGGGAAGGGATTAGGGTGGGACTATGGGCAGAGAAGGGATTAGGGTGGGGCTCTCTTTGTCTCTCCTCTCCTCTCTCTCCCTCTCTCCTGATGGCACTCGAATCTTTTGGGGAGTACAGCATTCCCTACTGGTCTCATCCACACTAACAAATCCTTGTTTAGGAAACCAGTGGTTTTTCAGTCTCCAATTTCCCAGACTCTGATGGCTTCCATTCCTCAATTTGACCAGATTCCTTATTCTACACTAACTGCCTGTCCTCTGCTCTACATATTTTGAAATATATGACCCTTTTATTTAACATTGTATCTAGCAACTGTGTCATACGGGATCCATGTATTTGCCTTACTTTGATATAATATTCCTGTGTACAAAGTTTGTTAAGTATTTGCTTTCTGACATACATTTACATTGATTATATTCTGCTTTACTATCAATAACAACACTTTAGTGATTATGCTTTTACTTAAGCTTTAGGTGCATGTATGAAAATTCTTGTTGGAAAACGGAATTGCTAGTCAACAGTTAAAGAACTTTTCACATATGTGGATTTTGAGATTCCTCGTCAAACTGCCATTTGAAAAGAGTAAAACTTTTTCTTTTTTCTTTTTAATTGGTACCAGGGACTTCTGAACCCAGGGGCACTCAACCACTGAGCCCCATCCTCAGCCCTTTATATTTTTTATTTTGAGACAGGGTCTCACTATGTTGATTATGGCCTCACTAAACTGCTGAGGCTGGCTTTGAACTTGGAATCCTCTTGCCTTAGTCTCCTGAGCTGCTGGGATTACAGGCATGCACCACCACACCTGGCTGAAAATGGTACAATTTATAAGTATCAATAGTTAAATGTGCTTGCTTCTTCCAGCGCTTGATAAAGTTTAAGTTTTTGCCAATCTGATAAGTGAAATGAGGAATCAAATTTTTATTTAGTCTGCATTCCCCTGAGAGTCAGTTTGAATATCATTTGCTAGGCAGTTAGAACTCCTCCTCTATAAATTGTATATTCATGTCCTTTACCTAATTTAAAAAACTGCATTATCTTTTGTTACTGATATTTAGATCTTCTTCAAATAATGTAGATGTTAAACTTAGATTGTACATGTTTTCCTACCGCCCATTCATCCATAGTTCACAACTTATCTGTGTTAAATGCAATAATGTAAGTAAAAGGGCTAAAGTGATACATTTTTCTAGCTACAGTACCTCACAAATATTTAATGAATGACATCTGAATTTAACACTTAGTACTCTTTGACTTAAGTATTTTATTAGATTGCTTTGGGCTTGACTTCCAAATTATTCTTTTTTGTTTGTTTGTTTGTTTTGTTACCAGGAATTTAAACCCAAGGGTGCTTAAACACTGAGTACATCCCCAACCCTTTTTATTATTTTTTAAAATTCTGAGACAGGTTTTCACTAAGTTGTTTTGGGACTTGCTAAATTGCTGAGGCTGGCTCTGAACTTGTGATCCTTCTGCCTCAGCCTCTCAAGCCACTGGGATTACAGGCATGAGTCACCATATCTGGCTAAATTAGTCTTTCATAAGGGAAAAGTGAGGGATTTTATTTGGAGAAGAAAAGCATTTTCCTCAATTAGTTGTCTTGCCATGGTTGTACAGAATGTATAATTTCATTTATTATTTATACCTCAAAGTATGAAAAATAGAATCAAATGACATTTACTTTAATATCACTATACAACTGCAGGGAGACTATTGCACAACTTTGTAAACAGCATACCATCAGTTCATTAACGGCAAAACCCCCTAATATTTACATTTAGACTTTTCAATTCCAAATGTTAAATAAAACAAATTTAAAAACAAAATAAAAATAAAAGGGGATCAGAATACAATTTAAAACTTCTAACATATTTTCATTTTTTAAAACAATGCACAGATCAAATCTTGTAGTTAGTTTCTAGCTTTCCCATTCATAAAAGCTATAGCCTGACAAAAGCAGCCATGAAAGAAAAGCATATGACCTAACACAAAGCAGGCTCTATGGTGGATTTTGTTAGATATTTTTAATGTAATCACTGGAACTGGTATTAAAAGAGGCCAACAATTGGAGGGTGGTAACCATCTCATCCAGGTTTATCAATGCTGACTTTTTTTCACCTACCAGCAGCTATAGGAGAGGTCACCAAGCTCAGCAAACTTGTGGGTTTTTGTTTCTAATCTTTAGAACCATAAATCCCTATCCATAACCAATACTGAAAAGACAATGTTTGGTCTAAAAGCAGAGTCAATGAAAGTGGAAAATAGGGCAGACTTTTTTCTACATTCAATCCCTTCCCCCATCACACAAGTCCCTCCTTCAAAATTTCAAGTAAGCATGTTTAAATATTCAAATAGTCAATTCATTCAATAAAAACCTTAAAAGGATCATTCACTATGATTAGGGGGATTTATCCCTGGGATTCAATGATGGTTCAACACAACACAAATTATAAATGATATACCATATTAACAGAGTGAAGAATTAAAAGCATATGATCACCTTAAGAGATACAGAAAAGCACATGACAAAAACTCTCAACAAATTAGTTATACAACAGACTGTATCTCAACACTATATAGGCCATATAAGCCAAACACACAGCTACTATCATCTTCAATGGTGAAAAATTGAAAGATTTTTCTTTAAGATCAAGAACAAGACAAGGATGCTTATTCTTACAATTTCTTTCAATTTAATACTAGAAGTCCTATAGAGGGCAATTGGGTTAGTGTTATTGGTTTAAACATGCGATATCCCCCAAAAGCTCATGTGTTAGACAATTCAAGAAAATTTAGAGGTAAAATGATTGCATTAGGAGAGCTTTAACCTAATCAGTACATTAATCTGCTGATAGGGATGAACTGGGTAGTAACCGTAGGCAGGTAAGGTGTGGCTGGAAGAGGTGGGTCACTTGGGGTGTGCTTCTGGGATATATATTATGTTCCTGGTGAGTAAAGTCCTCTCTCTCTTTCCTAATTGCCATGTCCTGAGCTGTTTTCCTCCACCTTGCCCTTTTGCCCTGATGCTCTGCCTCATCTTGGGCACAGAGTAATGTAGCTGGCTGTCTATGGACTGAAACCTCTGAAACTGTGAGCACCAAGTAAAAATTTCCTCCTCTAAAATTGTTTGATCACAATGGTGAAAAAGCTGACTAAAACAGTGACAGTGAGGTCAGAGGAAGAAATAAATGACATCTTAATAGGAAAGAATGAAGTGAAACTGTCTCTGTTAAAACAATTTTAATTATAGAAAACCCTAAAGACTCTACTATAAAACCTGGAAGAACTGACAAATGAATTCAGTAATGCTGCAGGACACAAAAGTAACACAGAAATCAGTAGTGTTTCTAAATGTTAATAATAAACTACCTGAGGAAAATCCCATTTATAATATCACAAAAAATAAACTATTTAGGAATATTTTTTATCAAGAGGTGAAAGACTGTACACTGAAAACTGAAACAAAGATGAAACCACAAAAGACCTGAATGGCCAACACAACCATGGGTAAAAAGAACAAAATTAGAGGTCTCACGTTCCCTGATTTTAAAACATTACAAAGCTAGAGTAATCAAAATAATAAGGTACTGACATTAAAAATAGCCACAATGACCAATGGAATAGGAAAGCACAGAAATAAATGGATACATACACTGTCAATTGGTCTTTAACAAGGGTAACATGATCACACAATGGAAAAAGGATAATATGTTCACCTACGGTACTGGGAAAATTCCTTATCTACATGCAAAATGGGCCTTTATCTCATCCCATACTTGAGAATCAACTCGACTTAAATGTAAGATCTGAAACTGTAAAGCTACCAGAAAAAAAAAAAAAAAATTGCAGGGAAAAAGCTTTTTAACACTGATCACAGCAAAGTTGTTTTGGACATGATCCAAAAAGCATAGGCAGTAAAACTAAAAACAGATAAATGGGATTTTATTAAATGAAAAAGATTCTGCACCATAAAGAAAATAAATAAACAGGGTAATGAGACAATCTATGAAATGGGAGAAAATGTTTGCTAACCATACACCTGATAAGGGGTTAACATCCAAAATATATAAGGAACTCAAAGAACTCAATAGCAAGAAAGAATATAATTTAAAAAGAGCCAAGAACCTGAAAAGACACTTTTTAAAAGACATAAAAATGGACAGCAGGTATATGAAAAGGGCTCACCAACACTAACAATCAGGGAAATGCAAGTTAAAATCACAATCACAAAGTTAATATCACCTCATCTGTTAAGGATGGTTGTTTTCAATAAAACTAGAGACACCTAGTGTGAGTGGGAATGTAGAGAAAAGAAGCCCCTTATACAATACTGGTGAGAAGGTAAATTAGCACAGCCATCACAGAAAATGGGATGAATGTCCCTAAAAAAATTGAAAACAGAACTATCATGTGATCCAGTAAATCCCCTTCTGGGTATATATTCAAAGAAAATGAAATCAGTATGTCAAATAGATACTGCACTCCCATGCTCACTGCAGTATTATTCATAATAGCCAAGAAATGGAATCAACTTAAATATTCATCAACTGATGAATGGATAAGAAAAATGTGATATCTATACAGAGTGGAATGCTATTTAAGCCTTAATAAAGAAGGAAATCCTGTCATTTGCATGAACATGGATGAACCTGGGAGAGGGGGAATCATTGGGAAAATGTTGGGTAAAGGACATAAGATTTAAAGAATCTGTTCTAGAGATAAGATTGCACAACATGGTGACTAAAGTAAGTAACAATGTATTCTTGAAAACTGCTAAGAGGGTAGATTTAAGTGTTCTCACTACAAAAGTATGAGAGATGACAGATATATAATAAGCTTAACTCAATCATTCCAAAAAGTCTACAGATATCAAAACATTGTATACCATAAATACACGCTTTCACTTGTCAATTAAAAAAAGAACTAAATTAGGCACTCAATATACAATGATGAAAAAGATAACTTTATCTGCAAATACACAGTCTACTACTTGTTATAAAATATGAGGAAAACCCCAAAAGGATGATTATACTGCTGCTTTGACCTAAAAGCAATTTTAAATGGATGCTTTACTACACTGTCTTAATGAACTATACACATTCTACTGTTCTTTTTAATATTTCCACCTCAAATATGTAAATGAACTTGGACTCAAATCTTCCAATTTTAGAGATCATTAAATGTGGTCACTGCTACAGATTATTTGTTTTGTTAAAAAAGGTTAAAATAGGAAAAAGTTGAATGGGTTATATATAGATAAGCTGGATGGAAAGAGAGAGAGAGAGATAAGGATGAAGAAATACCCAAGGTGCTAACAGAGTCTGAATATTATCAAGACAGGTGAACTGGTAGCCTCAGTCCAACTGGGCTTATTGTAAGTAATAGCAGTAAACATACAGATGCAAAGTTAATCTGGAATAACATTTATTAGGGAGTAGTGAGCATGGAAATAAAAACTCCATGAAACTGCTATATTAGTTTTTAACACATTAGACTGAAAAAGCTGCATTTAATTGTAAGTACCTCTGTCCTCTTCTGAAGCTCTTCTTCCTTCTGAGCCTTTCTCATTAGTCTTCTGTTTTCCCAGGTATACACCCAACAACCCTAACTTTGTTTAACTCTTGTTCTTTTTCATGTTTCTGAAACATCAATGGTCAAGGCCCAGCTCTGGAAAGAAGATACAACATCTGTTCCCTGCCTTTAATTGACTGTGTGTCATTCTTTTCTCTGGTGCAACTAAGGTCAACTATAAAACTGGATGACAAAGTATGACCACTCAGCTCACGGCTGTTGTCTCTCCTATTTTCCCAATCAAGAGATTAAGTCAGCACACAAAATATTAAAATATTCAACAATGAAGAAGTGAACTAAAGTCTTTACTTTTCTGGAAAACGAAGTACAAAGTTAAAGACTCTAGACTTTGGGGTAGCAAGTTGAAGTTCTTAAAACATGGGGGACACCATTACCACTACAGGCCAACAAAGAATATTTCTCATGAAGTTTGGCCTAGAAGTCATATTGTAGCATATATCAAGGTCCAGAAATGCCATGCAGCTTTCTAGCTACTCTACTAGGTGAAATGAACTTACTGTCATCAGAGTGAATCTAATGGGAACAGTGTGCTGGGGGTATAGTTGCAGGATCCTGCTGCAAAATTCTGAGAACCTCTACTTTGAGTTTTAAGAATTAAATATGTTACAAGAAAACGGAAAGAAAATTTAGTTTTATTTCTTTGTCTTATATTTAGCAGACTGAGATAATTCTAGTAATAGAATAATTAAAAACAGTATGTGATTTAGAATTTAATCATTTTCTCCCCTTCAGGATAAGACTATTTACCAAGACAGTATTAGAGTAAGGTGCTGCATTTCATTCCCTAAAGTCTTATTACTGGAGAAAAGAGGAGGAATGATATTATTAAAAATATTTCAGTATGTGTAGAAAGATACACTATCTTGGCTTCACTCTATTTCTTTCATATCCATGTCCTATCTGCTGAGATCTCTTACTTAAGGGAAGAAAGGAAAGAGGACAAATAGATGTACCTGCTGCAGCATACATGGCTGTGTGCATTTGACTTAAAACTGTGCCCTGTGATAGGAAGGCTTTGTATTTTTCTTTAATGACTTTTACAGTAAAAGTGAATATCAAAGGCACAATGAAGCAAGCTATGCCAATCCATAACCCTGAACTTGTTGCCAATATATTCCTTTGTCTGTCACCAGTACAGTCCTTCCTATGTCACTTTCTATTTTTTTTTTTCTATTTACCTAATCTGTTCACATCTCTCTGTCACTCCTTTTTCTGTGCAGCTTCTATGGATTTCCAGGTCTTGCTAAGTTCTACTTTAAGGGCTAAAGAGGCTGCTGAATCCTGAAGAATATTAAAAAAAATCAACATAATGGAGATGATGAATGTACTTGGTCTTATTTTTTTATCAAACAGAAGAACATTAATGCTTAAAGACTACTTTAACAGTCAAACCATATCTTTAGAGATTTTATATGTATCATGTATCAGTAGATATATATCTCCTATATAAAATAAACACATCATATACATGAAACACTTCTACTGAAGTCTTTCTTATAGTAGGGGGACTGTCAGTCACTTAGCACTGTAAAGTGAAAGCAGAATGAATTCATTTTCAAAAGTTTTAAGTACTTGAAAATGTGTCATTCATGTACTCATTATGGTAAAATTTCTTGACTCAGTATAGCACAGTGAAAGAGGGAATCAGAAAATTTCATGGGTAATAGTGCCAAATAAAGTTAACAGAGAAATGAAGGAAGCTAGTTAGATAAATAATCAGAAGTTACAAAGAGATTCTTTGAAAGGCAAAGTTTAAATAACATAGGATTTGGATTACATTTTTTTTTGCATGACTTCTATCATTTTACTTGGTCTATGGTAAATAGAATTTATATAGTAATATTGTACACACTGTCTACCAATTTTTTTCCATATGGAAAACATGTCTAAAATGTGACTATTTATATACATTATAATATAAAAGTGATACTATAAAAATTAGGATGTAGTGGAGAAAAAGACTAAAGAAGAAACAGACACATTAATTTCTTCATATTTTAAGGTGATGATTCCACAGATTATGTCTAAAGCTAGTACTTCAAGAAAAAATTTACATGTATCCCTAAAAGTGATCTAAATGATCCCTAGAACTAAAAACTGAAACTGTTCACAGTGGTAAGGTAAAAAAAGGGAGACTGGAGAACTTTATTTTCCATGGAATGACATTCTGTATTATTCTGAAGTAATTTAATTTTTCTTTTTGGTGAAAGTATTTCTACTATAAAATAACTATCAACCTTTTCCTCTATTTTTACTTCTTATAGTCCGATGAGGATTTTAGGAAGATGTGAGGAAGGACTATAATTCTGAGACTTTTAACTTAAACTTCAAGGATACCATCAGGCTTTTATCACAAGAGAATTAGTCCTGCAAAGCATGTCATCACCCAGTGCTGCATGCTATTATACCTGCAATGCCTCTTACTGCCCTAGGATCAAGTACATGCCTAATCTGTACAACCTGCCATGGATGAGGAGTTTCAGCTTTGTCAGAGATGGGCAATCACATCTGAAACAGAGCACAGATAATAATCTTCCAGTTATTAGTTGGAATAACTTTTGCGATCTTTTAAACATAAGAATCAAATATCTTGAGACTAGAGACTTTGAAGATTTCATGATACTGAGAAACATCATTTTAATGAAGATAACTTCACACAACTTTGCTTTTTATCCCTCCCCAATTTAGAGAATTATGTTCTTTAATTGGTAACATGAGCACCATGGAATTGTATTTGGTGACAGATAAGAGATTTTTCTCTCGTGTTCCTTAGTGGGTTTTTAATTTGCAAATAACCTGGATGTTACTATTATTGTTCAGAATAGAGAATTCCTAATTGATATTTTCTGACTTTCACTCTGACTTTTCTTTTTAAAAATTAACTCCTTCAAAGTATCTGTATATTGCATTGTAGTTTTAGCTAAGTAAGACCAGTTGACATTGTTTTATTTCTGTTTTCATCTCTTCATGCTAAACACTCATGCTGTAGCGACATATACAATTTAGGGCAGTTATGAGGTTTGTCTGGTTCTACAAAATAGGAATACTTTTCAAGCACATGTCTAGGGCAATTGCTGGGTTCTTTATCCATCACCCATTCACAAGTTACTTGAATGAAACAAAACAGAAACTCCACCTAGGCTGTGGGAAATTTTACAAGTGTATTAGGCCACAAAAATAGTGTTCTTTTAAACATTTTGCCAAATTACTTTTTCAGAGATGAGTTACAAAGACGTTAAATTTTATTTGGATTCGAATGCTCTTAGGAATTTATATGTAAATACTGTTGAACTGTTTATCCATTTGACATCTATCTAAATACTGAGTGACTGTTATATGCCAGGTATTGTTTGAGATACTTAGGACATAGTAGTGAAAATGAAGTCCCCAATGTTTCCACATTATAAAGAAATCTACACTGTATAAATAAGTTTTTCATAAAGATAATTTATAATTTATGTCTGAAAAATTTCTACTGTGGTGTTTAAATTACTGCAAGCTATGACTAACTTCAACACGAGACTTAACAACTGTTTGGCATTTCAAATGGTAAGTTGGCCAGTGAACAGAAATTGTTTCCTTGTAAACATATTTAGTTATGATGGACTCTAACAGAAACACAGAATTGCATTCTAAATTTACCAGTTATGTTCATGTATGCTATATGTTATATAAGAATATTTAGATATAGATTTAAATTCAATTATTTAGGGATTACACTTACTGAATTATTTCATGTCTAAAAACTGAAAAAACTATTTTTATTTTTAGAAGTAAGCTGGTTGATTATCATACTCTAAAGTTTAAGAAGGTAAAGCAATTGTGCATGCGTGTTGGAGGGGTATGTGTGTGGGGAGGAAGGGTGCTATTTTGCTGTGACTATATCTATTTTCTCCTCGATGAAACTTCTTATGCCCTAAGAATCCTATCATTATGGAGTCAGGTTTTTCATTGGCAAAACGGTTTGTATGAAACCTAGCCAAACTCAGGACACAGGGAACATGCCACGTGGGGCATATGTTCTGCCAAGAGACCTACTTCACCATCCAAAATGCCTGGCAGTTGTCAGAACTTGCAAGGGGAATTTTGTTTACTTTGTGAAATGCCCAGTAGGTTCCAAAGGTCGCTTAGGAATACTGTCATACTGTTGATTAGGAAAGATAGATTCTTTAAGTTAAGTGATCCACCAAAGAAATATTTGTGATCTCAATATTAATTTTAGTTTTGGCCAATCAGTAAAATTCCTTACATTGTGAAATCTCTAATTTCCAAAAACAAAACAAAACAAAACAAAACAAAAAACAAACAAAAAAACTAGGAAAAAATGTGGAATATTACTTAATACTCCTTTTATATTCACTAAATATCTTTTACCTGACATCAACTATATTATTAAGCACTATTTGTGATATCATATTGTTTGTTATGTCTAAGAGTCTTGACAGGAATACTTACAGTAAAATGAACATTTCAAATAAAAACTTCAATGAAATAAGAAATGACTTCTTGGTATTGTTTACTGAATATCAGGAATTTGATAATCAACAACAGTATAAAGGAAAAAACTTTTAGGTTTGGGAAGAGTTTGAACCAATAGTTCTAAAATGTGAAAATAATGATAATTATTTACATAGATTTTTATATACGATCACTTCGTCAACTTCAAGTTCAGTGCTGTGACCATTTAATGAAGAAGTTTCAGACAGGAGTGAGGTAAAGTCTGAAAATACAATAAGCAGATGCTTCAAGGAGAAAGTGACAGACAGTAGGACAGAAATGTGACAGAAGTCAGAAGAGGTGACAGCAGATGGCAGAAGTGGCAGACACGAATGGTGACAGAACAGGCAGCAAGAAGCAAACACCAACATGGCAAGAAGCAATGTGAGGAAGTGGAGGAGGGATAAAGCTTGTTTACATAATAGGTTCAACATTCAGTGATGCATTAATAAAAAGGAAATGCAAGTATATATCCATTCACAATGAGGGAAATTATTAACTTTAGTAAACTATAAATCTTCCAACTTTTTAGTAAGATGATTCAATTAATTCATGTGTTCATCAGTACCCACAGAAGACAGGAAGAAGTGAGAGCATGAGAAGTAATATTTCAACACTCATATCCCTGTCCCAACAGGAGAGCAAATGTAACTGTCCTGATCTCTTCTGGGTGTCTAGGAAACCTGCCATAAGTGAACAGGTGTTTGGGTTTGATGGGCTAAGTGAGTCAGTTCAGAGGCTGTGCTGTTTACTAGGAGATAGAGCAATCACTTCCTCAACTTCACTGAGTGAAGTCTGACACAGCAGTTCTGCATAATGCTAGTTCCTTGAACTGTGTTGGAAGTTTTCACCATCTAAAGGTGAGCTGCTGCTGCTTAGCCATGAAAGCCATCTGAAGCCCCTAGGATATCTGCAGCCAGATGAAGAGACAGAAAAGAAAGAGCTAAGACAGACTATATTTAGGAGAAGGAAAGAAAAGAGAAACTATAGGAGTGTGAAGAAAAGTGGTAAAGGGGACTGGGCAGGAGAGCAGTTCTGTGTGTGGTGAGTGGGACAAAGAAGGACTACCAAAAGCCTCAGGGCTGGTCTGTGGATTGGCTGAGAGGCCATCTACCTCTTCACTTTGAAACTCTTTGTCATTTGCTTTAAAAGTACACACTTATCTAGGGGATTCACAGAGAATAGGATGATAGATGATCCTCAAGTCATAATCCTCTCATTTAAACATAAAACTTGCCCGTTCTGTTATTCCCTTACTGTTCTCCACTTCCTCCTGCTTATTCACCCTCTTTTATATCCTTTTCTCCTTCCATCCCTGAACCTTTTGTTGGTGCCCCATGGAACTTGTGCTTTAAGATCAGCAAACTTTCTCTCTTCTTTGCTACCATTTACTTAACACTACCATTCATTTACTGAACTTTACTACCTACCTTATAATCTTTAACTCTCTAAACTCTAGATATTTTATACTGTGTATACGGACAACACATCCAACATTCAAGTCTCACCACTTTTATCTTCCAGTCCTTTTTTTCTTTTACCTAGCTTGGGTCATCTACTTCCAATATAACATCTGGAATACTTAATACCTATCCTCTCTGAAATGACTATTTCAACTCTCCCATCCTCAGATAAGGACTTCTACACTAGTAGCTTGTTTGCTTAACAGCCCAACCTATAGCTGTTATTTCACGACAATGAGACTTCTGCCTTCTATGTATCAACACATCCCTACCTTTTCAAGAAACATGTCTTCAGCCCTTTTCCTTTTTTTAAACTGGAGATTAACATGCTGAAAAATCTTAAAACAAAACAAATATCTTTCTGTACTTCCAACCTCTGGTTACAATTCTTAAAGTTAAATGTATGAAATACTGGGTATTTTCTCTTTCTGTTTATTCACCTCCTGTTCACTCGTCACTCTCTCCCTGTCTGCTCCCACCTCCATACTTCTTCCATTGAAGAGTTCCTTCAGAAATCACCAATGACCTCCACTAGCCTTTTAAGTTCATATTATATCCAGATGATCCATTTTCAGTATCACTGGACACAGCTGACGGTTATCTACTTCCTAAAGTGGTGTGTTCCTAAGGCCTCTGCTGACAGCATACACTCTGGGATTGCCTATGCCTCTAGTTTCTGCTCATGCCCCTTTCTCAGTCTTTCATTCCTTTATTCAAACTTTATTTATTTATTTTTGGTAGTGGATATTGAACTCAGGGATGCTTCCACACTGAGCCACATCCCCAGACCTTTTTATTTTTGAGATAGGGAAGGTTTCGCCAAATTGCTTAGAGTCTCAGTAAATTGCTGAGGCTGGCCTCAAATTTGCATTCCTCTTGCCTCAGTCTCCCAAGCTGCTGGGATTACAGGTATGTGCCGCCATGCCCCATTCAAACTTTAAGTTATTGACTATAGGACTTGAGCTAACCTCTATTTCTTTCCTTGCGTCATCTTATTCCTTCCCAAGGCTTTAAAGATCATTTATGTCAGTGACTCTAAATTTAATATCTTCAGCTCCAACATTAAAAACCTCAAATACAATGTGTATAAATGCCTTATCAGTAACTATAACACCTATTTTTCACACAACTAGGGAATCATTTTCCATCTTTACCAATGCCTACAACATTCTATTTTACTAATTAATTTTAAATATTTCTTGAATATACTAGTTTTACTCCATGTCCACTGCCATCAACTCAATCAAGTCACCAATATGACTACTTGTGACCTCCTAAACTGGTGTCCCCAATTTGTCTATTCTATTCTATTCTATTCTATTCTATTCTATTCTATTCTATTCTATTCTATTCTTTTCTATCCCTGATAGTCTATTTTCCATATTCAGTACAAAGGATCCCTTAAAAATCTAAATCCAATCATGATACTTTCTTGCTTGTAACATTAAATGGCTTTCTCTTTATATGGAAAAAAAATTCTCACACCTTCAAATGACCTTTCAATGCCAGGCCCTGCTTGGTCTACATACCCATTCAAATTCTCATTCTTGTTTTCTGCACTGTAGTCACTCAGTTGATTTGAGTCATTCTCATCTTAGGTCTTTTCATATACTCTCTGTGTGTGTATGTGCATGCTTTCTGTTTGTTTGTTTTCCTATTTGGGAGCCTCCTCCCCATAAGATCACTCCCAGTCTCTTCCAAGGTTAGCTAACCCATTTACCCTTCAGAAACTGTATCTTCTCAACAGTTATTCCCGCAGAAAAGCCAGGTTTGCTTTTCTTTTTTAGTGCTTATCATAATTGTAATATATTAATAATCCATTTAATGTTAGTGCTTCCTGCCCCACCTCAAACCTTCCCCACTACTGTCAAACAGTCAAATCAACGAGAGCAGCAGTCCCATCTGTTTTATTCATGCGTGTAATTCTGTATCTATGAGGTCCAACACACTGTTTGGCATATAGTATGTTTCTAATAAATACATGTGAAATGAATAAATGAATAAATAGAAGTTTATTCCAACTCTGAGATTCTGTTTATTCCAACATAGTAAAGAGCAATGCTAATGATATTTTCAGGTTTTATACAAATAGTAAAGGGAAAAAAATAACAAAACCCAAAAAACCCAGTCATTAAAAATTGTTTAATTCAACTATAGTTTTCCTAGGAGGGAGCACTCTAAGAACTGGCTAACCCTGGCAGAAAAGTTCAATTTGTAGTTAACTTTATTCACAAAACACATCCTTGAAGATACGGGAGAAGCTACTATCAAGAACCCAGAAGGAGAAGGAATTAATGAAGAAGATTCAACTTCTTGCTAAAGAAAGAGTTCCACCATTCTAATACTTGAGGCTCATATTCCTTGGTTTATTTACAAACTGATTTGTCCTTTTTTCCAAGTTTAGTTAGACAAAAGTTGAAAAAGTGTACTTTAGAAAAACAAGGAACAAAAATGTCTCATAAAATGTTTTCATTAAATAAGTACTCTACAAAGAAAGCTCAATTACAGATCCTGTTTGTTTTTTAATTAGTAATTTATAAAAAATATTCTGAATGAAGAATGAGAAAAAATTAGGAAAATAAAGCCAAATTTTGGTTGTGCTCTGAAATATCCATTCATGGTATTTAAAAAATATACTATATCTTTCCCACAGCAATAACTAACATCAAAATAAATCCATTTTTTCCTTCAATGTGGTTGGGCATGCTTTTTTTCTGGCATCCACAGTTGAGTAAAAGAAGGAAGAAAAAGCCTTCTTTGAATAAATCTCAATTTTCACCAGAGTTCTCTCTTATTTGTAGTGAATGGAAACAGGGCAGATGATAGGGAACTGGAATTCTTGTCTGCCATGGTGGGTGTGACTACTGCTAACCATGTTTTGAATAAGTATTTCTGTTTTCCTTCCACAAAAACATGCAGGTGGTAAAGCTGAAGCTTTCAGGCAGTACATTTATGGACAACAGTGGTTTCTACATATTCACCATGCTCTGATTTTAATGCTCACCTTGGTCAGATACTGATTCCTAGCCTTCTACTCTAACTATGCTTCCATGTGCTCTTGACCTACTTTACCTTCACAGGGATGTCCTCTTCTTGGCTTGCTTGCTCAGAGGTAAAGACATAGGAGATTTCTTTGTGAGATGTGGTCTGGCGGCAAATGGCACATTTAATGGAGCTTCTGTGAGATCCCACGCTGTATTGTTCAATAATAATAGAAATGCATTCATTACAGAAACAGTGTCCACAAGTTAGTACTGCCCACTAAAAAAGAAAACACACAAAATAAGCCTTGGTAAGGTGCTATTAAAGATGTTTCCAAAATATAAATATAACAAAAGAAGCGACTCATGATTTCACTTCCTAAATATTTCACCATATTAACATTTTATAAGTCATAAAAGCCAGGTTGTGCTTTGAAATCAATTATTTTTTTAGTCAAAAGGGAGTAAGTTTTTAGTATTTAGTTCTACTGACCCTAGTCAATCATCATTGTTTTATAATAAATTCATGCTCACTTCGGATTTAGAAAAAATGCAAATTACTCTTATCAATCTACCACCAGATATACTAGCAGAAGTGAGAACAATATTAATTAGGAGATAATGTACTTAATATATTCTATTCTATTTATTAATCAGATTTATAGTTTTGTATACTTAAGAATTTATATGGAAAATGAGATTAGCATCTCAGATTAATTTTAAAAGTGGTTCTGGATAAATTAAAAAAAGATCCAAACAAAAAGATATTTTTCAGAAACTGCTTGTCCTAATTAAAGAAAAGAAAAATAATAATCTCTGAATTTCTGGAGAATACCACAAAGCATATGTGCCTCTTTGGCAATAGTGGTATAGAAGAGTATTAGATTTAGTCTAGGTGTCAACTTTAAAAGCTGTGGTATTTTATGCAAATGATTTAACTTTGTTTCACGAGGGAAAAACAGTAACAATGAAAACTGAGGGCGTATGAGTGCAAGGCACCTTATTTCTTAGTTGTTTTTTAATAGGATATAGATATGAATGAACTGTACAGAAAGAAACTGGGTCCCCCCAACATATTTTGTAGAAGGACCAAGAAGCTCCTTGGAAAAGTTACACCAGGGAAAGAAAAAATTGAGGGCGATAAGCCTGGTTTTTAAAACAATTATGGAAAAGGAGAGGGGTTATATCTTATTTGGTTGGCTGATACTACTCCCTTTGCTCTTTAGCTGCACCTCTGCTCTCAAGGGGTTGTGTCAGAGTCCTCAGGAGGCAGGAACAAAATTAAGACGCTATTTCACAACCACTTCTGCTTGACACAAAGCAGCACTATCCAGTACCCTATGTATCTGAAGTGCCACTGGAAAGGAAGGATACTTTCTACTTGAGAGAAATTTTGTGACTCTGGAGAGCTCAGGATAAACCAGCAATAGAGCAACACAGGCCCACCTACATTCAGAGTAAAGAACTCAAAGAGACACCCCACATTAGGAGCAATGAGACACTGACTGAAGTGGTTGAAACACAAGAACAGATAAATGGCAATACTTCTGAGTCAGCAGGTACAGATGAGCTATCTCTGACAGATTCTAATTGAACAGACCTAAATTGCACAGGGAGGAGGAGAACTGGGAAACTAAGAGAAAAGGTTAGAGTTCCTACAGATTGTGGGTGTGAACAGTTTGAAACATACAGTTTTATTACTACTACTGCAATCCAGTATGTTCTTCTATGTGTAGGAGGTCCGGCTTACACAGGAAGTGAATGAAATAATGTATATGAAAGAACTTTAAAAATTGAAAATGTTAAAGATGAAAAGGAAATAAATTTTGGAGATAATGCAATTACATGAATATCATCAAAAAATAAAAACAAGAGAGATTGCTCCATCATGTTTCCCCATTCCCTGTTTCTTGGTGTTGGGGATGGTACCCAGGGCCCTGCACATGCTAGGTACATGCTCTACCACTACCCTGTACCCCATCCCTGTATTCCCCCCACCTTTTTTTTTGGTACTGGGGATTGAACTGAGGGTACTTTACCACTAAGCTACATTCTCAGTCCTTTTTATTACTTATTTTGAGACAAGGTGCCACTAAGTTGCTGAAGCTGGCCTTGAACTTGCAATCCTACTGCCTCTGCCTCCAGAGTTCCTGGAATTATAGGAATGCGTCACTGTGCTCGGTCTCTTTTCACTTTTAATCATAATATTTTTATCATTTGTTAGAAGTCATCAATATCTGTATAGTATTATTTTGTTGCCAAGTTTCTAATATTATATCTATACTATTAAGATTTATAATTAGATTCCTTTGAGAATTCACCTTCAGAATAAATTCTGAAAACTAAAATAATGATAATTATTTTAATAATTATCTGATAATTCCTGCTTAGAACAAGAAATTTATATATTTTATTTTAGTTCCAAAGGGGGGGGGACAATGGAGAACACTTTCACTTGTTAATGGTAACAGGCTTATCTTTCAAATGTTGAAAAGCAATGAACTTTCTGATATTGTACACAGTGATTTATCCTACTTAGTGGGACAAAAACCTGAACCTCTTAGAGAAGAATTAATATGGTTCCATCATGTCTATAGATATTTGTATGAATAGTCACAAAGAAGTACATTTAATTACTATGGCAGCCTTCTAAAAAGCATATCTAAATTCCCCTAGAAGAGATGTTATTTGTACTTTAAAGCCTGGATTATAAGATACTAACAATACTAAGTAAAAGCCATGTTACTAAACCTCTGTACTACCTTCATAAGTAAATCTATCTGTAATGTATTAGATTTTTGTACAATTACCAAAAAACTATGGTAATCCAGCAAAATTAAATTATTTGGAAACAATTTCGTGTTTGGGAATATCTTCAAAACCATGAAACTTTAATGAAAAAGATGGGGTCATTCTAGAAATATTTTCACCTATCACTGAGAAAAGATTGCTCAAAGATATGTAGCCTTAAATATGTCACCTAAGCTCTGACCCCAGCTTTGAGATGGGAGATAATACTTGTCTTTCACACAGTCATCATGAAAGAGAGAAAGACTGATTGCATGTAGAAGCCTTTG
Source organism: Glaucomys volans (assembly GCA_020662805.1). Lineage (NCBI taxonomy): Eukaryota > Metazoa > Chordata > Mammalia > Rodentia > Sciuridae > Glaucomys > Glaucomys volans. Next base: position 727,448 of record JAJEJO010000722.1, on the reverse strand, counting down.
AAAATCATAAGATATTTTATAAATGCATGTGACATTTATCACAATTTCACCTGTTTTCCCAGCTGTCGAGCACAGATTGGACAAGGTTCTGGATTAACACCTCCTGATGTTTTGTCTTGAGACTACGCAAAAGAATCCAAAAATATATTAGTCACATTTTTGCACTTAAAACCGACCTGATAGATGCTTTTCAATTCATCTCTAGAAGTAAATGCTGGCAATTGCAAATTAAATAATCCAATGATTGAGATTACCTAATACTTTATATGCTACTTAACACAATTATTCCTGGAATTTACCAAAAACATTTATTTAAGGTGTGAACAAAAAAAAAAGAAATAATTTTTATTACAGTTTAAGATATGTTACTATATTTGTCATTATTGTAGAACATAAAAGCAAAATATGATATAACTAAATTTTTTAAAATCAGTTTTAGATTTCTTATAAAGAAATAGATTATTTAAAAATATATAATTTAGAATTGTGAAATAAATGCTATTTAAAAATTGTGAAGAAAATGTGCACTTGTAATGCATATCTACTTGGCACAGGATCAGACATGGGCAGCACATGGTTATATAACATAACCCCTTACTAATACTATATGCCTCTTAGCTTTTTTTTTATGCTTTTTCTAATTGCCTTAACCCATTATGTCCTGGCATCCCATACATAGGATACTTACATGCACTGAAAAACAGAAATATTAATGATTGAGATCTCTCTGCTCTCTATAAGACCTTTCTAAAAATTTCTTAAAATTGTAAAAATTAAAAGTTTCAAAAAAGTTATAAAATTGACAGATTATAAAATTTAGAAAAATATAAAGGGAAAGTAAGTTAGAGAGAACACCAGTTTTCATTTGTGATTTCACAAACCATAGAGTTAAACGTTTATAATAATTATCCTTTGGCTTACAAGTAGTGAAGCAGTAACAATAACAAAAAGTTAAATTGTACAGATTCAGTACCTCTAAGGATTCAAAATAACTCCACTAACTAAAATCAAAGTATGCATGCATTTAAAAGAGTTGAACAGCTGAATTATTTCCTCTGTTAATTATTATCATTATTTTTTATCCTTGGGAATAAATCTATTTTTATTTTTCATATATTCCATCAATACAAATTGATCTCTGTATCAGATAACATGAAACAAATCATCTGAGAATGCAGAGGCATAAAATAAATATGTAATTCTTATGACTCCATAGGCCATCCATAGGGGATGTGGTGGCTTGGTGCTGGATGGTCCTGGATGGCCTCACCCTCATTTCTGGCAGCTGTCTGGGGCAATGCAGAACTGTGGGCTCAGCTCCTCAAGGAAGTTGATCTGAGCTTTTTCACGTAGTCTCAGCATTCCAAAGAGCAAGAAGACTAGGAGAACCCTGATGTGCATGGAATTTTTAGGTCTCTGCTTGTGTCACAAGGTCAAAAGTAAGATGACTGACTAACTCCAGAGTCAGTATGGGAAGGGACTGCTTAAGAGAATATATATATAGAAGGACATTATTATAGCAATTTGTAAACAATCTACCATAACTCATGATATCACTTCTTTTCTAATATAATTGAAGAAAGAGTTGACATTTTTTGGTGTAAGGGGCCAGACTGTAAATATTTCTGGCTTTGTAGGCCTTACGCTCTGTGTTGCAATTGCTTACCACTGCTACTACAGTGGGAGATGAAGCCATAGATGATGGGCAAACAAATGACTGTGGCTGTGTTTCCTCACACAACCACGTACTGATTTGGATTTGTCTTATGTGGGATACTTTACAGATCTCTGATTTAAAGTTCTAAGTTTCCCTTTTATTTATCAATTAAAATAAAGAAATAATTAGAAATTTCCTTCAAGAATACCTTAGCTACATATTGTCACATATTTTCACTTTCAATTAGTTCAGAATAATTTCTAATTTCCACTGAACTTCTTTGTGCCATGAGTTATTTAGAATTGTGTTATTAATTTCCAATTTGGGGTTTATCTAGACATCTTTCCCTTATTAATTTCTAGCTGAATTTCTCCTTAGAAAATATATCCTTGCATACTTCTTTATTCCTTGAAAATTTTAAGAGTTGTTTTGAATCAGCATTAAGCCACCTTTAGTAAAATGTTCCATGCACACCTTAAAAAAAGGTATATTCTGTAGTTGCTGGGCTGGCAGTCTGTGTCAATTGGCATGTTTGATATTCTTATGGACTTTTTTGCCATTTCTTTCAAGTATAAAAGAATTTTACAATAATTTACCTCTTCTTACCTCCTTCCTTAGTGGTATCATCATACATTTTAGTTCTATATGCTATATATCCCACACTACAGCCCTGTTGCTTTAGTTAATATTCTTTTATGCTTACCTACATATTTAAGCTTTCCCTTGCTTTTCATTATTCTTGATAGATCCATCCTTCGGACTAAGATAATCTGTCTTTAGGCCAAAGAATTTCCTTATGTTTGTTGTAATGTGAGTCTACTGGTAATAAATTCTTTTAGTTTTTATTTATCTGAAAATACCTTTACTTCACTATTTTTTATAGGATATTTTCTCTAAGCTATAGAATTTTAGGTTGGCAGGTTCTTCTTTCAGTACTTTAAAGATGCTATGTTACTGTTATAGTATTGAAAGAAAAGCATCTCTTTTGGTCACCAGTTCTGATAGGTGCTTTGTCAACTGAAAACTATGAATTCTTGAATTAAATGGAATTATATTTATCAATGACCTATCAAGTCATCAATGTTTGCTATAATGCTTAAATCAAAATTCAGAAAATGCATTGAAATAAACTAAATAATTGAACTCAACCTTTATTACCATGTCTTATGAATTATTAGCCTTCTTAAACTCATTTCACAGTTTCAAAAAAACTAAAAAATACATACACTAAGTATCAATGAATGGATGTGTATATGTCATATAATACAATTTTTTTTCCTTTCTTCTTCTTTTGGTGGTGCTGGGGATTGAATCCAGGGACTTGTGATTGCGAGGCAGGCACTCTACCAACTGAGCTACATCCCAGCCCTTATAATACAATTTTTGAGAGGTTATGTTATAATACTTCTACTAAAGGCTTGGATCACAACCTGAGTACACTGCTTTTTATCATGTAGTGTATTTCAAATCATCTATGTAACTGTAATTTCCATAGGCATAATCTTCTTTGGTGATCTGTGTAGCTACTGTCAACATAGCTAATATTTTAACTCATATAAATAATACAAAAAAAAGATCCATTTTTTAAAAGCTGTACTATTAATTTATAGAACTAATATTTGAAATGGAAAGAGTCACTAAAGTAATTTGTAATAATATAGTATGAAAAAAATAGGATCTTTTAAAAACAATACCTTCTCCAAATTAGTTAGGTAAAGAAGCTGACCAAGTTTTTTCTGAAGTTGTGATGTAGCAACGGCTTTATCATTTAGTAGTTTTATGCGATTTTGTTCTACCTGAAAACAAATAACGGAAAAGCTTCTTTATTTTCTCATAAAGATAATTAACCTATATCAAACATGACATATAAATCTTCTCAATAATGTAAACATGTCCTGTTTTAGAAACCCATTTATGTATTTAAACTCAAATATATAAAATGTATATTAGGATAATATATTTTGAAAGAACTTCTTTTTGCTTCATAGAAGACAAAATTACTGATAAAATACTGAAGTTGGATGACGAAAACCAACCCAAATGTGACTTAAGTACATTTTTAAAGTAATACATTCATGGAATGAAGAAAAATTAAATCATACACTGCTTTATGTAGAGTGACTTCATCATATAAAGAGAAGAATCTCCTACCCTTGCCTCCAAATAAAATGTAGCACACATAAAGGAGAATTCAAAAAAGAGGAATTTGCTTCTAAAGAAAATCTTACTGAGAATTCATATTTAAAGGCAAGATTATATAATGATTATTTTAAAGGTTTTCTAAGTTACAATCTCCAAGTTTTATGGAAAGAAAGATTTAAACCATTAAATACATACAAGGGATAAAAATAATGGGAAATAGAAAAGATGGGTGGAATTATAAGGACATGAGGCATTCCACCAAAGCTCCTTATTAAGGGAGGAATATTCAGAGGTGAAATGACTAATTATGAGAGCTATAACCTAATTAGTCCATCCTAGTTTGAATGTGCTAACTAGTGGTAGCTGTAGGCAGATGAGGAGTGGTTGGGGGTGGGTCACTGGGGCCATACACTGAAAGGGTTCATCTTTCCTGCAGCCCCTTCCTTTCTCTGCTTCTGGGCCATCATGAACAGACAGTATTGGTTCTCCACAACACCTTCTGTCATAACGTTCTGCCTCCCTTGAGCCCAGAGCACTGGAGTCAGCTCACCATGGGTTAAAGCTCTGAAAAGGTGAGCAAGAATAGACTTTTTTTTCAAGTTGTTCTTGCCAGCTATTTTGGTCACAGCGAAGTCAAAGCTAACTGAAACTCTGAGGAAGGTTTTTCTAATTCTAATAAAGCTGAGGTAATACAAAACATGTATGAAGTGACCAAGAAGACCTACAGCATATGGAAGAGAGAAAGTGCTCAAAAACAGATGAATGCACAACTTTGAGAAAAACAAAATGCACCAAAAGAGTGACTATTAAGTATGTATCAAATATGAAATTGCTAATCTTTAATGATTTTGACCTACAAAGCAACTTCATATGGTCCAAACTGAGTACAGATTAAATACATACTTACAAAAGAGATCACTACCTGATTCTACCTCTTCTGTGGGTCTTAGACTATTATGACATTAATTTTCTGGACCCTTTTCTGTGATTTACTCACACTTTACCTCATGTGGTTCAATGATATGATGAACGGGTGGGTTTGGTTTTGGCTCCCTAGGATCTCGCACTCTTAGTCTTTCTGTAGCCATTGCAAGTTCATCAACAGCAGATACACGATTCCTTAGCGTCATCCAATATTCATGAAGCAACTGAAGGAACAGAAAAGACTAAGACAGTGGTAAAACATAATAAAACTGGTTAAATATGTCAAGATGTGCTTTGAGCAAAAGTCCTCAATGAGGTCTTAAGACATTATCATCGTTTCATCAAGTATCTAAGGAACAAGCAATTCTTTAAGCCATCTAGGATAAGGATGGGTGACTGAATAATCTCCAAATGACACTGTCTCTTCAAATTCTTAGGAACAGAATACTCAGATTTCTTAGTAGGAAGAAAGATCTTTATAGATCAAAATTAGACTAATGATACCTACCTTATTTTATAAAAAAACATTGTTATTATAACATATTCACATATTCAAAATAATATCTATATCTGGTAATGAGCAAAATAAAATACACAACTGAGTACCATTCAATTTAAGAGAATAAGCAAATTCCTTGGAAAGTCTTAAATGTATTATTTTTTCCTTATATATTCTTCCTTCAATGCCAAACAATGGAATAATCACCATTCTAATTTATTATTTCTGACTTTCCACTAAAATAATACTATAAATATGCATTCCTAAAATCTGGTTATATATATTTCTCAAATTTATAGAAATAATATCAATCAGTATAAATTTTTTGACATGCTTTCTTTACTAACATATTTTGAGGTAAGATCCTCTTTGATGTGTACAGTGGTAGCTCATTCATTTACTTTTCTGTGAAAGGGTTTGTTCTGCAAAGTTATGAAGGAAATATGCACAAAAATCTGAAAGATATTCATGATAAGCAGTTCTCTGGACATATAGCATGAAGCCAAACTGGGACCAAAGGAAAAATATAGCAGGTAGTTGGACACTATATATAATAATGTCTTCTTCCACAGCTTACTATAATTAACTGTTAATGTACTTTGCATTTATAATAGTAATGTGTGAGGAAAAAATTATTAAACTGTTAATTTTGAGTTAAAAAAAAGTATTTCCCAATCTTTCCCAAACTGTTCAAATGTATGAACAGATATTTCAAACAACACATCTTCTCTTTCTGTACAAAAATTTTCATTCTGCTTTAAAAATCAAGAACTTTAGATTAAAAAAATAGATAACATGGAAATATGACTACAAATAAATGAAACACTTTTCCTTTCCTTACTCATATCACCTGCAAAGTAACATGATGGATAACAAATTCAATATAAAGGATAATTCTAAAGTAATGAACTCCAGGATCTCAAGTAAGTTATAATGCAATGAAATTATTAAAATACGTACACAAAAGGCCAATTTATGCTCTATTCATTAGAATGGTTTCCAATCTTGTAACTTGAGAAATATCTACTATGTTTCCCAATCTTTAAGGTTGATGCTGCTATCAGTTATTCAGAGCAAAAGCAAAACCAAAACAAAATAAAGCAAAAACCATTCCCCCCAAAGTCCCATTACTCTAGTTTCATGGAATAGCAGAAGATGAAGCCAAGAATAGAATGAAATACTTTTATAGCTAAATAAAAGGTTTCATACAAGTTTTAGCTTAATATCTTTCTTTTAGCAATTTAAAGAACTTAAAATTTTTTATTCTTTATTATAATAATTATATTTTAGGGAAAGAGAAATTATAATTAACCTCAAATTTCTAAAGCAAACTCAGAAAAACTGAGAAGAAAAAGGAAAGTAGCAAGTACCATTATTTTAGAAGAAGAAGTCTTAAGGTCCAGTTTTACAGTTATAAGGTATAGTTTTAAATACTGTACCTTATATTCCTTCTTCCATGCTTCAAAGAGATCCATTGAAGTACTTCCTTCATCAATGAATTCAACATCAAATCTATGTGACTTTGCAAATGATAGTATTGCTTTCATAGATCGCTCTGTCTCACTTATTGCCCAAAGACCTCTGGTAGTGGTAGGTACTCGATCATCCACCAGTCCTTCTTCATCTTCTATCATCTCCTCAAATATTGCAGTCTGGCCTTTGACTCTGAAAATATATCAGAACAAAACAACAACTATTGTCAGTGGGTTGTAAGCACTGTAAATGAGTAAAACTGGCAGAATGAATACCAAGGTCAGTAATTTTTCTATACTCTCAATATCACATCTACGAGACTGTGTTTGAATGTTTGGAAAAATAACAGCAACTCTAAAAATCCTGGAAGAATCATAAGTTTGTACAGTGTTTCTGGAGAATAATCTGGTATAATAAAAAATGTCTCTAAATTCCAGGTTGTAAGTTTCACTCTGAGTATTAAAACACAAACTGATACTACCACTAATAACGCAAAAAAAGACCACAACAGTATGATCTGAAAATACATCTGATACAATGTCAATCACTTTTTTTTGAGGTAATTAGAACTTATCCTTCCTCATTTTCCCTGTTTAAAAGAGATAAATGGGTAAATTTGCTAATGCCATGGCTACATGTACTAAGGACTTAATCCCCAATATAAGAATAAAGGTTCTGCTGAAGAAAGGGTATTCATAATGAGAGTTGACATATTAATAAGATACTTACTATTCTATAAAACTGTACTAAGCACTATGTACTAAGCACTCTGCTAAACAGTTTGTTCATTTTATTTAATATTCATAAAATGTAATGAAGTAAGAGTTGTGGATATTTTCATTTCATGAATGAGGATATTGAGGCTTAGAGAAATAATTTGCCAAATAATGGGCAGGAATTTGAGTTCAAATTCATCAGACTCCAGGGTCTGGAAGCTTTTAGCTTAGCACTCTCCTCGATGCTCCTCCATTAATTACACATTACTACGTGACATAAATATTAAGGAGTAACATCTATACAGACTAAACTCAACATCAGCATGCTCAAAGGATTAAACGCTAAAGGTTTACTATATTGATTTAATAAAAGAAAAAATATAAGAAGGGTCATAGTGGAAATACAGTCTTATAACCAAACACTGAATCTCATAAAATGTTTCACTTTTCTGATAACAATCAAATAGAAAACTTACGTGTTAGAAAATAGCTTCGATTCATACTCTGTGAACAATTCATCAGCTTTACAAAAGACACAGCTGAAAAAGATTATCAGAGAAATATTCAAAAACATAACAGGCAACCATAATTTCCAAAAGAAGCTTAGAATTTGTATTTCATTTTTTAATAATCATTTTAAGCTATTTTAGAAAAAAAATTACATGTCCTTATTTTTTATAATAATACATCTCCTTGTACTTTTGTAAGAATTAAAATGAACAATCTATTTTATGAGCCATTATTGTCTCAGATAACATCTAGCTTCATGGAATGATGTCATTTACTGTGTACTTTCTTTAATTAATTACCAGTTGAGAGGAAGTCTGATTGGTCGGAGGTGGCAGATTGTTGCAGACTCAATGACATTTCGAGATGGAGGTTTCTCCAGGTTTTTTACAGCTTCTCTTACTAGTTTCTGGAACTTATTCAGCTCTTCCATTTGGGTTGTAAGTAAGAACTGAAGACCTCTGCAGTCATGGAATCTGATTCCCATCACCAGCACCACAATCAACACAAAGAACAATAGTTCAATTTTCTTAAATTTAGAAAATGGTTGCCAGCAAAGTATTAACAAAACTGTGCGTAACATTCACCCAATCACATTTGTTCAAGGTTTCCTTAGGAATGTACTCAATGGTATCTGCTACTAGTCAAGATATAAGAATGTTAGGATATCTATACAAAAGATACCAGAAAGGTTTGATAGTTCCATGCTGAGGAATTGAAAAGTATGCAAAATCTACTATCTCTGTCTCAGATATCTTTGAAGACTGGATCAGAACTGCTACAATTCTTCCTTTTTAAGGCCAAATGACTATCAATGTCTCCCTCACATACACATACTTTCTTCATTTATATAGAGATGTAACTGCAGGATAAAATATAAAGACGAAAAATGGAGAAGATGTCCAAGAGTCATATTGTTTATTGTGAAGAAAAAATTAATTAATTAAAAACTCTAATAAGGCATTTACTATATGGCAGTCACTTTGGCAAGAATTTCTCCTGTATAATTTCAATAGCTATTATTATGCTCAAGTTACAAATAAAGTACAACAAAGTAAGGTGCCTAAGGTTACAAAGTTATCATAAAGTTATTTACATGGAGAAGTTAGAAGTTAAAACCAAATATAGTGCTTCTTACAAAATGATTTTTGGGGGATGGATTGAAGCCAGGGCTTTGGATATGCTAAGCACCATTGAGCTATACCCCCAAATCCTAGAAAATGCTGTTTGCCATTTTAATAAATTGTGGATGGGAAGGTCTGAGGAAAAAAGCTATGCATGTGTGTGTATGGATTTATGAAATGAAAAAGAAAGCTTAGAATACTTAGAATTACAAATTGGAAAATATAGATGATTTGTCTGTTTTTAAAGTTAAGAGTACATATATCTTCTTCCTGAAGTGCTATAAGACTTTCCTAAGGAACTGATTCACAGAGCCTGTTCTTCCTCTTGAAGATCTCATCAATGTTCCCTAACTATCCTGTGGAAAATATTCACTTTAGTATTTCTGTACAATTTTCATTATTTATATCTGAAATTGTTCATGGGTCTTGTCTTTTCTATAAGCTCACTTTTTCGTATCCATTTCTTCAAAAACATATGTAACAGCATGGAAGAGCTGCTCGTCAATTTAAAAATCTGTGTAAAATTTGGTAAGGTACTGATATTCACAAAAAGAAAACAAATTTTTCATTTCTAACTAATTGGAAATTTAGTCTTCGAAAGGGAAGAAATAGCTTTGGAAAATTTTTTCCCACTCAATCTGAGCCATGTGAATGAGGCTGAAAAATACTATCACAAATCATTATTTAATCAGTTTACAAGCCCCTTAAATGAAAGAGAAGAAAAATAATTGTGGCAGGTAACTTTTATATATCATACTGCATAGTGCTTTACAAATATCGACTTATTTAATTCTTACAGCAATGCCATGTTGTTTTATAGATGAAGAAAGTAAAACAGAAATTAAATAACTTTTCCAGGGACACAGAGCTCAGAGGTTGAGTTAGGACATGAATTCAGCACTAAGCTACATAGGTCTTCTCAAAAATCAATAAAAGACAAAGATGAAAAACTTGGTTTCTAAGATACCAACTTCATACAAAACAAACAACAGTGTTAAAAATAACTTTTGAATATATAGTAAGGTAACAAAATTGACTTACCTCTAAGTATTTTATATGTTCACCTTTATACATTTGGGAAGATGTTCTGTTATTTCCTATTTATGTGTAATGCTTTTGGAAACCATGCTTGTATAATAAATGCTATTAGACCTTTCACAGCCTGGAACTTCAAGAGGGCATGTTCTGATATGAGAACTTAGGTCTTTTAAGCAGTTTCTGTGTGATTTTAACTTCACAATAATTTTAATATTTTCTTAGCCAACTCCACAATGAAGAACACATTAGAACATACCTTTAAAACTAGATAAAATAAATTATAACTAAAATGGTGACCTTATCTTATTCCTGAGGTTGATAGTGAAAAAGGAAATATACACAAGGGGACTTTAAATACTGGATAGATCTCAGAAACAAGAAACTCATCAGGTTCTTTATAGTAAAAAAAAATAGGATCACTGTAATAAAATACAGTACCTCTTTAAGCAGACATTTAGAAGAAATCTTGGAACAGTATAAGAAAACACATACTCTCAAAGATATTCTTATGCTAAATTTCTTATTGAAAACTAACTTCAATATCAAGGCTGAGAGGTAATGAAAGATATTGTGTTCATACCCCAACCTAGTACTAACAGTTCTGCCACAACACTTAAATTTCCCACATCAGACAGACATTTCTTTGGATTAAAACCACTGAGGGTACTTTTGATAAAGAGAAATTTTGTTCTTTGGAAAGAATTATTCACCATTTATACATCAAGATCAATAGGCTAACTTATCTCTGAAGAACCTAAAGAATAGTGTTGACAGGAAGAAAGGGAGGAGCAAGTCATTGCACAATATAAAACCTGGGCCACAGTGGTGGCACCTGATGCTCAATAACTCTTAAACAATGAATCACACAGGGAAATCATGACACCAAGGATGAAATTTTCCAAAACAAAATCATATTTCAGAATTTTGTTTGGCTTTGGGTCTATCCAAAGAAAATATTTTAGGCAGATTTTTAAAAGACTAAACAGGGAGCATTTAAAAATGACTAAGATGTGGGGGAAAAGGTCTTTATTTTAGACTTTTATCTAATTTTTGTTTAAAATGCACTCCTAACAAAATGTAAAACCGGATGCTCATAACCGCAATATATTCTGATATTTAAATGCTCCTCCTGAAACCAAATGATCTGAACAGCTGGGGTGATTACTCATATAATTATTCTATTTTATATATTTTCTTACTTTTCTGACATAGAAAGCTTGCCAGTTTGTTGTTTGTAGTTGCTGTTTATTTCATTTCGCACTCGCTGAGCAAGTTCCTCATCAATAGAAAATTCTATTGCTCTGTGGATTACGTTTAGCCACCAAGGAGAATTAGAATGAATCTGTAAAAACCGTAATATTGATCAATTAATTTTTTTTTTAAATTTTGATTCATTGAACACAAATGGAGTACAGCTATTATTTCTCTGGTTGTACACAAAGTAGAGTCACACCATCTGTGCATTCATACGTGTACACATGGCAATGGTGTCTGTCACACATTCTGTTATGGTTACCCCTCTACCCCGACCCCACTCCTCCCTTCCCTCTATGCTATCTAGCCTTCCTCCATTCTTACCCCCCCTCCACCCCGCATTATGCATCATCATTCACTTTGATCAATTAATTTTTAAAAAATATTCATTGTTTCCATCCCATTTTTTATGTGAAAAATTCAAAGGAAGCAATAATACATGCTATTCTCAAAGGGATTATAAAAGGGGAGACAAATATGCATAATCTATACACATTGGGTGAATATCTCTTTTGCATATAGAAAAAGAACAACTATTTCTTGACTATCCTGAATGAATGAGAATTTATATAGTATACTGGTATAACAAGTGTACAAATACTTTACCAAAATGAAACTATGTATGTATTCTATATATATGAAAAGGTCAGGGGTTTCCTTCTAAGCAAACAAAGCCTTCATTCTTGTCTTTGACCAACTGAACTAGATTCTGCTGAATGAATAATCTACAATGATTGTAGCTAACACAATTATATGCTTAAATGTCAAATAATAGGAAAAATAAAATGTGGAACAACTGATGAAAGAATTATAAGTAGGGCTGGGGATGTGGCTCAGTGGTAGAGCACTTGCCTAGCATGTATGAGGTACTGGGTTTGACTCTCAGCACCACATAAAAATAAATTACATAAAGGTCCATCAACAACTAAAAAATATGTTTTTAAACAAACAAAAAGAATTATAAGTATATTTGTGGAATCTTTTCACTTTCCTTCTGATTTCAAAACAGAGAAACTTCAGAAAGGAGACATGGCATAGAGTGTATAAGAAAAATATCGGTGGTTCTAATATTCTAACATCTTCAATGATTTTGGAAATACACATCTAAGATCAAAATGGGGTTATAGAATTCCCTACTTTCCCTAAGAGGTAACTTCTTAGATACCCAAGGTAAAAGGAAACCCACTAGAGATTAAAAGAAACAAAACAGAACCTCAAAATAATTTATTTATCTTTGTATCAGTTCATTCAACAAAGACATACTAACTGTAATTAAGGTATGATACGAGACAGTGTACCAAGTGCTAAGAGTTCCAAGGTGAATAAGAAAGTTCAAGTTTCCCCTAAACAAAATGTAAACCCAAATGATATCTGGAGACAAACACAAGCAAGAAACACTGCATTTTTGTAAGTGTACTTTTCTTTGGAGCTCTCGAATGGTCTGCTGCACAGGCTGTAAAGCTTGCTGGGCTTCGGCAACTTCTGTATTACACTTGCTCATATAATGCTCTCGCAGCTGTTTGGCCTGTGTTAAAACAGAAAATAGATAAAAACTTTTACTCTAGGACTCAAAAAAATAATAACATACTATGATGAATTTAAGAAACCCTGAAGTCTTTTCCCCAAAATTTGTTTTTTTAATTAGAGAAAAAAAAGGAGGAGGCATTAATATTTCAAAGTATGAAGCAAAGGATCCCTTTCAGAATTATTTATCTGATTTAACTATTAGTTTCTTAGCTACAGCAGTGTAAAAATAAGAATATACAGTAGCAAATGTGTTATAAATTGAACTGTGTTCCCCCAAATTCAAATGTTGAAAGCCTAACTCCCAATGTGGTTGTATTTGGAGGTAGAACATTAAAAAGGTAATGAAGGTTAAATAAGGCCATAAGGATAGGGCCCTAATTCAATATGACTAGTGTCATATGTAATGTCTAGTTCCTATGACAAAAGAGAGATATAAGGGATTTATAAGCATGAAGAAAAGGTCATGTAAGGGTGTAGTGAGAAGGTAGCCTCCTGAAAGTCAAAGAGCCTCAGCAAAAAACAAACCTGTCAATGTCCTGTTCTTGAATTTCTAACCTCTAGAACTAAGACAAATAAAATTATGCTGTTCAAGTGTTCCAGTATGTGGTATTCTGTTATGGAAGTCATACAACAAGGAATTAAAAACTTTTACCTTTTCAAAAGAATAATTCATAAGTAATCAACATATTTTGTTTTTGTAAATAGAAAAGTTCTATTCTTATAAACTCAACGTGAGGAAATTTGTGAAAATTTTTCATTTTTTTCCATTCAACTGAAATACTCAATTGGCTTTAGAAGCAATTACGTGGATTAAGAGAGGATATCAAAGGATAGTATATGGGATAGTGGGAGGAAAACTGGAAAGATGACTAAATTTCTTAATGTTTCACTCTCTGAAGGGTTGAGCCACATGAAATTGCCAATACCAGACCAATAACTTACAAAAACAGCAATTTTATGTGGCTCAACTGAACATCTTTTTGAACTAGCCATTTCATTTTTCTAGTTTCAGTTACTTCATTTGCACAAGAGGTGACTAAAGAAAATGAATTCTAAAATCTTGTCCAGGTTTGCAATACTACAGCTTCATATTCAATAAGAGTAAGACAAAGTAATAATGCAGCCTCCTTGGAAATACAGTATAAAATAAGAATGCTGCATATGATGCATTTTTCCTTTCCCTGTCAAAACCTTTCAATTAATTTTTATTAAAATTCCTTAGCTATAATTACTTGGCCATTAGAGCTGCCTACTAATAGAATGGGCTGTCTCCCTGTGATAGCTTCCTGTCACTAATGGCACTTGGATGAAGAGTTACTGATTACATGCAAGGATTAGAAGCCTGTGCTGGAAATGACATTTAACTTAAAAACCTTCAACACTTAGATTGCCATCAAGCATTAAAACAGAATAATAAAAAATACAGCAAAGAAAACAATGTGAAAATATACTCTACAGATTGGGAGAAAATATGTGCTAAATGTACAACTGATAAGGGGTTGATATTCAAAACATAGGAGGAAAGAAAACAACTCAATAGCAAGAAGAAAAAAAAAATAAAACAATAGCTAAGAACCTTCTCAAAAGACAAAGGGCCAAAAGGTATATGAAAAGGTGCTCAATATCACTAATCACCTGGGAAATACAAATTAAAACCATAATGAGACACTACCTCATTTCTATTAGGATGGCTATTACCAATAAGTTAAGAGAATGTTATTGAAGATATGGAGAAAAGGGAATCCTTGCATACTGTTGGTAGGGGGGAATAAAAATTAGTATAGCCATAACAGAAAACAGGATGAAGTTTCCTAAAAAAGTTAAAAACAGAACTACCATTTGACCTAGAAATTCTACTTCTGGGTATATATTCAAAGGAGAAGAAATGAGTATGTCAAAGAGACATGTGCACTTCCACATTCACAGTAAGCATTATTCACAATGCTGATACTGATGCATACATTCACCATGGAATATTATTCAGACTTCAAAAAGAAGGAAATCCTTTTATTTACAACACAGATGAGCCTGGAGGTCATTACTAAATTAAATAAGCCAGACACAGAAAGATAAGTGCCATGATATCACATGTGGAATCTAAAAAATTAAATTCACAGAATAGAGAATAGGATGGTGTTTACTGGGGCTGGAAACTGAGAAGATATTGATCAAAGGATATAGTAATTCAATTAGAAAGGGGAAATAAAATCAGGAAATCTGTTATACAACATAATCTCTATAGTTAGTTGCACTGTAGTGCATACATGAATCTTCCTGAGAGTATTTTAAAGGTTCTCACTATAAAAATTATTTGAGGTAATGAGAATAGAATAACTCAATTTAGCCATTCCACATGTCTCCATATATATAAAATGTCGGGTTGCACACCATAAAATAGATAATTTGGTCAAAAGACTAATACTGCAGTCAAAAGGCTGTGCATACTTATACAATCCCATTTTTTATCTTGTTGACTCAATTAAAGCCTCCACTTCCAGGTTCAATACATTTCAACAATACCTACCCTTATGATTTTAGCTTTTTTCCTCCTCTATGATCTTTAAAAAAGTAAAAAATCTCTGGAAGAATTAGCATAATAAGGTATTAATCATTTACCATGGAATAATCTATAATATCACTCCCTTCAATGAGAGGCAATAGTTATTGTACAGGGAAATTCTTTGAGAGAAATACCAATGAAAATTTGAGTTTATTTACTACCTTAAATAATATACAAAACAGAGAAAGTATAAAACTTTTTATATATACTGTAAACTATTGTAGATGTCATGAGATCAAGTTGTCTTTATTTTTTGTTAATGCAATAGCTATGACAAGCTTGTAAGAAAGTTACCTTGTAACATATCTGCAAGCAGATAAAGCAGAGAAGCAAAATAAAATGAAGCATTGCCATTCTCTACCACCTGTCACAATCACTGTCACAAAATTTGGAACACTGAAGCAAAGGAAAATGATTACATTTATTTAAATGTTGCATGCGTGCATGCATGCCCTAAGAATATCAACCAGATAGAGCATAAAGTTTGAAGGAAAAAACTCAGAATAGTAATTACCTCTTCCTCAAGTCTTCCATCTCGTAAGGTAGGAGGTATTCCTGGGTGCTTAGCTAACAGCAATTCCATCAAGTTATGGGTAGCATGAAGTCTCTATAAACACACAAAAGACAGTAACAGGTAATGCAGTGGATCTACTATTTATATGGCAAACAGAATACTAACCACATTAAGATCACATCATCCAATTACTTTCCTTCTAAAAACAATCTGAGTACCAATTATTTTTTTTCCCCAGGGAAAAATTTTATCAGTTTTAAAGATATTAAATCATAATGACATGAATTTTATTTAATTAAAAAAGTCTTAAGCAGTATGGCTATGCATTTACTAGAATATGTAGTACAGGTATAATTTTTCCTATTAAACATGCATTTGTCTACAAGGGAAGTGTAAAAATTTCAGTAGAATAGAAAGGTCAACTGCACTAACTTGGTTCCTTTTCTCCTGAAAAATCAGTCTGAATGACTGATATTCAGAAATTAGTGATATGATTAAAAATAAGGACAGAGAAATACATAATAAAACAGGGTTGTGACCTGGATTCACTGACCTTATGGGCTAAAAGGGAGAGAAGCTGGAAGTGAAAACGTTACAAGAAGAATAAAACTATATTTACATCTCTATTATACATAATACACTTCCCACTATGATATGGAGTCTATGGCTAGTTAGACAAAGGGTATGAGAAGAAATAAAGTGAAGGCAGCTTCTAGCTGCTAAGTTCACATTTCACTAGGGAGAATAGCTAAACGATGACTAATAAGGGTACTTATGTTAAGATCTGATTTGGTGCTAGTAACTGAAGACTTCAAAAAGGTTCATTCTGTCTGGCTACAGATTACAGGTGATGGTACAAATTTTTATAACTCTGGCTCATTCTTCTACTTTTGTTTTCTTTATTCAAGAGCAGAATATCTTTATATTTTCTCCTTCTCTCAGGAGGTAAACACATGTGCTTAAGGTCCAGGTCCTACTTTCTGTAATCCTTATCCATGTGGAATATAAGCGAACATTAATTTTTTCTTTTCCCCCTACCCTCTGCACATTTCTCCAAATGCATCTCACTGTATCACATGTGAACATGTACGTCCCGAGGTCTTCATTCTGAATGACAAAGAAGTCAATTGGCCTAGGACTCAAGCCCAAACTTGCCAAGATTAATAAAAGTGGTCTTTATTTCCCATTTAGCTAGAGAAACTTGTCTGATTCATTGAATAGAACCAATAAGGGAAACAGAAATAAACAATAATTGAAATATCCAAATCCCCCTAAAAGACCTCTAAAAATTAAAAATTACTGGATAAGTTTTTATTATTGTCAGTTCCACTGATGAGGTAACTCCTTTTCTCTTTGAAGACTCTGTGAATAAATATGTTGATGCTATTATATAAAAATAATAAATCTGAACTAGTCTTTAAAGTACAAATAATTTGAACTATTTTTCTGATGTAGGTTATAGATTTTTCTTGTCAGATTTCAGTCAAAACTGTCCCAAGCAGAGGGAATATTGGTGATTCTCAAACTTTCATATAAACAGAAATCACCTTGGTACTTACTAAAAGGAATGAATACTGAGTTTCATCTCTAACAATTATGACTTAGTCTATTAGCTACCCTTTCCTCTCTTTAAAACATTCAGAAATTTATTTGTATATAAAATAAATAGAATACATGTTTGGAACCTTTAATTTTACTCACCTGAAGTGAATCCGTTTTGAGCTTTCCTTTGTGCTCCTCGGACGAACGCAACACTTCTCTGTATAATTCTGCTGCCAAGGCATACTCACCTAAAGAATTAAAATGTATGACACATACATGTCACATATGTAAAATATGTGACAACCAAGTCATATATTTAATTCCCAATGTCACCTGGTTATCATCTGAAAACATCTACTTTAAAATATAAAGCTTAAGCTGGGCGCAGTGGTGAACGCCTGTAATCCCAGCATTTAGGAGGCTGAGACAGGAGAATCACGAGTTCAAAGCCAGCCTCAGCAACTTAGCGAGGCCCTAAGCAACTCAGTGAGACCCTGTCTCTAAATAAAATAGAAAATAGGGTTGGGAAAGTGGCTCAGTGGCGACGTGACCCCGGATTCCCAGTGCCAAAAAAACCAAACAAACAAAACAAAACAAAACAAAACAAAGGGCTAAAATATATATAGCTTAATAATTATAACTTTTTTTTTTTGGTGCTGGGGATTAAATCCAGGACCTTGAACCTGCTAGGGAAGTGCTCTCCCACTAAATCACATACCAATCCTATAACACATTATTTTTTTTAAATAAAGGAAACTGGCATCAATGATGGTCCCGGGTTTAAAAAAGAAAAAGAGAAAAGAGAAAAGAGAAAAGAGAAGAGAGAAGAGAGAAGAGAGAAAGAGAGAGAGAAGAGAGGAAGAGAGAGAGAGAGAGAGAGAGAGAGAGAGAGAAAGAGAAAGAAAAGCTGATTACAATTTCCTTTTGTAATTCCATAGGACGATTTTGACTATACTTCTAATGTTCTCAAAATTAGTCACATATATTTGCAAACAAATGTATTTACAATATTTTTAAAAATTATACTGAAAAACAAACTCAGGATTAACATTTAATTTAGACAAATAATATTCCTCTTCTTGAAGTTAAAGGATGCCAATTAGAAATCAATGTGATTTGAAATAAAGGACAAATTTGTAGTAATAGGCCTTTATAAACTAATATTTAAAATGCTATGATCAATCCACACATAATTTTCAGAAAAAAAATTATACTCTTGTCAATAGATATTATTGCTCTCAGTATTAGACCAAACTAATCTACATTTTAAAATTACATTTAAAAAACGTAAAAATTTTTCCATTTCTGGTCACCTAAGTCTGAAGTATGTTAGTTTTCTTTTGTTTATGATCAGCAGCTCATTCATATAATGGAATTCAAAAAGGATCCATTAAAGAATAGGTTGGCAAAATATATCCCATGGGTCATATCTGACCTCCTGCATTTTTATAGGGTCTTTCAGGTAAGAATAGGTTTTACACTTTAATTAAAAAAAAAAAAATTTTATGGTGAAGGGCCATAAAAATCTCAGGGCCTTGTGCATGCTTGGCAGTTACTCTACCACTTATGTCCCCAGCCTGGTCTTTACGCTTTTAAACAGTTAAAAAAATTCAAAAGGTTAAAATTTTGTGATATATGCAAATTAAATACAATTAAATTTTAGGGTCCATGAATAAAGTTTTATTCGAACCTACTATGCTCACTCATGTACTATCCATGGCTGCTTTTGCATTACAATAGGGAAGCTGAGTTCTTAAAGCCTACAATATTCACAATCTGGCTCTTTACAGAAAAACTGTTGACACGGCAAGGAAAAGGAAAGATGAAACATTTCTGGTGGCTTGAATAAAGAAATCTACCTTATTTGCTGCTTGGGAGAAAATTTAGAACTGGTAAACTAAATACAATTAAAATTAAAATCTAATAGTGGCAAAATCATAAAATAGAAAAAAAAGGTGCAGTCTCTACACCTGTTCCAATGTTTGCCAAGAATGATTTCTCCCCATATTATGACACATACTTGTTTATTTTTTTTGTTTAAAACTTTGAACTAGTTTTATGCATACCATTTATTTAGGATTCTGTTCATAACCACAAGCTTTCTTCTTTTATTTTTCTGACTTAAGCTTTAAAAAATTTTTTTTGTTGTTTTTTTTGTATTTGTTCTTTCTAGTTATACAGTAGAATGTACATTACATACTACACATATGGAGTATAACTTCCCATTCTTGTGGTTGTACATGATGTGGAATTACACTGGTCATGTATTCATGTATGAACATAGGATAACCACAAGCTTTTGCAGAGATATATAAACTTTATTTTTTTAGTCGGTTCTCTCTTTTTTTTTTTTGTTAAAGCTGATATGTATTTTTTTAATTGGGGTAAAATATACATAATATAAAGCTTATCATTTTAACCAGTTTTAAGTGAATAGTTCAGCGGATTATGTGCATACACTTTGCTAAGCTAAACCGTTGCTTTTTATATAGTTCGAGCAGTTATCTAATATAAAGCTTTTCAAAACATTATTTTCATAGGACTGCAGAATCAACCAATTTCTATTCACTTCAATGAGCAAGACTATTTTTACAATAATAAAGTCATATTACATAATGTAGGAATCATCATTCTTTCCAGTGAGTTTTTCTATATATTTTTTTTAGTTTTTAAGAGTCTTAATGTTTTTCACTGGGTATATGGATTCAATTACTATTGATAATATGGTATTATGGTATTCTTTCTTATGGTATTCTTTCTTCATAATTCTTTCTTTATAATTACTATACTTTTTAGTTTTTTTTTTTTTTTTTTTGGTTTTTGTGGCGCTGGAGATTGAACCCAGGGCCTTGTGCATGCAAGGCAAGCACTCTACCAACTGAGCTATATCCCCAGCCCTACCATACCTTTGAAAGAAGGTATACTGACTGAATTATAATATAATCAGTGAATTTGAACTATTCACTATAATATTTTTATTTATGTTTATTAAAATAAGACATGCTTTCTTTATGAGGAAGATACAAAATATGTTATACTCAATAAATTATACAAATTTAAGCCAATTTTAGAAATACCCATTCAAAGTCACATGATGGCACAAACACTTCTTAGTAAACAAACTAGTAGATTTCATACTGGTCAAATTTATTTTCTCCAAAAAATGTTTGTTTTAGAAAGCACATTATTCAAAAGTGGAATAATACCTGGTGTTTAATACTAGTCAATGAAGACCTAAGAAAATGCAATACATATTACAATGTATGCCTACATATAATACAAACAAATCTTTCTAGAATTTGAAATTAATTTCACATTTTTTTTCACATTTACCAGGACTGGGAAAAAAAAAAAAAAAAAAGGGTAACAAGAGAAACTTTCACAGCTGTTTCTATTATGCTGAAGAACTAATAACTAAAGACAGGCTAATCAAAGACGGTTAGAACATTACCTTATACTCTATAGAAAGCACAAATTTCTCTGCATGATTTATTTCTAACCAGGTAAATGAGAATATCGGTAAATTCTCACCATGACTGCGTACTCAATAGACTAGGGTATTAGTAACACTCATGATACCTAACACACAAGGTTACTTGTGGAAGGTTGAATGAACTAACATTGACCATGAAATAGCTTTTTCTTTTAGCTCTAACACTATGCTGAGGTTGTCCTCCCCTCATCAGTGGGGAATAAGTCCAAGACCTGCCCCCTTACCCCAGCGCATGATGGAAACGGTACGTAGCACTGAGTCCTATGAATACCATGCATATGCATATATGTAAATACGTATGTATATACTTATGGTGTACATATATGTATGTGTATTTGTATATATGTATGTTATACATTTATCATGCATATATACCTATGGTAAAGTTTAATTTATAAATTAGCATAAAAGATTAATAATTAATAAAAATAGAACTATAATATACAAGAATAAAAATTTCTAATATCTGTTAAGTTCTTCAAATTTCCATTTAATTACTTGTTTGTTACATCTCGCAAACCTTGATATTTCATTTTCATTCACTTCAAAATACATCCTATTCTATCTAGGTTTTGATTTATCTTTACCCCAAGGGTTATTTAAAAGTTGTTAGTTTCTGAGGACGTAAAGACTTTCTAGTTATTTTCCTCTTATTGACATCTATTTATTTAAAAAATATATTTTAGTTGTCAAATGGATATTTATTTATTTCTATGTGGTGCTGAGAATTGAACCCAGTGACTCACACATGCTAGGCCAAGCACTTTACCACTGAGTCACAACCCCAGTCCTTGATATCTAATTTAATTCCACTGTGCTCATAGAGATGCACTGGAAGATTTGGATCCTCTGGATTATTTGTTTTACAGCCCAGAATATGCCCAATCTTGGTAAGCATTCTATGTGTACCTGAAAACAATACACACTTCTCTTTGGTTGGTAAAGTATTAAAAAGTCTTCATTAGGTCAACTGAATGACAATTTTTGTCTATGTATTTATTTTCTGTCTATACTTTGGTAAACCTTCAGACAAAGATGCTGAAATACATAACTACGATTATGGATTTGTCTATTTCTCATTGCAGTTCTATTATATACATTGTGTGTATGTGTGTGTATGTGTGCCTGTGTGCGCATGTGTACTGGTCACCTTCTGAAAGAATTTAAGGTCCAAAAGATCTGACAATTTATTCTGCACCACCATTTTTAGATTATTCCTGGCAGGGATATATTTATGGGATAAATGAATTTACAAATAAATTTGTCAAAATTTAACCATTCTTCTATTTCTAGACATTTTGATTGTTTTTAATTGTTCATTATAAAAGACTAAGATTATTAACTTATAGCCAAATCCCTGTCACATCTTAATTTCCTTACAACAACAAAATACTTCCCAAAGTGGAAATGTTCAAAGCACATGTAAACTTTGAAAATTTCTGAACCATTCTGCATAACTGCTCTCTATTAAATGGAAGCAGTTAAATTATAATCAGTAGTATGTATTTTTTGGAGGGGGGGGAATGTTGATTTCCAATATAATTAAACTTCCTCAGAAGGTATTTGAAAAATCAGAAATTACAAAGCAATCACCTTCTACCTTTAATAATATGGATGCCCGCTAAGCCATTGAGGGCACAAACTAGTTGCCGATGTGCTTCTTCACACTCGGTTCCACACTTCTTCTGCAAAGATGTCAGTAGCTCTTCCATTGTCATGGTGCTGAAAGAAAAGACAGATTGTTAAAAGCTAGAAATGAAATCCCAACTGTTAATTCAGTGGGAGAGTTACATTATGCACAATGAAGACCACAGGACTCTTACAGAGTCTATATGACATCGTCTGCATTTTTCTCTAGCTCCATTTTACCATTATAGCTTGTTAACTTAATTATTTTGTAATCGCAAAGCAAACTTTCTATCTGATCCCATCATTCTTTACATTTTTCCCTCTTTGTTAAGGAAGAAAGGAACTAGAAAAATCTTCCTTAAATACAGAGTATAATATGATTTATTTGAAAGTCAGGCATGGTGGTGCACACCTGTAATCCAAGTGGCTCAGAAGGCTGAGGCAGGAGGATCCCAAGTTCAAAGCCAGCCTCAGCAATTTAGCAAGGCCCTAAGCAATTTAGTGAGACCCTGTCTCTAAATAAAATATAAAGAAGAGCTTGGAATGTGACTCAGTGGTTAAGTACCCCTGGGGTCAATCCTTGATACCAAAAAAAGAAGAAAAAAAAAAGTTTAATATATTTGAAAGAGTATGGGTGTCAGAATATAAGACTGAGTCTGAATTTCAGCACTGCAATGTAATTAACCCCCTTGAGCCTGATATACTTTTTAGTCTGTAATTAAAAAAAAGAAAAAGAAGGTCCAATGTCACTTCTGCCAGAAGCTATTTACCTTTAACCATGCAATAAAATGGTCTCCAAAGCAATTTGTATGTATCTTTTATGATATTTATCATGTATACCTTATATTATAGAATCTATCATCTTTGATGGTTTCCTTATTTGTCTATAATTTACTTAAAGACAAGAACAAAATCTAATCCTCTTTATATCTCTTAGGATACCTAAATGAGTTTTTTGTAATACCAGCTGATAAAAATAGGCCCGTTTCTGAGGTACATTCTGATTTTCAAAAATATTTCTGGGGTGACAGGGTATTGTAGACACAAATTCCTTAACAATTTGGAAGGAAAAAAAAATCATAGATACAGCTAGCACAATTATAAAGAAATTACTCAATGGCAGTCTCATTCCCTGATGTGGGGAATCAAGAAATATACTTAGAACAAAATTCTTTTAAATCTGGGATACCAACAAAAAAACCCCAAAAAAAAAAAAAAAAAAAAAAAACCTACAAAAACCCCAACATTAGTACTAATTTTAAAGGACATTTCAAAACCATAAAAATCATTTTGATTAGATTCTTATTCACAAATAAGATTTCATACAGAGAAAAGTCACCACACTACTAAAACTATCTGACAACTCAATTGTAAGTCTCTGAATAATACTGTGGGCCAAAGAGGTAACTGTCTAAATATCGTCTATTATTACAATCTCATAAACCACAGGATAAGGAAATTTATAATAAAACCTTTTTTGGAGGGGCAAGAATTCTCCGCGAACAGCCTGTGGGTGGCAGCAGGCCTGTCTGAGCCTCAGCAATGGATAGAGGATGGAGGTGACAGTCCTTCTGTCCAGGCTGCTGAGTTTCAGAGCCCAGTCAGAAATCTTTCTGAGTTTTACCACTGCATCCTGGCAGCAGACTTCATGCTGACGGTGGTAGAAATGTCTTTCCACTGGAGAAAAGTGGAGCCAGTGTGTTTCTTCAGTCTGAGGTGGTATCTGGATCTGTAATGAGGAGTTAAAAATAAAAAAACTTCACCTGAAAAATTCAACTTCTCATCTCCACTCCATTTTTTTTTTAAACTAATACCCTTAGCTGATGAAAACATACTGACTTGGTCAATCACATCTTTCTTTGCAGACCTCCACATTATCTTGGCAATAAAGCTGTAGAGGAGCTGAGGATTCTTCTTGCAGTAGGGGCGATAGAGGAGTCGAATCCACCAGTGTTTGACACAGTAAGGTTCAATACCAAGAAAGACCACTAAACCAAAAAGATCTGAATAGAAAAAAGAGAAAAGCATACTGAGGATAACTTTTTCATATTTCTTCATGCTATTTTGAACAAGCACTTCCACAGACATTACAAAGCTTGTAGTACTTTTTATGAATTAAAATGCATAGTTGATAGAGAATACTCTCTTACCTAAATTCCTTATAACCTTTGATCTAGTAATTCCATTTCTAGAAAAAAAACTCAAGACAAATATAGACAAGACTTAGTGATTCATAGCAACAGTTATAGAATAAAAATGAGTAAAATAAAGAAAAATAAGTAAACTATAGTATCCTCATAAAACAACTATTGTTCTTTTCTGATCTAGCAGGCCTTCCATTCATTAGTTTTAGTGCATGGTCCTTCTTATATATCTCTTGATTGGACACACTCAATATTGTATTTTATTTTTCCCCTACTTAACATATCCTAATAAGCATTTTCCCATATATTTATTTATGGGGAGTATTTTAACATATAAAAACTGCTTAGGATTAGGTTTGGGGAAAAAACAAACATAAAATTATGCATGCAATGAGCAAACATAAAAATATGTATGGAGAAAATACTGATGTGGTTTTGCATTCAAATGAAGATTATGGGTGAGTATAATTTGCTTTGTGCTTTTTTGTTCTGTTTTATATATATACGTACACACCACACACATATATATTTTTAACAAGGAGTATATATTTTCTTCAAAAGGCACAAAATTATCTAACCCTTCCTATAACATCTATTTGAAGATATGCAACAAATATTTAAGTTGAATCAAGTTACTCTCATGGTTTCTGGGAATGAGTAACATCTGAAAGAACTGATACATTAGTGCCTATGTGCAGAAATCCAGATTTATATTTTAGCTTTAATCAATCTTATTGTCCAAGTGCTACTCCTTCTTTGTGGTCTCAAAAGTGTCTCAGATTCTACCTGCCAAAACAAAATTCATAATCTGTAGCCCAAATATACTTTTCTTCTAGTGTTATTCACAAGTAAATAATGACTCCACCATGGATTTACACATCAGAAATCTCAGCGTCTCCTGATCTATCATCAAACCTTGCTAGTTTCCTTATCCACTGTTTATTATTTCTCCAGGACAACCCTAGTCTAAATCCAAAGAGCTAGCATAACTTGCCTAGATTACTTTTATAGTCAATCATCTGAAATCTTAATATTCATTCTGCCAATCTTCTAAACCTTCTTTACATTCCAACTGTTGAAATACAAACCTAACCACAAATAGCACCCAAGCCACTGTATTGAATTCTTTCAATAGATCCTCTTTTTCTTAAGAAAAATAAAGTTCTTTATTATGGCCTGTTTTTCATCATTTCATCTATACCCACCTATTCAACATCTTAATACATATGCTTTCCCCTGTTCTTTGTACTCGAGCCATCCTCTTTGGGTCTCTTGCTACCATATGATCTTGATATTTTCTGTTCCTCTACAATGGAGAATTCTTCCCTTGCCTCTATACCTAGCTCATGTTTCAGATCTCAGCTCATTTGTCACTTCCTCTGCATTCTTAGTATGTGGTATCTCTTTAAAAAACTTGAGTTAGTCAGAATTTTTAAATTTTCTCATATGTGAAAGTTATCTTGATTAGGGTTTAATATTTGTCTAAATCTTTAATAAATGTATCTTCCCATTTAAGCTGTAAGCTCAATAATGCAGGGGATTTTTGCCTGTTTTTGCTCACCATGATACTCCACAAAAACTAAATGAAACAATAAATACACTAAAAAGAACTTATTTAAAAGTCAACAGTTTCAAAGAAACTAAAATAAATAACTAAATGAAAAATAAAAACAAAAAAAGTAGAAGTATCATTCACTGAATATTTAACATCTGTGTGCTAAATGCTTTGTATACTTTATTAGAATTTGTATTTAACACATATTATTTTATAAATGAGGAAAATAAACATTTGAATGTTTAAGCAATTTGTTTATGAACATATAATCAATAAGTCAACACGTGAACCCAGGTTTAGATATTCTCAAAGCATGGTCAAATTTCTTGCATACTTGACTTTGCAAGTAGATTGACAGTATTTTAGCCTGCCATCAACAACACATGAAAGGCCTGGCAAAGTATGGAATGAAAATATTCTACCCTCATTTCCTTGCTCAATATGGGTCAATTTGAGATTTGTTATGATTTTTTGGTTATTTCTAATTCATAGATCATCAAATATAATTTATCTCTGAGTTTAGTATAGAGGTTCTCAACTAAGGTAAAAGTGGAAGGGTGCAATTTTGTTCCCCAAGGGATACGTGGCAACATCTGAAGACATCTGTTTTGGTTTAGATATAAGGTGTCCCCCAAAAGCTCATGTGTGAATCAATGCAAAAGGATTTAGAAGTGAAATGACCGGGCTATGACAGCCATAATCCAATCAGTATGCAAATCCAACTCTAAGCAGGTAGGGTGTGGCTGGAGGAGGTGGGTACCTGTGCATGTGTCTTTGGGGTTCAGACTGTGTTAGGCCGAGTTTCTCTCTCTCTTTCTCTCTCTGATACAACATAGTAAGTCATGGGCAAGCTAATAATAAAACAACTAGACAAAAAATATAATTTTAAGAATGTATCAAGTTAAAGATGCTAGAAATTATGGAAGCAAAGAGGAAAGACAAGCAAAAGTCCAGAAAGTTTGGAAAAGTTGTTTCTGTAGGTGACTTGGGGTATGCAAAAACTTTTGGGCAAGATTATTTTATTATGGAAATAGAGTCAGGATATATACATACACAAAAACCTTCCAAATTTCACATTTTATATAGTTTCATTATATGTCATTTATACCTCAATAAAATTCAAACAACTCAAAAAAACTTCTTAAATTACTCAAAGAATTTTGTTAAATGAACACAAGGCACTATCATACATCTTTAAAATAACCTACCCAAGAAGTGAGGAATTGTTCTTCATATTCTTTCCACTTTAAAATGAGAAAAAGTAAGTCTGATAGTTACTTTTTTTAATGTTCTTTCAGCTAACTTTTGTAATGAATAAGAACTTAATACCTAAATGTTTATATTTTTTGCAATTTTCAAATGTGAAAGCAGACCACCAAGTTAGGCTGTTTAGTAAGTCTGATAGGTATCTTAATGCAACATTCAAATTATGTGAATACTTAAACATATGCTTATAATCTTTCTAGCAATCATTTTCCCCTAAAAATAACCTAAAAAATTTATCACTTTTCAGGTCATAGTAACATATGTTGAAGTGGTTTTTTTTGTTTAACACAATAAAAAGTTACACTATTGAAATCAAACATAATATATAAAAACCTGAATTTTCAGAAATGTAAATTTTGAAGATTGTCTTAGCTTTTTCATGACTATGACTAAAAGCCCTGACAAGAACAACTTTAGAGGAGAAAAGGTTTATTTGAGGGTTCACAGTTGGAGAGGTCTCAATCCAGAGACACCGGGCTCCATTCCTCAGGACTTGAGGTGAGGCTGAACATCATGTGGAAGAGAGTGGCCGAGGGAAGCAGCTCACGTGATGTTCAGGAAGCAGAGACAGACACTACTCAGCAGATATAAAATACATACGCCAAAGGCTTGCCCCAAATGACCCACCTCCTCCAGCTATATACTACTTGCCTTTAGTTACCACTCAGTTAATTCCATAAGTAGATTAATTCACTGATTGGATTAAGGCTCTCATAACCCAATCATTCTCCTCAAAGCCTTCTTGCATTGTCTCATGTGTAAGTTTTTGGGGGGACATCTAACCATAGCCAAGATGAATAAATATTACTGGACTATGTACATTTAAATTTTAGAATTTCACTACAATTTAATGATAACTTTTCAGGAAATTTATCATATAAAGTAACATTGATTTAAACTTTCAGATTAAAGTACTCACAACTTGAATAAAATCTTTAACCACGTGGTGTTTTTCTATGGACTAACAGTATGAGTAAGATTAATGTAGAAACATAAGGTGTGTGTGGAAGGAAAGAAAGGCCTAGACAAAAAGAATGGCTGAAGGGATAACAGTATATGGTTACAGCGTGGCATTATAAAGCTATTAATATTTTATAACTTACAATTACTCAAACTATGATCTCACTATTTATGGATTCAGACAATGAACATTAAGGTCCCTATTATAATAAGACAGTCAAATGCAATTATCCTTTTTGTTTTCTACCTACCACTCTGGAACTCTAATATGTTTAATTCAGACCAGTACCTATAATTTTTAGGTAAACACGATAATTGTTGTAAGGCAATTTCTTTAAAAACAGAAAAGTCGCCCAAGTTCCATTTAAAGAGATATATGCTTGAAGCTATTAGGAATGAGCTCTAATTTTCACTGAAAATACGGATTTCAATAAAATTAAGTGTGACAGTACTTTTCCCCTCAAAAAGAGTTCAAATACAAGCAAATGTGTGAAAACCATACACTACCCTCCAATCCTCTCTGTACTGGAGTGCCACTGATGCACCACCGATTAATTCCACTCAAACGCTGGGCCATTTCTGCAGCCTGGTGAGAGAAATATGAAAGAAAAAGAAAGCAAAAAAGTCACAAGAAGAAGTCAGGCATAATTTACTCATGAAAACCACCCATAAATAACTATACTTAGGTGGGACTCACTGGCTTTTATTTAACAACTATCATGCTCAATGTCGAATCTCATTAATGGGCCATTTTCCAAAACAGTCCTTCTCTTGAATGAGAGGCTGCCATGTGCCACCCTAAACTATAGGGATAGTTTAAGCATGCAGAGAATAAAATAATCTTGAATGACGAATATATCCCCTATACTACTCTATACTTCAGATACAAACCTCTGTGGTAGGGGATATGATACATAAATTTATCTCAGGGTAAAGACTGGTCAAAAGAGACAGAATAAAGATAAATGATAAAAGTGGAATCAAAACTCTGACCTCTAAAGTAGTATTTTTTGGTAAACATTTGATCTCTTTACAAGTGAGACCAAACTGCCAAAGTCAGTAGAAATTCTTTAAAAAGTCCTTAAATATAGTTTAGTTTGATTTGCATCACCCATAAATTGACATCTTATTCAAATATTTATGAATATTTCTATGTAAAGCAGACTCTTACTTTTACTGCAGGACATTCGACCATCTGGGCTTCATCAAGGCAGATCCTCCACCACTCCACAGCTACTAGGGGGCTGGGAATGGCCATATAGCGTTTCTGATTCCGTAGGCGACGCCCATCCTCACTATTGCTATGTGGAATATCAACATAGTTTAGTTCTGAACGAAGAACATCATAGGTAATGATAACTATATCCTGCTCTGCCAAAAAATGAGGCTGTAAAAAGCCATGTTTCTTCACTCCTTGATATACCTAAGGAAAAAATCAGAACCAACACAGTTATTGCAGAAAAACTTGTAGACAAATGAAATATTTGTTTATTCATACCCTTACCAAGCCCTTTCTATTTGCCAAAGATCATATGTGCTATGAGACAGATCACATACCTGTCTACAGAAGGACACATTTCAGTGTGGTGGAAGACAAATACCATGATGAATGTAAAACGACCTACAGCAAAAGTAAATGTGTTAGCATTGCAGTGGGAAGAACTATTCTGTGGCTGAGAAGGTGAAGTCAGAGGAACTAAAATTTGAGGTATACTTTGAAGAACATTTAGGAGTTCTTGGAGGTGAAGAAAAAAGGAAAAGGATGATAGGTAGATGCAAATAACAGCTGTGTGAGAATATAATGGTATGAATAAGAGCTATTATTTACAAAATGCCTTTAATATTTCTGTGCTTAGCATTATCTTCAAACTTCAACAACAATCCCATAAGTTGTTCTTATTCCTGTCCCACACATAGAAACATCAAGTGGTTTGCTCAAAACAGAAAGAGGTCAAACTCAAACCAAAGTTTGCCTATTCACACAGAACAGAGTTTCTCAATTGCAAAAACTGCTATACTTATATTTTCTTCTATGCCTAGATAGTGGCTGAAATATAGAAAACCAACAATATTTGCAAGGAAAGAAGGAAGAACAAGGTAGAGAAGAGTACTAATATTAGTAAATGATAACACAGAATATCCATTTACTATTTGCCAGCAGTTTATCATATCATTTAATCTTCATAACAGGCCTGTGACAGGATACTATTTTCAAAACTTAGCACAGTTCCTGGCACATAATAGGTGCTCAATAAATATTTGCTAAATGAGTAAATTTTTAATTTTACCAATGAGGTAAACAAAAGCTTCAGAGAATGTTTCTGGAGCCAAAAGATCACAGATCATACAGATAGCTGCAATTACATAATGTTGTCTTTGGGTTGTACTTTTTTCTGAAAGTATAAATGCTTACACTAACTCTTTTCCGGTTATATGATCAAAACATTTTTAAAAAGCTTTCACATCTTTATAGTCAAAGTGCTTTTAACTCCTGAGACTCTTATGTCAGAAAAGAATAGTCCCTGTTCTATATTTTATTTTCAATTTCCTTTTAAAGCTCTGATTTAATATCACCATTATACCAATAAGTTAATTTGGGGGATAAACAATAAAACAACAAAAATTCTAAAAACTGTTACAAAGAACAAAAGTTTACATCTTTCCATCCCTCTTTAGCCCACACTGCCTCACCAAGACTCGAAGAGATGATGACCTCACGTGCCGGTTGATCTCATCCACCCACTGGTGACAGATGGAACTTGGAGAAATGATCAGAGTTGCCCTTGTTGATACTGGATCCATTGCAACAAGGCAGTGGGGGCAGTAAAAAGGTTTAATCTTTACATTCTTCTCTTCATAATTCACACATTTTGCATGTTGCCACAGGTGGCATTTCAGGCACTGAACACGAGGCTTCTGGTCTACCTGGTCAAGTTCACCACAAATGCACTCAAAGCGATAATCAGAGGTATTATAGGGACTCACAATATTAGAACACGGCATCTCATTACCACCAAGGTTCAGAGATTCAGCATGGTCCTCTGTTTCTTGTTCTTGCTTGACTTCAGAGACACATGTACTTTCAGACATGGTAATATCAGTAATTCCAGACTCACTAGTAGCTGGACAGTGACTTTGTGAATCAGGATTGATGTTAAGCTGACTTTTTTCTTTTTTTGTGGATGGAACAGGCTTTTTCCTCAATTTACTACGATTCCTCCTGGTCTTACAATAATAATAGTAAGGATCATCATCATCGTCAGAGGTGTTAGATGGCAAGTATTCAGAATCTGTATCCTTGTTCCCTGATTTTCTGGATTCTTTCTGAAGTTTCCGTGGACTTCCTACTATCTGTGAATAAAACATAATTTAATCAGTTTATTTCAACACAGCTATATTCTTGAAATTAAACTCCCAACTTAATGCACATGCTATACAAAAAATTCAGTAGCTAGTCTTTATTATCTTTTTTCCCCTGAGGAGAATCATTCCTGACAAATGGCTTCTAATCTACTTTTCTGTAGTATGCAGGGAAACAGGAAGGAGGCTCTACTCCTTTATAGTACCATTTGTAAAAAATAAAGATCAGAAAAATAAAGGGACCTACTGCCATTCTGATATTAAGCTCTTGTAATATGCTGCATACTTAAATTGATGAAAGACTAGTAGTATATAAATATCCAAACTCAGGCAATTACAAAAGAATCAAGTACTAAAAAATTAATCTGCCAGGCACTACAATTAACAAATAAATTCCTTCTAAATTTCCCTTTAGAAAGTTTTCCCTGTGTCATCTTGCAATTATTTGGTCCCTGGTCTTAACAGGTCCCAGGACAGTAAAAGTAAAACCATACTACAGCAATGCCTGATAAGGGTATATAATACATGGGGGGTAACAGGGGGTAGATAACAGGACAGCTTTCTCCAAGTGGTGTCAGAACTGAGATCAAACAGGATACTTAATACAGAATCAATGGTTATCAACTGGAGGATATCCCCCCCTCTGGTGGCAGCAAAACTGATAAAAGCATCTTCAATTGCAGTCTTTTATACTGGAACCTACATACTGTAGGAAATACATTTTTTTCTTGCTTTTTCTTTAAAAGTAACCAAGCTGGTGGCTTCTTATTTTGACTTGTTATCATTAGTCTTTTATTGATTTGTTTGCAAATATTGTACCTATTTTCCTAAAATCAAATTGAAATTGTTGGACCAATGAAATCAACTTTACAACCAAATGCAAAAATTTTATAAGATGATAACATATGGAAATGAGAATTTTATATAAAAGATTTGAAATGTATACAATGTGATATGCTAATTTTAGGTATTATAAGTATTTTCCAAATGTACACAAACATTTTAACTAATGCCAGCAGCATGATGACAACAGAGAAGTGATCCTAAACTCTGTATTATGTTTGACTAACAATTTTATAATTCACACCTACTTGAATACTTATTATGTGCTAAGCATTCTTCTCTGGATTTAATGGTATCCAAAATCAAGTTTCTACTTTTTCTTAGCTAGTTTTTTGTTGTTGTTTCTTTTTTAAGCCTTTACACTATAAGAATGTCATTGTCACTGTCAAGATGAGATTTGTCAACTTATTCTGGAAGGCATCACACAGACATATAAGTACTTAATAAATCCTCGGGTACCTGCTTTTTTGTTTTATCACATATATCCTCTTCCTTGTAATTTTTTCCCAATGTAAAAGTTCCAGAGAAACCATGACCTTTAATCTGTTTCACAAGACCTTCAAAAATTAAACATTTCAGCATCCGTTTGAGAAGACTTCTGTTTCGCTGAACATCGTATCTATATATAGAACTGACATACTTGTAGATGGAAAGGATGGAAACTCCTTTTTTTCCATTCATTTCTTTCACAGCTGTCAGGATCATTACCCGTGTAGCTAAATGCAAAAGAATATCCTAACTCAGTCAAAACAAATAAAAATGAAATGGGAAATAAAACTCAGTTCAGTTTAATCCATACTGAAGACTGTGTTGAGAAAAATATAAATCAAAGATTTATTACTGTACAGTAACACTTTGAAGAATATGTAATAAAAGTTTATCTCAATATACTAAGAAATAAATCACTGCAACAGAAATAATTTAGGGAAGAATTATTAAGGTTAATTTGTTAGTCTTAAATCAATTCAAAATTATAAAACAAAACTATCACAATTACTTAATATATGCTATCATTTTTAGGGAAACACTCATTTGCTAACAAAAACCTAAAGTAGCTATCCTTGTGAATAAACAAAGCTGGGTTCAAATTGTATTCTAAAGAACTACCTAGATCAAGTCAAACGAAATAATATTTCTTAAATTTTTCTTAAGACATTATGACTTGTAATTAAACTAATTCATATAACATATAAACAACTGTAGAAACAATCATTCATAACAATTACAAGATTATCTCTAAGATCTACAAGAACTATAATGAAAATCACTTTAAGAAGGTATTTTAAGAAACATCATACTTACGGGGGCACTGAACTTTTTCTTTTGGTTCAAATTCCATATTCTGGGTTTCCATGGCTTTTACTTTTCCTCCAAAACAATGTGATGGGATGAAATAATTCACCACTTTTCCCTGATACAAACAACATTCAGTAGTCACATATTTGCTTCCAGTATTCTGAAGTTTTATTAAAATTAATACTCCTTCCATTAAGAAAATGCAAACAGCTGAAAATAATTATGAAAGAAAGGGCTAAATACACTATTCATACATATGAACCTATTTTTATTTCAGAGACTACAATTAGCCATCATTTTTTAAATGCATGCATATTTCAGGACAAGGACTCAATAGTTTATTTCATATAACAATCTATTTACTAAGCTACCTAGATCTTTTAACAAAGTTCTAATTATTAGATTCTAAAATTTACATATCTGAGATTTGAGTAATTTAAAAAAATAGCAGTTTTAAAATATTTAATGTTAATGTGGATCTGTGTAACAAAATATTTGAGGAGTCAATAGTACTTCTGCAAAGGAGTGTCCTTGCCAACTACTTGGAAGCTTGGTAAGTGATCACATATCCTCTTCCTAGTTGGCCAACATCACTTGAGGAAACCCTGCCAGGTCACAAACATCCCATTCTCTGTGCCCACTTGAAGTTAACTAACCACTAATATAAATCATTAGCCACAGAGTGAACAGAAAGTGTTGACTTGAGTGCCAAGCAAATGCTCAACAAATGATGTCTTTTGAGAACATATGTCCCCCACTTTCCCAAGCACTACAGTACTCCTCCTACCTCAGGAAGAGTGAGAGCATCTTGTTTGACATCTTGTCTAGTATGCGTTAGAATTAGAGCCAAAACCTCCACTGTCTTTCCAAGACCCATCTCATCTGCTAAAATTCCACCAAGCAACTGTGGCCCAGAATGTGGGTACTCACGGATGATGCTAAAGCAAAAAAAAAAAATAAAAAAAAAAAAAAAAGAAAGAAAAAAGAAAATCAAGCAAAATACATCATAGTAATGTATATAAAAATTAGAATTTCCTAATTAGTGTTCCTAATGAGAACTGGGAAGAAAAGCATAAAAGCCTGTTTGTTGAAGTTGTATTTAAGCATGTAACAATTCAAATTTCCAGATCATAAATGGAAGAAAAATAAATAAAAATAATAATAGTAATAAAAACTGCCTGGGGTAACAAATAAATTTACAGGAACAAAAGTGGTATTGGTAAATACTCATCATTTTTTCTTTTCTACAATTAAAAGAAAAACATGTCTGCTTTCTTTCTGTGACCCTTGTGAATCTATGAATAAAAATAAATATGAAGAGCAATAACTACTGACTCATTATGTTTAATGATTCCTAAAACTCTTATAATACAAATTGATAAATTTCATGACAAATCTAAAAACTGGGCCATAGTAAACAAAGTAACTTTTACTTAAAATAAAAATTTCTCTTTAAATCTTGATAACTAAGCACCTTATGTCTACTATGTTATATTCTTTACTGAAAAATGGCAAGTGCTATTAATTCTACATCTATCCTATCTATAAAAATATCTAAAGAAACTTTAACTTAGTATTCCTTTTTGGTACTGCCAAACTGAGGACATATTTTACAATTTCATACAATTTTATACTTATTTCTAAATTAAGCATATAAGTAAAATTTTGCCTTACCAGCCAGTGTAGGGATTATAAAAGAGTTTCAAACCATCAGATGTAACAATCTCTCGCCATAAGTAGTGTAGGGAACTTTCTAAAATAAATAAATAAATAACCACAAGAGTGAATTTGTTTCCCTGTTAGATAATCACATTAAGATAAAAATAAGTAAACAGTCTAGGTATCTTGGGATACTAATTTTGGAGACCCACATTGAAAAGTCGCATTTAGGAAAGACCACATATTTAACATACAGATAAAAGACTAAGGATCTCTCCAAGTGTTTTCTTCTAATATTATTTTTTAGTTTCTTTGCTTTAAGCACAAATCCATATAAACAAGTAATAAAATGGAAAAGTTAATTGTAGCAAATTACACAAGATTAATAGAAAAAAAAGCTAATGTATACAACCAATTCCTACTTGATAAAGTACCTCATCTTGTATAAATCATTGAAGAAGTTCCATAAAGTTTTAAAATAACTCAGCAGACATATGCGAGTAGGCTAGTACATTTATCTGAATCCTACCTGATGTCTTAAATGGGCCAGAGTCAGGAAAGGATTATTTGAGAAAAAAATATCTAAAATATAAAAGTACTTAAAAGTACTGAGTTTGTTTCCATCAGAATCTTTCACCATCTTTCTTCTTAATATTTTAACTTGTTAAAACCAACTTCCAAAGAGGGAGTATGTCTCTACCCATCAGTAAAACCCAAGTAATTTTTTGTTGCATTCCTAAGGGATTAACAGATGAAGTAGGAATACAGATGAGCAGTGTTTATAAAATAAAAAGATGAAAAGTTTTAATAAGACAGAAGAACTGTTAAATACCCATGGGGATTTAATCAAAAAATGTAGTCTATGGACAAAAAGAAAGAAGTACTGATACATGCAGGATGGATATATCTCAACATTATGCTGAAAAAAGCAAATTGCCCCCAAAGTGTATGTTTATTATGCTTTAATTTGTCATTTTAAAAACAAGCAGAACTATGGTCACAGTGGTTGGCTCCTGATGGGGTTGAAATAGGAAAAATAACTGGGTCATAAGGAAACTTTCTGGGACGATGGCAATAGTATGTATCGGGACTATCTGATAGAGGTATAATGGGAATTGCATATGTAATTTTCAATTTGTAATTATATTAACAAACAAAAAGAAGAAACAGGTGGAATTAATTTTAACAGTGTATTTTATTTACCCCAATATAACTAAAATAATATTTTAATAGGTAATCAACATATTTAAAATTAAGATATTTTTACATGTTTCCTATTTGGAATCTGGCATGAATTTAAACTCAGTACATCTCAATTTGGACAATCATATTTCAACTCTCAAGAGCTATTTGTGGCTTCTGGCTACTTTGGGGACAGTTTAGTTCTTTATCTTAATTGCATTGCTGGCTACATAGATGTATAGATTTATTAAAATTCATCAAACTATGGCCTTAAGATCAGTACATTTGACTAATATGAAAGTTACACCTTCATAAATTAATTAAAGAAAAATATTTTATTTTAAAGAAAAAGTAATATGGTTTACGGGAAACATTATAGAACTATCCTTTCTTCAACAAATCATTAAAAAAAAAAAAACAGTGAAAGGAGACAAAACCCACAGATTACAAATCTTAACAGAAACTAATTCTGATGTCAAATGTGTCAGGTGTTATTTTTGTTTCAGATCTGAACTGTGGGTGTGGATGTGAAAGAGAGAGGAAAGGAGAAGAGGGGAGGTGAGGGGGGCAGGAGAGGATTGGGGGGAGGAGGAGAGTCAGGGAAGAGGGAGGGGGGAGTGGGAATGAATTGCTATTTATTGTTCAAAATGAAAAGTTAGAAAATATGAAGTTTGTTAGATATAAAAAATATGAACTTAAACATATGGGAAAAATAACAGCTCTTTGTCATTAAGTTAAATAAATCTACAAAGGAGGAATGGCAAATAGTATCTCACTTCCTATTATCAAGTAAAAAAATCTCATCTTAAGGTAATGATGAAGTAAATGCTGCCCGTCAATTTATTACTTTCATGAAAATACTTAATAGGTGAAATTTTATTTCCTTATTTATTTTGTGAGAAGAAAAAAATGCAAATCTAAGGACATTAGTCAAGCATAAGTTTCTCACTTCTATAAATTTGTTTTTGGCCCTAATATTCATCATCAAATTATGAAAAGTTTCTTGTAGAGGAAAAGCAATATTTTTATCTAATCAGATTCTAGAAGCAATTATTAGCTGGTAAATCATGTAAATAAATTTCTTGGGTTTTGAAAAATTTCAATCATGGCTGCATTTATTTTGGCAGGAAAAAACATCCCAAACTTTTCTGAATAAGGAAAGCCACAAATTAACTTTTGTAGATTTCAATTTTAAAGCATTTCTTAGAAAATGATTTTGTTCATAATAGTACCCATTCTACCCTATCTTTTCAGTATTCTTTGCTTAATGATTATGCCCCTTGCCCCTCATAATCCCTCTAATCAAGGTGCCTTTTGTTAAGTATCTTATACTTGCCACCAGTAGAAGTACTTCTGAAGTGCTCTTGTTGTAGCATCCAGTTGACAGCCTCTCTCTGGTAGGGTCTCAACACAGGGATCAATGCAGGATGCTGGACATCTACTTGTACAGACAGTGTTTCTTGCTGATGTGCTTGCTTCACAAAGTGATAGAGCTCATCGATGTCCTGTCCCTCTGGCTCACTTTCTGAATCTTCCTCATCTTCTTCTAATACATCTATATATAAAAAACAATGTAGTCACAACTTAATTTAACTTTTATAACCACATGCAGTTCTTATGCTAAAAATGTACCACGTACTCATCCAATTCAAGTCTTGTTCAGTGTGTATTACACCTGGAAATTCCTATTAATTCTTCGCTGATCAAAAATTTACCCACTTTTCCCATGGCACTTTCTTTTGTTTTCTCTGGTTAGAATTAAAGTTCTCTGTGCTCACACAATACTTTGGATATAACAGTACACTGTAATCTAATATTGCAATCATTTATGTGTATCTCTCTCTACCCCACTGAGGAAAAAAGGTGGTCTTGTTTTTAATAACTCTTCAGAGAAGCTAAGACACCTGGCCCATGCTGAGGATGTAATGAACATCTGAGGAACTGACTGTGAATATTTTCTGCAGTTTACAAAATGATAACTTATTTCATTTTTACATCTAAACATAAGGTATCTATATGCAGGCCAGGCATGAGGGCTCACACCTGTACTCTAGCAACTTAGGAGGCTGATACAGGAGTTCACAAGTTTAAGGCCAGTCTAGGCAACTTATCAAGACTGTGTCTCAAAATAAAAAATAAAGAGCTGGGGATATAGCTCAGTGGTAAAGAACCCTGGGTTCAATCTCTAGTATTGTTAAAAAAAAAATACATATATATATCCATATGCAGCTATTATTTTTCTATGTCTATTAAATTAAGACGAGAGTTCCCAATCTATTTCTTATGCTAAAAAAGGCCAGGTTTTTAGTAGCAGCAGTTGCTAATTAGGAAACAAGTGCTTAACCTATAAATGTCAATTTGAAAGAACATCTGATTCACTTGGTTGGCACAACTGTCCTGTTCAAGAAGACTTGTGCTTACTCTAACATGAAAAAATAAATTAAAACTATACTGATAAATTTATAACCTCTTTCAGCTGGTGCCTTATCAAAACTATCCTTTCAAGGTGAAGAAGCGAACCACTTATTTATGAATTAGTTTCAAAGAGGTCTATATAGTTTCATAGGACATACCTAATATGCTCTAGAACTAAAAGATTATACCAAAAATACACAGCTCACTTTGTTTTCAGTTAAAAAAAAAATGCTGTACAGGATTCTCAATTACTGTATATTAAGGCAACTTCTGTAATCTACTACTAATATCTAAATTTGAAGTGCTCCTTAGAAATTATGTTTCTAAAAATTAAAAATCTATTAAGAGGAAGAATCATAGAATTTTTATTATAACTTGAAAGAATTCTAGATGTATTTGAAAGCATTCCTGTTAATTCTGAAACCAGGGATGTCCCCCCCCCCCACTAAGTCTCTAACTTGCAAAATAATTTACTAGTAGTAATACTATGAAAGAATGTGTTATAGAATCTACTCATTGACTAAGCTTAGAAACTGACTTCTAAAATATTTCAGTGTGAAAACGTTCTAAAATTTGCACCTGAAGTAATGCTGCCCCACTAATTCTCAAAACAGAAGTTTGAGCTGTTTTTGCAGTAGTGCTGTTGGCCACACCAACTTATTCATTCTCCCTTGGCCACCAATGGCAGACAAATCTGACCAAGGATACAATGTTCTGCCAAGAAAACAGAGTGATGTCATCTGGTCTATATGGGAACCAGGCTCTTGACAACTACAAAGGAGAGGTGGAACAAAGGTGGCCAAGAATCTCTGGCTGTGATAAAATTTTGCACAAGAATAATACAAAAAATCCAAACAGCTCAGATCCATTTAAACTACCTTTCAACTTGCATATTACCTTGGCAAGCATTTCTTGACTGCTTACTATAAGCTAAGCACAGAGCTAAGCAAATACAGTAAAATAAATTGTAATAGTGAGGGCATTTTGGATAACGAAAATTTTGCCACACAGAGTTTTATGTAGGTCATATACATTTTTTTAAATCATTTTTATTACCTGTTCTGGTTGCAATGTAGAGGAGTTGAAGGAAAAGTACACAATACAAAAGCAATAGAAATTTTAAATTTTACTTTAAAAATTACCTGGAATAATAAAATTGTATAACTTTTCCATCACTCTCTTCATGAGTTGATTAAACTTCTTCATTCTTGAATTTGCATCACTCAAAAAGTCTAGTTTTGCTAGGCCAGCTTCCAGAATATAAATTCCAACCTATAAAGAATTGTTAACAAAAAATAGTTTTACTTGGAATATACCATTCTTTGTGAGGACATTAGAAAAACAGCCTTTTTTTGTTTCGTGATTTTTAAAGATATTCACAGTATTTATACCGTGAAAGTACTAGTTATATACCT
Organism: Glaucomys volans; assembly: GCA_020662805.1. Classification (NCBI taxonomy): domain Eukaryota; kingdom Metazoa; phylum Chordata; class Mammalia; order Rodentia; family Sciuridae; genus Glaucomys; species Glaucomys volans. Next base: position 686,754 of record JAJEJO010000722.1, on the reverse strand, counting down.
ACCAGATCTCCTTCGATGTTTTCACTTTCAATAATCCAAGTGTCTATTATGCTAGATATACCAGTCTAGCTATAAGAAAACAACACTTCCCTAACTGAAACCAAACCTGGGAAAATGTGATGAGAACACCCAATTCTATCTTACCAAGTCATTAATTCCTAAACTTGATGAGCATCAGAATAATCACTGAAGTTTGTTAAAAATGCAGTCTTCCTTAGAGATTCGAGCACACATGCTAGGATTCTTATGAAGTTAGGTTTAGAAATCCTTATTACTGGATCAAACACTAAAATTTGTCTAGTATGGGGAGGTGGGGTGGTGAACCAAAATGTAAATGTACTAAGAGTGGCCAAAGCAAAAATCAAAATAGAAATTAGATTCTGGGAGAGGGTTTTTCTCAAAAACCCACTCATGGATTAAGTAAACTCTGAAGAGAATATTAAAGAACAACCAAGAGTTACTAGGGAAAGGGAAGGAAACAATCTGGGTAGAGGGAAATGTGAGAGCAAATAGAAAGATTCAGAAAGATAGCAGAGTGTTTGCAGGAAACAAATCAATTTGGAGTTTCTGGGACAAAATAAAAAGAAGAGTGATGGAGTACGAGGCTCAAAGACCTGTCAAAGGAGGGACTAGTATAGCAGATTAGAAAGATTATACTTAGTTCTTTAGGCAGGAAAGAACTGCATGCATGGTGTACAATTCCAGAAACTAGATAAAGGATCTGAAAAGGTGGAATAGGAAACAGATATGGTTAAATGACTGTTATAGTAAGGAAGGGATGATGGGTACCAAAAGAAGTCATTGACAAGAGAGATGGAAAGGAAGAGTCAGGAAGATCTCCTTGAAAAAGTGGCCCAGAAATGATTAGTTATAATACATTTTCCAAAGTCATTGAAAGCCCAAAATAAAGTGTATTTGAAATTTGATGAGTGGCTTATTGCTGGTTTTTCAGACCTTCCAAGTTAACATTAAAATGAACTGCTAATGTAGAAGAACTTTAAAAAGACACCATAGAAATTGAATACCTTGATTATATGATTTCCTTCTGGTCTTTGGTAAAGTTTTATTCTTCTCTTCTTTTGCAGCCATCCCAAATCTTCTAACAGTTCTCCAGTGAAGGATGATTCTACTCGAATACCTTTGTCACAAATGCTCACTAATTCTTTGAATCCTTTTTCTTGTTTCTTTACCTCCTCACATTCTGAATGAACATAGATCAGGAACTCACTGCTTGACGCTGAACTCATCAATGTAAAACTCCTTTCAGAAAAATTTTCAATTAAATTCTGTTCAGGAAGAACCTTAAGAGTTACTTCTCCCAGAAATGCTTTCCAAGAATTATCGAAGTGATAGGGAGAAATCATAATATTCAACTTTACAGAAGAAGAGGAAAAAATACCAATAGTTTCTTCTTTTTCAGTCAATTTTAAGACACTCCCAGACTGTGAACACCTCTTCTTGTCTCTGTGAACCACTTCTTCCTGTGGGCTGTCGTCCAGAACAATGCAATGAACAGGAGAGGATTCTGAACCAGGGCAGGGCTGCTCATCATCAGTCAAGGTGAGTGGTTCATTCCTTCTGTCCTCATGCATGTTCCATCGAAGCCGCTGCTGCTTTTCTTCATCTACCTTCACTGGAAGAGTGCGTTTCCGTCGGTTGCTCATTTTCACCTTCTCTTGGTTGGTAAATGTGAACTCTAGAATATAAATGAAACAGTAGACATACCACAAGAGGATTTTAGTATGTAAGAACTCCCTGATAAGAAATTCAGCATAAACTCAAAGTTCATATATTCAACATGAAATCTTCAGAGAGAAACATAAAAAAAATGGGTAATTTTTTTTTACTAAGTCAAATACAGGTAAGGAACATATTAACCATAATCTCATGTATCAAAAAATTCTAATGTTTTCTTCCAATCTTTAATGAATATATTTAGTAAAGACAGTTTGTTGTATAAAATGTGTTCTAAAAACACATTTGATAAGCAATATGTGAGGGTAAATCTTTCTCATAGACTGGAAATGTTCATTTGAAATATATTATTAATATTTAAACTCACATCATTGATACAGAATTTCAATTTTGTTTTGTAATTCCAAATCATTAACAAAATATCACCTGAACCTTATATAGCTCTAAAACTCTTAAAAATTTATCTTCTTTTTCAAAAGGGAAAAATGAAAACACAGATCTCTATTCCTTTTCATGGATTAGCAGAAAAATAGGATTAGAAGGATAACTGGGAAAGGAATAAGGTGGTGATAGAAACCAGGGGAAATGAGAAAGAGGCAGAAAAAGAAGAAAAAAATGGAGGGAAAATGGGTGGAGGGAGAGAAACGCACATGCTGGTCATTTTAAAAGAGGAACAAGGGCTGAATGTAACCTATATGAAGTATGCCCCAAATTATACTTTCCTTACACAAAAGTCAATTCCTATGCTAAATGTAAAACCACTAAGAGATTAAAAAGTCATAATGG